>JAHBCN010000697.1:0-158508 GCA_019359885.1 Listronotus oregonensis
TTTTCCTTATAAATGTATGACGAAAATTTTATTTATCAAACAAATCCCCGAATTTAAGCATTAATTTTTAAGATATTTTTTTGTAAGAGAAATTAATTTACAGCAGACATTTTCGCATTTTGTGGAAAAAACATCAGTTTGTTAACTGATTGTCTACTATTTAAAGGCGGTAAGTTTTCCTTTTCAAATTATTTTTTTCAAAGCATTAAAACCTCTTAATCTTTTTCCATTTAAACATTTCTCTATCATACATACTAAAAGAAATAGCAATACATGTAGGCCGAATTAGGGACACACTTTGTATTTAAAAACGAAATTAATCATTGTATAATTAGCAGTACTTTATTAGTCTACCACATTTTTCCTTTGTTTAAAAAATACATCTTTGTGGTTCCCCATTTAACGATAAGGAGATTGTAGGTGAATTCAGAAAAGTAGGTGCAAAATATTAAAAGCGTTTGGTAAAACAATAAAAAATGTAAGCACATAATTATCTATGATTAATGCTTAAAACCTAAACATACATATAACTGAAAATAATTAAATATCTAAACGATAGTTATTTAGGTGTAATTATTAGAAAATTACTACACGATGATAGAAAGTGGGCTAATGTTCCATAATATTATACATATGACTGGTTTTCTTTGAAAACGAAACTTTGGCAAATTTGGTTAAACGCTACCAATTACCATCGTAAATTGGCAAGTAGCCAAGCTCTCTGTTATTACTCCGGGCGCCGAAACAAAGCCGGGCAACAGCTCTCCACTTCGACCGAATTGTGTACAATTAACGATGAAAACTATAGCGCCAAAGCACCTGTCACCGATCATGGCCTGTCGATACAATCTGGAATTTCAGGGCTCACTAGGGAATTTATGTCCTGTCAACTTCGCAAAACCCTTTGGGCTCGCTAAATTTTTGCAAAAAGTGTTCAATTTAAATTTAACTTGACCTTTGTAATATGTTTTTGCTGCTGGCACTGACTTTCCTTTTGCATACTGAATATAATTGACATAAATATGATGCCTGACTAAGAAAATTATAAAACATCGTTTTCTAAAGTGTCACGTAACAATTTAATCCGCCTATTTTAGGCAACAAAATAAAAGTAATAGATCTAAAGAATAAATATTACTTTGGAGGTATAGTTAATGTATGTTTGTTATCAAGGTCAGTGTAGGATAGGGTAGGAAAGTGTAGAACTAAAAAGTGGAACTAAGTGTAAATAAGTTCCGTATTTGATTTTTATACCAAATGCGTTTTAGACGTATTTCAGAAATTAAAAAATGGCTTTATGGATATGTTTATTAACATACAAATTCAAGTTTTGTAGTAAAAATGCATCAAACTTCACTACTTCGAGAGATAGAGTAATTAAGTAAAAACTAGTTTACACCAGAATTCATACTTAACACTTAGTCTTATTTACAAAAAAGTGTAAAATAGGGGACACTATTTCTGATGACAAACATACCTTTAGATACTGAACATTCAAAAATTAAGATCAAACATCACTCTTTGCAACATAATGTCGAAAGTATAAAATATTTTAAAAATGGGCTTTACAATTTCATTTTAATAAGTCAGTTGTTTTTTTTTAGACATTTGCGTTTTCTATCAATTTTTTTAAACCTCATAAGATTTCTTGACGTTGACGCAATCATGAATTTTTTTTTTTTTTAAAGAGAATTATTAAAGGATGGTTTATATTTATAACTTAAAATAATACAATGTTACTAATACCAGATAAATAGTAATCTAAAATAAAAAAAATATAACGGTGTCTGATAAATTACGTTTTATTTTGCGAACATGAACTAACTTACGCATAATTGGCCAATCAGCCAATAGTTTAAGACCAAACAAGTAATCAGAACGGCAGTTGTCAATACCAGGTTTAAATTATTTTTCTCATTACCATGTGTTGGATTATATCTGAACCAGAACCGACATTAAAAAGGGACATTCTAAATGACTTAAAGGAACAGACTATTTAAGTATATTTATCGTTGCTGCAAATGTTTTAAGCGAGCTTGGTTCTTAAAAGGGTACTAGATTTTGCGTTCAATAATACACACCACCAATATATGTTGTAAGAAACATCCATCTTTTTATTGACAACTTGATGTCTAAACGACCGCTCTTTCTATTATCACCACCTGAAACAATTTTTAATATTCTATATTAGTAACTATATTAGTAACAATGAAACAGTACTTGGCAAAACAATGTACTGGTTATGAACATAATGATTTATTAAATTAATATTATACAGGTTAAGAGATCCCAACAATACCAGCAGGAGGCAACATTGATACCTTTTATTTTTTAATTAAATATTATTTTACTTACCTCTTTTCTTTCGTGTTTAAACTAAGATTTTTAAGATATTACATTTCCCTTTATGTATTACATTATTTAGTAGGAGGTGCTACTTAATAATAATAGGCCAACAATAGGGAAGTAACACTTACCCTCCACTTACTGCCAAGTTACATCTCGATCTACATTTAACTGATAATTATTGATTGTATAACAATTTTAGGGTCATAATCACACTTTACTTTCGTATAATAAATATAGTTAACATAAATATGATACCTAACTATTGGTAACAATAAAACAATACTTGGCAGAACAATGTACTGGTTATGAACATAATGATTTATTAAATAAAAATTATACAGGTTAAGAGATACCAACAATACCAGTAAGAAGCAACAGTAATACCTTTTTTAATAACAAAATATTAAGTTATTCACTTTTTTTCTTTTGTGTTTAAACTAAATTTTTTAAGTTTATACATTTATTTCTATGTATTACATTATTTAGTAGGGGGTGCTACTTAATAATGATAGGCCAATAATAGGGAAGTAACACTTACCCTCCCCTTCCTGCCAAGTATCATCTCGACTTTAGATTTAACTGATAATTATTTATTGTAAAATTTACTAAATAGGTACAAAAAATATTCGATATACGCATTTTTAGGGTCATAATCACACTTACCTTTTGTATAATAAATATTGTTAGCATAAATATGATGCCTAACTATTAGTAACAATAAAACACTACTTGGCAGAACAATGTACTGGTTATGAACATAATGATTTATTAAATAAATATTATACAGGTTAAGAGATCCCAACAATACCAGCAGGAGGCAACATTAATACTTTTTATTTTTTAATAAAATATTAATTTACTTATTTTTTTTCTTTCGTGTTTAAACTAAGATTTTTAAGTTATTACATTTCCTTTTATGTATTACATTATTTAGTAGGGGGTGCTACTTAATAATAATAGGCCAACAATAGGGAAGTAACACTTACCCTCCCCTTCCTGCCAAGTAACATCTCGATTTTATATTTAACTGATAATTATTGATTGTATAACAATTTTAGAGTCGTACTCACACTTTCCTTTCGTATAATAAATATAGTTAACATAAATATGATACCTAACTATTAGTAACAATAAAACAATACTTGGCAGAACAATGTACTGGTTATAAACATAATGATTTATTAAATAAATATTATACAGGTTAAGAGATCCCAACAATACCAGTAGGAAGCAACAGTGATACCTTTTATTTTTTTTTATAAAATATTACGTTATTTACTTTTTTTTTCGTGTTTAAACTGAGATTTTTAATGTAATACATGTCTTTTTATGTATTACATTATGTTGTAGGGAGTGCTACTTAATAATAATATGCCAACAATAGGGAAGTAACACTTACCCTCCCCTTCCTGCCAAGTAACATCTCGATTTTAGATTTAACTGATAATTATTGATTGTATAATTTATCAAATACAAGGGATATTCGATATACGCAATTTTAGGGTCATAATCACACCCTCCCTTATTCTGCAGCGGTTATAAATGCCTAGTTGGTAAATTGGGAATCAATTGGGAGATTATTTACGGGCCGTAACAATTTGAGTGGGAATTACTATACGCTGGTTTTTGTGTATTTGCTAAAATTAGTTTTTTTTTTAATTAAAACTACGTTGGGTATGTTAAAAATTACTTAAGACAAATTACAAGACATTCTAAAATAACTGTATTGAGAAAATGACTTTATTTAAAAGATATGTTAAAAAGAAAAAACAAAAAGCCATAAATGTTTTTTTTTAATATATAACAAATAGGTAGACTTTCTTTGGGCTCCATGCTGTTAGGTTTTTAATTTTTTAAATTTTAAACCAACCAAGCTAAGTAGTCATACCTCACAGAATTTTTAATTTTTCTTTTCAGTTCATTAAGGAGCCTCTATGCCCAAAGAAAGTCTACCTATTTGTTATTATCTATAACAAGGCTTAAGAAGTTTAATTTTATTTATATATGTATATATATATATATATATATATATATATATATATATATATATATATATATATATATATATATAATAAATATAAATATTATATACCTATAGACAAGAAAGTACATGAATTATACGTGTTGACACAGCCCACATTGTGCTTCTATAAACTCATTATTTTTGAAATATGGTGTAATAATAGTTGATGTAACGTGAAAAAAATATAAGTCACAAATAGAAATTGAATAACAGAGAATACGGCTCGTTGAATTGTGTGATATTCTGCGGTGCCACTTCGTTACCACTATTGTCCTGTTCTTACATCTGTCCTCCCATTTCTGTTCCATTTATTCACATTTCAACCATAATCAGCAAACCCACACATTCTGTCGCTACTGAGTTGTGAAATATTGTCCCAAGTAGGATAGCTTTTGTGTAACTGCTACCTTTTGTTCAGAATAAAACTATCAAAAGTGTCATTTGTTTACTGGCCCTCATAATGATTCTTTTGGCCAGAAATCTGAACGCGATAGTGGTTATAAGCAAAAACTAAAAAAAATATATACTTTTGCACGTCTCTGTGTGTTGGGTCGATTGTGTGACAAAAATTTTACGCAAAAATATTTCTCGCAAATTAAAGCACCACCATGGCAATTTATTTCACTTTTGAAAAACAAGACTTTTTAAAATTAATTATAGATAGATTACCCACATGTATTTAAGTATTATAATAAATGATTGAAATGTTATCTTTTTACTTGTATACACATTTGTGCTCCACAAAACAGTTTTGACGCAATAAACTTTTGCTTCAGGTAGCGAACTGAACGGTAATGCTTTTTGGTAATCTGGAAACTTTTTAATTTTCTTTATTTTGGTGCAGTTAACCTTATTTTTAAGATACTCCTCAAATAAAAATTACTTGGATTTAGGTCACAATGTCCACTAACTTAAAGTAATTATAAACATGTATCATTTTAATGACCTTTCGTACAAACAAAACTAAAAAAAATAAATAATTTCCACAGAAGAAATATTTTTAAAATTTAAAACACAAATTTACTATATTTACTAGGTCTTGTTATGTAGGTATGGCCAATATAGCCTTAGACCTTTAAGGATAAATTTTTGAATCACCCTAACTTTTGGCATCATGATTTAAAAATTTTACTCAAATAAAAAAACCGTTAAATCAAATTTACTACATGGTCACTAACCAAATAAAAAATACAAATTTCGGCCAATGATTTAAAGAAAAAGAAATAAACTACAAAAGCAGTATATGATATATGACGTTGCGTCAGGTTGTCAGATTAAAATCTTTCACCAAAGTATAATACACATGCAGGTGCCTCGACTTTTATATTGGTTTAAGCTAGAGCGCTGTTTAGAGTTTCATGATTAATCCGGGTCGATTTTGTGGAGAAAAAATATAAAATGTATATTTTATGTCAGCAGTGAAAACATAAAACACGTTAATTTTTCATGGAGTTTCGGGTATTTTGGTGTTAGGAACGGAGGTCTCTGAAAGCTTTATGTTTATTCGATGTTTATAAAACCATTTTAGCGTGAAAACTTTACAGGTTTAATTAGAAATCAACGGGTATCTTGTTTGTTTGATGTAACGAAAATTGAATTTAAATATTTACACACCACATCATCTGGCCTTAAAATTACCATATTTGATTGGATTCTCTTAAAGTCGTAGAATTTTATTGGGTAATATAAAGCCTGGAAGATTAGATTAAAAGTAATTACTAAATTACCGTATATTATACTTGTTTGGTAAAATATATGGTAACCTAATTATATAAAGCACGGTATAGAGGCTCTAAATAAATTATAGTAAAGAATTTTAAATGCGCAAGCGTTGAGCATAACTATTTTATATTTTTTAACTAATTTGTTTAATTTATTAATGGAACTTGGAAGAGTTCTGTGGAAACCATATATAGTACCATCGCATTCTATAATGTCAAATTATTCTAAGAAAGTGTTATCAGCTATCACAGTATTATTTTTGGCAGATTAATTTATCGAGCTTAGAAAATTTAGCAAAAGTGTCTTTTTTAAGGTTGACACCGGATATATTTATTGGTGTTTTACTGTCTAATTAATTTGTATAATATGAATCTTACAATTACCATCGAATATTGTTGTTACAAATATCTACATGTTGTACTTTTTTATACCGGTCTAGAGATAAACACAGATTATTTTGCAGCTTCACATTCTAAATTTTTTATTGACATTTTACCTATACCTAATTAAATAAATAAAAAATAAACTTAAGAAACTGCGAATGATAATCGAAAAATAATAAGCCATTCTTAATTTTCGTGGTCTACTTTGGCTTATTCTATTGAATAATTGAGAGCCTTTCCCCAAAGTAAATCGTTTCATGATTTTGTGAAATGGTTCATTCGGGTTCTTAGCGCCCCAATTGTCATAAACACATTATATCCATATCCACAGCAGCTTTCAAAAAGCTGGGACTTTTCTTTTAAAACAGTAAGTTTTTCGTCTCTTCTAATATGTACACTCTGTAAGTATCTTAAAACAGATTCTACTTAGAGAAGAGAGAGAGAGAGAGAGAGAGAGGTCTTTTTTTCCTCTTCAAACCTTGTTAGTACTTAAGCTGTAACTCCTAATGAATTGCCTAAAGCTAAACAAAATAATACTAGTAAATAGAAATAGAAGTTTGATTTAAAAAAAGTTCGAAAGGCTCAACATTTCCACCGGGGTTAAAGTAAAAGTAAAAAAATATTGTTTTTATTTGTAACGTTTTTCTCTCAACATTTTAAATATATTTTTAACTGGTAATCAATATATTTTTTATGGTTTGGCGTATACCTATATAATACCTAAAGCACGAAAGAAAATTTAAAAAATATATCTGCTAAGACGCTAAATATATATTCATTTTTGTTTAATATATAGACAGAAAAAATATCCTGTATTTTAATTATCATAACAATATTACTTTACATTTAAAGTCTACTTTTTTCAGTAACCAGTGGTATTTTTATCTCAACATTTCATAATAAAAGCTTTCTTCCTTTTTAAGTGCAGACCTACATTTAAAAAAAAGTTGCATAATAGCCTTAGGTTTTTTAAACCTCATCTAAAAACGTCATTGTTATTTAGTTATTTACAATTTAATTGGATATTGGCATTAGGAAATAGTAAAAACAAACAAAAAACATTTTTATTTAGCAAATTATCTCTTGCAAAAATGGTTTCAGATACCTTTTTACTTTCACTTAGACACCCACGGTTTGATGGTACTTAGGCCTTTAGCCTTTTTGGGCTCTCCCAAGATAAGAAAAAAAAAGGTAGAATACCATCAACGGTTTAAATTCTTTCATAAAATTAATTAGAAATTTAACCTAACCCTTAAAAAAATAATTAAAAAAATCTGCTGCTTCCAATTTGCAAGGAAAAAAATTGGTTTAAAAGAATGCACCAATTTTTTAAAAGCTCTTAATTTAGCACCTCAATTAAGGTCATTCTTTTACAAGGTGACATGATTCTTTATTCCGTATGACTTTGCTGCTCATAAAAAGCAAATGAGTTTTAAACAGGACATGATTTTTGATTTATTGCTGAGTCTATGTTATTTAAAAGCTTTATAATTTTCTTTTAGCCCACTTAGCATGTAAAACAAGAAAAAAATCTCCATTTTCTTTTATCTATATTATACATTATCTTCATATAACTGTATGTGACACAGACCTATATTTTTTTAATTATCATAACTTTACGCGCATTGCTTTTAGCCATCACGAACAAAGTGAAAACACGACATTATTCGATTTTTCATTTATTCATCGCACTTTTTATGAAAAATTAAATTAAAGCACTCCATTCATTTGATATATCGGTGAAAACAATTACTGCCATTACCGCAGCGGCGTTTAAGTGTAAACATAAACTAAGGTTCGGCATTCAACATTCAACAAATGTCGCTGGACGTTAATGATCGCTTCGCATGTCTAACACAACTGTCGGTCGCCTCGCTCTAACTCTACAAAAAAATGTCAGCGCATCCTGTTCAGATCGTCACTTTTGTTTTTAGTAAACCTTACGAAGTGTTTTTTTAGACCTATATGGTATTGTAAGTTTATTTTCGAACAGAAGCCACTTTGAAATCCATAATGGCACTTTGAGGAACAAACCAACAATTACGCTTTTTGCTTTTTACTTCACACTGTTGGAAATTTCATTCTTTCTTTTGATTACAGTCATTTTCACATATACTTGGTGATTTTTTTAGGTCATTTTAATATGTTTTTAGTTAGGTTCGTGACAGATGTGGAGTACTAATATAAGGTTTTTAGTGTTAACTGCACGAACTGTATTTTTTTTGTATATGGGATATTATTTCTGCTTAAGTGTTAGTTAAAGTACAAACATTTTAACGTAATACAGGTAGAAACGAAATATAGACAGCTATTACAAAACCCATTTTTTCAAACTAAATTTTGTTTAGGCAAAACTTATTTACTTTCTAAAAATTATTTTTTTCTGTTTAACTTCTTGGAAAAATATATTATATTGTGGTCGTAAAATGTGTGAATATATTTTTTTGCTAATAATATACTTTTTTTAAATGTTTTTCTGTTGTTTTTTTCAGTATTGATATTTCTTGAAAATAATCACTTTTGTTTTGAAAAATCCAAGAGGTAACAAAACTACTAAAATGTAAAATCCATAAAGTAGCTTAATTTAAAAGCTTGAGCTTCTGAGGTGTCGGGTTCAATTTGAAGCATATGGCGACATTCTTTGTTTTGTTTGTCAAATTAATAAATTGTTAAAATGTTTATTTCATTTATAGAACTGTAGAAAGTTACGCTTGTTCAATTAAGTGAAATAATTTATTTTAATAAATTACCTCAGTTTTTCTCCATTTCGACGACTACTGCGAGAGGTCTTGAAAACACTAGAATTTTCCATTTTGCAGTTTTCTCGCATCCTGTATTAAAGCAGTTCTTTCAGCTAATTTAAAACTCTTCGATTATTTTTCGCGTTACTATTAAAAGCGACAAAAATCTCCGTTTACTTTAAAATTGAATGCCGTACTGTTTATTTAAAAACAGTTACATTTAAACAGTTACTATACTTAGTTACATTTCATTATTGTTACCATAGTAACGTTCCATTGTTAACCTGCTTGTTAATAAAAGGTGTAATTAAAAAATTAAACAATATTCAAAACCATGACACAGACAATTTACAGAAGGCATTTGCGAAATCTGGCCGGGTTTGTTGAGTCGTCTCCTTGGTAATACTACGGTTTCAGTTACTTAAAAAACATATTTACTGTATTAGACCGCCTATCGAAAGAAAAACGGACCCTTCGTACCCAGTACGTTTTTTTTTTAATAGTGATTATTTACTATGCGCTGATCATTTATTAATATAGGTTTTACAGGATAACTGTGGTTTATGACTAGAAAATAGATCCATAATATGCAAAAAATAGCCTAGCCACCTTGAAATAATTATACTAACAATAAGTAGGCTCATATTAATATATATATATATATATATATATATATATATATATATATATATATATATATATATATATATATATATATATATATATATATATATATATATACATAAATAACTTTATAATAATATATATTTTTTTTTTTTTTTTTTTTTTTTTTTTTTTTTTTTTTTTTTTTAATTTTCCTTTAACATTCTAAGTACGATAATTCCAAAAGTACTATTTTTTAACGAAAGAAAAGGTCGAGCTTGGCCCTTAAGACGACACACAGACAGACCTACACGTATGCCGATAATTTTTCGCCAATTTTTTTTTAATCAAATTTTGTTTGGTTTAGATGACATACTGACTATAAAATGTTCTATGGCTATTTTTTGCTCTTTCTTCTGGTCTATTCCCTAGCTTTAACAGTCAGCTCGTCTTGTAAAGCCTAACGATAAATGATCAGCGTATAGTCAATATTCACTATTAAAAAGGGCATACTGGGTTCTATTAGTTACTTTTCTATTCGATGCCTTTGTACATCTTAAGCCTTTCTCGACTATTGTATACGTGTTTTTTTTTTAAGTACAAACCTATAGATTTACTTATTTTCTTCAGCCAGAAACGGCAAACAAAAGTGGAGATCCTTGCCAAATGAGATCACTTTAATTCAGGTTTCAGGGTATATACTGGTGCACACATAGTCACATGATCCTATCAAGCAGATCTACCTTAAATTTAAAAAAAATATTTTTCAGATAGATCTGCTAGTTTAAATGGATTAATTAACTGTGGGTTTATCAATCCATAGCCTGAGCTTTAGTGAGAATTCTGAATAATATTTGTAAATAAATTATACTATCTCGTCAAGAAAGAACATATCTGCACTAAATTTTTGCATTAAAATAAGTTGTTTTAGTTTTGGTTGTAATCCATTATTTTTAAGGGATGCGCGGTGCAAATGCATAGAATTTTTATTTGGAAACCATTATTATGTTTAAATCATTTGCCAGAAAAGATGATATTAATGCAAAAAATATTCTTTAAATTAAATGGTTGTTAAATTAATGTGAATTTTATTTATATAAAAAAACATATTTTTGTGTAGTTGTCTTCATAAAATATTTAAAGAATATTTTAGCTTGGGTACTTTATGAGGATGCTAAAAGTAAATGTGATAATAACAATTATTTTTAGAATTATATTCTCTTCAAAGAATAGTTATTTACTTTCTTTTTAAACATTACTTTCTTAAAAAATAAAATAAATATATAATTTATATTTTTCTGAAATACTAAACATTTCGCAATCTTCTTGTAGTCAGTAATAAATGCTGTAAATCATTTATATAAAAAGTAAATGTAAATCGTACAGGTGCTACAGCTAATACATGCCTTCTTTAGCAAGGCAAAAAAAATACACTTAAAATACCAGCGTACTTTTGCATCAGGTATCTGTAATTTGTGACCGTTAGTTACCATTTAAAATATGTCATTTATTAGGTAATAATAAATTAATTGGTTAATATAATATTTAGATAATTTTAGAATAACAATATTTGGATTTCCTATACATTAATTTGCTTTGTTAATAGCAAAAATGCTTGTTAACTATTTATGGTAAACTAAGCAGTAAACATTCCCTGTTGTTCACACTATACATTTTATGGTAATTACCTTAAAACAATAATTATGACCATTAAGGTAGTTTAAAACCCAAACTAAAAATAATTCTTCAACTTCTATCTACGTAAAAAGCACTATTACAAACTTCCTTGTAGGTCTTTTTCAGTTCTGAGAGTAAAAGGAATTTAAGTCTTGAGTTTCTATTTTTATGGTCTTTTAGACTTCCAACCACGACATTGACAATATTTATGTTAAAGTGCAATAAAAGTGCATTCACGTCCATCCGTTTTGCAGTCATAAACTGACACACTTGTTAAGTTTTCTGCGCCACCCACCAGGTTGAAAATCTTCTGTACGATGAAGGCTAAATGATTTATTATCAACCCCCTGGAGTGAAACTTTACAATGCAGTTAGTTCTATTTATTTTGCCTTTTTGACTATTCACCAATTGTTCAAGGTGGTTTTGCCAAAAAAAGAAATCTATCGGATTTATTACCGTAAAAATTTAGCTAAGCGTGTTTAACATAAGGTATCCTTGAATAAGTGTTTTGACAACGAAGGTTTTCTAGAGGATTAAGATTTGAGCTTTAGTGCTTCAAATATGCGCTACGGATTAACGAACACCTTTTGTAATCTTGAATTTTATCCAAAGTAACTGGATGCAAGTAAATATAACTAAATTGGATAAAATAAAAATTAAACAAGGTACAAATAAAATAAAATACGCTATAAGATATACAGGGTTTCTCATAATAGACTACCTATTTTGATATTCAAATAAATTCTATATAAGGCAAGTCAGTAGGTTTTTTTTATATTATTATCTTCTATGGGCTTTGGGATTTAATTCAACATTTTTATAATCGAGGAGGCACCTGTCACAAAACTAGGAAAAATTTATTTTCGTGAAAGGCAATTTTTTTAATAAAGCATCACTAGGTTTGAACACATAATTTAATCTTTAGTTTTAAATCTTATGGATTATTCAGTTCAAGTTCGAGATTTTTTGCGTGAAAACAAAGAGTAACTTAATATAAGAAGATAAAGCGACAGTACATACCGCTAAAAACTCTAAAAGAGTTCTGCGAGAAGTGTTTAATGGCCGACTCATTTTACTATTTGGGGATTTAAATTGGCTTTTAAGGTCCCCTGACTTAACTGCATCAGACTTTTTTCTGTGGGGCTATTTAAAGTCAAAGGTTTTTGCAACTCGTCCAGAAAACATCCAAGATCTTAAAGTTCGAATTTCTGAAGAGGTCCGGTAAATAAATGAGGTTTTCCTTCATCGTGTCATAAATCATTTCTTGTCAAATCTTGAAAAGTACATTGAAGTTAATGGCACTTACTTAAAAGATGTAATTTTTAAAAGTCTGGATAAGTCGTACGTTATAGTAAATCCCAAAGAGTGAATTGTAATCAAGTGTAATAAAATGTTAGTTTTATTAAGTTTTAAAAATTTTAATGTGCATTTAAATTAAGTAGCCTATTATGGGGAACCCTGTACATTATTATTATTTTTTTTTAATTATAAATTTGTTGTTATTTGTGGGTTATGAAAATAGCTTAGCGATACTTTTAAAGCACAAAAAGTTTAAAAATTTTTAGCCTTCAAATAAATTTTTTGACTCTTGCCCAGAGGTAGTTTTTTTGCCTAAGTACTAAGTACTATTTTCGTCTACATTGTCCAAATACGTAAACATCGCACCACGGATATTATTCTACTTTATAGATGATAAAGAGAAAACGAAAGAAACAAATTCCGGTCCTATTTTTTTAGCAAAAAATAAAATGGAAAATATTGTCAAAATCTGTCACATATTTAAACACTTTTAAAATTAAAATTTAATTAACTTAGTTGTTGTTTTTGAAATTCTAAGCCCCGGTTTTCAGTTATGAAAAGTACATAACCCAACAAACCTAAGAATCTTTTAGCCAACAAAAAACATGTAGAAATCGAACGCGGTAAGAACAACACCGATACGTCACGGTCTCATATGGCAAACTGATATAAAACCGTGACGTATCGGTGTTGTTCTAACAGCGTTCGATCTCTAGTACCTAAGTGCAATTCCAAAGCACATTCTTTACAGATACAAAACATTATAGTTACTGCAAAAGATATAACACTCCTTATTTCTACCATTACACAAATACAGAACATTAAAGTAAATTTTAATAGTTAAACATGGTTAAATGTGTTCTTAAAAACAAAAAAGTGGTAATGGAAATTTTAAAAATGGCTTAATTATATCCGAAATATCATTCTTTACATTCGACACAGTAAAAAACTTACATTAGCTTTAAAAAACGCCTATTAAATTGTAATTTGATGTCCTATCTGATTCTACAATCTTTTTGGTTTATTTACGATGTCTTGAAGATCTCCGTTTATAGGTACTCAGTATTTTACAGGTGCTCAGACAAAGGTAGAGACATTATACAAAATTTAATGTTCTGATAGAGTTATCAAGTATGTTTTTAGGTGTGGATATAGGTGATGTTATTTATGTTTAAGAGTTTGTTTTTGTGATAACAAAATATAGTAAAGCAGTTTTAAATAAAAACCGTTAATTAAATTATTATATTACTGTTTGTGTAGCTTGGCGGATTTGTTGTCTAAAAACTAATAACCTAAAAAAAAGCTGCTTTAAAATATTATTTACGTAAAATATATGTAATGGGATTTTTTATAACACTTTATTTTTTTTAAACATAAGTGTTAAATCGGATTTTTACATTATTGAATAATAAATTGGCTAATGAGATAACTTTACAGTTTGCCTGCTCTTCATCCGTGCAGTAAAACTATGCTTGGTTGCAGCTCAATGAGTATTAATGGTAAAATAAATCTTTTATATTTATGTTTATTAAGATTTAACAGACTGTTATAATTTGTGTAAATATAATAAATTAAATATATATCATAAGTAATGTTGTAATAGTTATAATAACTTGGCGTTTACACGCATTATTTTTTCTGTGCTTTAAAAGGTAAAATAAAAAATAATAAAACTTTTATTTTAATTTAAATACTTTGTGGGCTGAAATCCATTTTTGCGATTTCTTTTAGTATGGCGACAGTTTCATGAGCAGTGTGACATGTAGCGCCTCTTGCTGGAACCACCACGCATCTTCTAAATCAAGCGCATCCAAATTTGGCCATAAAAAAATTGTTAACATCTGTCGATATCGTTTACCATTTACTGTAACGGAATCTCCAACCTCATTTTGGAAAAAAAAGTCCAACGGTACTACCATGCCATAAACCATACCATACAGTTACCTGTAGGTGATGCAAAGGCTTCTCGTGAATCTGTTGTAGATTGTTTTTACACCAGAAACAGCAATTTTGCTTATTTACGTATTCACTTGACCAAAAATGAGCTTCATCTGTATAGATAATTATTTCGGCAAAATTGTGATCCCGTTCAAGTCGTTCTAATTTTCAAACAGCAAATTCGCGGCGCCGACGATAGTCCAGTGGCTTAAGTTCTTAGGTCAAAACAACCTTATACGGGAGTAAATTTAAATCTTTTTGCAAAATTCGCAAAGTTGTTTTTTTTAAGTCTTAACTCTTAAGCACGACGAAAACTTGATAAATTTGGATCTTCTGCAACACTATCCCTTACAGCAGCAACATTCTCAACAATTATGACATTTCGGCTTCTTGCTGGAGGATTTACATCGGAAAGAGTAAAATTACTTTCAAATTTTTCAACGATCCGACGAATGGCAAGCACAGAAGGGCGATTATTTAGACCAAAGATACCGCAAAGTGCGCGAAAATTTTTCACAAATAACAACCATTTTCATAAAATTTTTGGACAATAACCAGACGTTCTTGGAGCGAGTATTTAGCCATAATAAATTGTTAGAGTTTACTGAACATAAATGACAACTAGTGACAGGTATAACTTTATTACCATGGTTACTACATCATTACAAAATTATATCATTCTTATTGGAAAACCCTTTAGAAAGATAATAAATACATCACATTAGTTCTTGACCAACGGTCAGCGCTGATATTGGTCGAACGTAGCTGTCAGTGAAAGTGTATGATCAATTATAGTACAAAGCGTGTAGCAGTCTCTTAGCTCTGCACTGTAGTTGATCATACATTTTCATTGATAAAGCTACGTCGATCGAACACTAAAACCAGCCTTAAGCATTTTAAATATTAAATATGGTCTAATAAGCGGAGTCTTGTCTGGACAGACGCAAATACAATAATTCCTTCATTAGAGTCACATCACATCAGCAGAATATTTCCTACCAATATTAGCACACTATTACTATTATACATTCCTCAATTTTTTGTAAAAAATTTATTTGATTCGTTGGAATTCAACATAACTGCTACAAAGTCGTACAAAATAAAATGCATCATTTTTTAAATGTTAAACCAGAAGCATTTATACAAACGTAGTCTATTTGACCATTTAAACGGGTCATTTATAAGAGATGAACAGATAGGCACTCGAAACACGGGACGTTATTTGTCAAAAGCATTTCCTCGTATGATATATGTATGATATCTGAAAATTACTAGATATAATCCGATGATACCAATTTATCTTTGTTCTGATCTGAAAGACGGAAACCTAACCGAGTTACGGTTATGTGAAGCCGGAAGACTGCGGTGTTCTAGCTTAGGCCTTCTCTAAATTATATCATTATAATAGACATGGACGGTTTACGGTCTTAATTACTTAATATAAATTAATATTTTCTTGTTTAGTTTTTTTTTTAGAAAAGGCATATCCCTAAATAAAAGCTTGTATGTATTTTATTTTTAATCCGAGAACGGCGAACGAACTTGGTTGCAACATCCTCTCAGCACACTCTTGCAGAGAAACATTGTAACTGATATGTAATTATACAGATTAAAAGTTATAAAATAGTAACCATACAGGGTGATGCAGAACAAATCCATAATATGCTGCTAGAAGCACGACAACCCTACACATTTATGTGTTCCTTCGGGACTACTGTGTTTTTAAAGTAAAGAATCTATATCCCTTTGCTATTATGATAAATGCTCAATACTTTTTTTTTATACCTGTATTTATATTTATTAGTTATGTAACGAATGTCATTTTTTGAACATTCGCGAATGCGAATGCGGATATTTGCTACCGACACTCGCAAATGCGAATGCGAATATTTCAGTTTTTGTTCAAATTTGGCGCAAAAAACTGATAAAAATTTCATAGAATTTGTTTTTGTTTGTTTCCACTGCATTATATATTTTTCGTCTTATAAGTTCTAATGAAAATTTAATTGTTAAGCTTCATTGCTTGAAGTAAAGTAAATAAACAACTAATACCAAATGATAAAGTGAAGATTAATAATGTGGTTACGAGGTTAAGTTACTTTTTCTAGTAATAAAAAAAAATAAGAAATGAATGGATTTTGATTTTGTTAACATACTATTATCTTCAAATTATTTTTTTCCGATATTCATATTCGCAAAACATTCGCAGAAATTTTGCGAATGCGAATATGCAAAAATATGCGAATATTCGCGAATGCGAATGCAAATGCAAATATTCGTTATATCACTAATATTTATTGTTTCTTCTTCAAAATGTTAGATGTAATGTTTAGGCGATTGTGAACTTACCCCTTATATATTTTAGAACAGTATAGTTGTGACTTTTCTTCTATTAAAAAGAAAATGGAAATTCATGTCATGAATTTTGTTTTCGTAGAATCTGCTAAAATATTACTTAAGAAACTAATTTAAATTTAAGCAAAAGGGATGTTTATGTCCTTATAGAACTTCTTTATTTTCAATAGGTTTTAAAAAAAGGAGTTTGTGGTCCTTTTAAAAAATAACAGAAATATTCCTAATTTACATAAGAAATTTACGATTTAAATTAGAAAAGAGAAAAGGCACTAATAAATACTTGAAATGCGGTAACACAAAACTGTTAACACCCTTATTACAGAATATATTTATGTGTACAAGGTCGATCAAATGAAGGTTTTATCTGATCCAAAACCCTTAGTCACAAATTTTAATTCGCAGTAGTTTATGCGACAAAAAAAATCAGAAATAGTGATGGAACGGACGTCCGGTTCAAGTACCGAATCCGGCAAGTCCGGCCACTTCACCGGACTTCCGGTCCGGCCGGATTTTTCTGAAAAAATCCGGCTGTCCGGCAGAAATTTTTTAATGTTAATAATAAGGAAATATAATTTAATAAGTCATTGGAAATAAAATAGAGGGAAATAAAAATCTTGGGTAGAAAAAGCAGCTTACATTTAGTAACTGATTACAGGTAATCTCTAATTCTCTTACAAATAAGGAAAAACACTGTTAATAATCAAAATGTATCTTTTTCAAATTATGATGAATAAATAAAAGTTTTTCAGCATTTTGACTGGTTAATCTAGAACGCTTTTCTTCATAAATGTTGCCAATTTCTGAAAAAGACCTTTCTGAATACACACTACTTGCTGGGGCGCTTAAATATCGTTTAGCAACTTGGGCTCCATTTGGAAACTCATCCTTGTGCTCTTTCCACCAATGTATTGGATCAGACTTTCTCTCCTGTAGGGGCTTATTAAGATAATTTTCAAACTGGTCTGCTATTTTTTGTTCGTGGTCTACACTTACATTACCAATTAAGAAAAAGGGAGTAGCAATTTTTTTAAAACATGTACAAACTGACGGCACTTCTTGTTATTTCATGATTTTAGACAATGGTTCTTCATCACTATCACTGTCATGTACTGCTGTTAAGTTTAAATTTTCAGTGCTTTCAGTGCTATTAGTGGTAATCTCCTTGAACTTTGTTATCTCGTTTAAAACACACTGCTTCGGGAGCAAAATATTTTCTGGTGGAAAAAATGCGAATTTATACCTAGGGTCCAATACAGTAGCAATGACATAATTGGGATTCTGGTAAATTAGTTGAAATCTTTTGTCAATGTTTTCTAGTAGGGTTGTTGCCATAATTTATGACATGATATTACTCTAGCTGAATACTTTGCCTGTCAATTGTCTTTGTAAGAAAACTTTTAGTTTACAATATTTCCTTGGTACTTTATTATCTTTTATTGACATTTAAATGTAAGTAGCACCGATTAATATTTTATTTTTTATTTTTTGAGGAAAAAGACATAGAGTTCGGCGCCGGACTTCCGGCGTCCGGTTCGCTGGGCGGCCGGAAGTCCGGAGTTCGGTAGTCCGGTGAAACATGAGTCCGTTCCATCACTAATCAGAAACAATCCATTTTTGATCCCATATAATTTTGATCTCTATTTAGCGCAAGCCAAATTGAGAGAAAAGCTGAAAACAAAAAACAACAACCAAAAAACAAAAAAAAAATCCTAACCGTAAAATGCAACCGAGTTAAATTAAGTACAAACGTATGACAGTTTTAATCCAAATAATCTCCACGCTATTGTGTTTACTATTGTGTTTACAGTCGTACGATCGGCCTGAGAAAGTCCAATCCAGCAAAACAATGAGATTGACTTTAAGGACGATATTGATTAAAAATATGAGACCAAAACGTTTATACCGCGGTCATTTTGAGCAGGTAATTAATACTCATCGGATAGAACTTTGATTTAATAAAATAATAGATATAAAGACATTTAATATTTACATTATTAACAAAATAAGGTAATTGTTTGGATGTGTTTCACTTTTTTAGGATGTAAAATCGACATGATAATTTTTTTTAATGGCAAATATTTTTATTCTTAAAGTTCATCAAAAATAAAAGAATTAATTAAAAAAATAAAAAAATGTTTAAAAAAATATATGAAAAATACATTTATATTTTTAAAAAGCTTTTTCTTTAATGATTTGTCTTTAGACGTAGAATATAAAATAAATCACTAGAAATTGCTAAACATAAAAAGATGCATTTTATCGACAAAAAAAATAAAAATTACCAATTTTTATTTATAATTTCAAAATTAAAATTAACACCAAATTTTTATTTTTTTGCATTTTTCTTAAAATATTCGTAAATTTGCCGGAAAATAAAACAAAATGAAAATAAACCTGTGATTAAAAATAGGTGGAGCCACACATCTAAACAATTACCCAAAATAATTCTAAGGCTGGGTTTATAAACCAGAATTTAATTTTAGTATTAGTATTAGTACCTATTAGTGTTAACTTAAGACCTTAATAAAATGGTGTTTATAAAACATTTTTTACTGATATAGGTGAATACTATCATTTTCACTTCAGTTAATCTGTCAAAAATGTATTATCAGTTTTAAGCAACTGAGCATAAAATATCGCAAAATGTTTGTAAAGTAAATTCCAAAATAGGCATCTTTTAAGTATTATCCATCGACAAAAATAGCAACAGCTTACTGTCGTCAGTTGTTTGTTTGATGATGCACATGCGCAATTACCAGTTTTCTTGTATTTTAGTATTAAGTTTTGGATTTTAGAGGAATTAAAGGTCGTTTTTGAAAACTAAAACCAGTGTTAAAATTAAATTTCTTTTATCAACAGTTCGGTTTAAATTTATGTCCTTGAATATCGTGTATTAATACTAATACTAAAATTAAATTCTGATTTATAAACTCAGCCTAATATATCATCAATACTAAACACTAGACTTTGACAGAATATTGACTTATAAATAACTTAAAATAGCTTAATTGTCAAAACAGTTGGTTGCTGTATAGGAAGGTGGACATTTTGTAATTTAAGACTTAATTTGTCACGCATTGTAATTTAATGTTGCATCTTATACCAGCAGAAATATTATTATCCACCAAGCGTACAGGTATGATTAAAATAATGATCGCAAAAAAAGATGATTTCGAATATCTCATTAAATATGAAATCTCTATATCTTTTTTCAGTATTAATTAAAATAATATCGCGTTTCTTTTATTTTACTTTTAATTTAAACAGAAAATGAAAATTTCATGACACTTTTGGTGCTTAGTTATTTATTTAAGTACCAGTATAAAATCTGTTTTGTTGCCAATGGAACCACCAGCACAGCAATTAAAATACAAAAAAATGGGTATAACATTATTTTTTATTTAGTTAAAAATAAACAATCTGCATATCTCCAGCTATTAAAAAAATTGCTTAAACTATTGTCTTTTAGTATAAAAGTGCATACATTTGTACTCGAGTAACTGAATTTTGGCGCACTTAGCTTAGGGGGCGTCCATAAATTACGTGAGGCATTTTTCAGGATTTTTTTAATGTCCTGGTACCCACAAGAGAGTTACTCTGTTGCGTTCTCCCAGGACTTTCAGTTCTTGTTGACATTCCCATGTCAGCTTTGACGATACCTTGGGGTTTACTAGTGCCCCCAGTGACGCTTGGCTGTCTGTTATTATACAGATCCGCTTGTTGTTAAAAGCCCTCCTGTTATTTTCTTTTGCACAGTGCAGTAAAGCATATATATTTCGTTTGAAATACAGAAGTGTGTGTTTCTAGTGGAATGGAGGATTGTGACTTCCTCATTTCACTGAACACGCCCGCTCCAGTTCCCCGCTCGGTTTTGAAACCATCCGTGTACCAGATAACATCTCCAACCGTGCCGGGGAGATCGGGTTGCTGCCACTCACTCCGATCTGGAATTTTTACCTCGAAGATTTTGTTAAATAAGTATTGGGGAATCATCCGGTCTGTTCTCTCGTCCAGGATGTTGCCGCCTAACTGACTTTTTATGTTGTTGTGTCCCAAACTAGCGTAGACATCAGTTGGTTTCTTATTCTTGCCTCTCCCATCACTATGAGGTTAAGTGGTGGAAGGTCTAAGAGACACTCCATGGCTGCTGTTGGGGATGTTTTAATTGCTCCTGTTATAGCTATGCAAGCAAGTCTTAGTACCTTGGCCAGTTCTGTAACAGCAGTTCTTTGTCGCATGTCACCATACCAGTGATTCGTATGTTATCATAGGACTCTCACTGATTTTGTTGCAAAATTTTAATAAAAATCGCTAGGCGACATCGACAGTGACTTATGCTTGAGAGGGCCAGGAGTGTATACCCTACTGCTAGGCGAGATTACATTTTTTTAGGTGTTAAGTGTAAGGTTAATATATACACCTGCAATTTTGACGATTTCCAAAACAAACAAAATCTTAAAATTATTCAAACATATTTGTTTTTTATAATGTAATGTTTTAGGTAGGTTATATAATATAAAAACTTTCACATTTTATTTAACCTAAAATGCTTTTTTAAGGTTCTTGGATTTTTGTTCGTAGCTATAAAATCCTATTAAAAAACAATTTAAGAACTAACCCGTTTTATAACTTATCCAAAATATTAACTGGCATTTACTACAAGAATGAGAAATTATGGTAAACATAAAATAAAAGAAAGCAGAATGCATGTTATTACCAATATAAAAGAAGATAACCTGCGATAGTAAACAAGTCAAAATATTCAATACCATAATTTCATTCAACACTCTCCTCCGCAGGACACTAAAAGTTACGATTCAAAATAACCAATACCTACGTGGTAGTATAGCAGATCATTTTGATATAGTTTACGACTTGTCATAAAATACGAAATGGCCTGGACAAAAGGTATCGAAAAAGAAAATTTTATGATTTAGATAACCAGAATAATAAAGTAGGGCCTAAAATATACAAAACTAAGTAAGATCTCCTCTAGTTGTGAAATACCATGTTTTATCTTAATTCGTTTGCAGGGGTTAATCGGTCCGTTTATCTATCTGTCGCAGTATGGTAATTTCTACATTTTTTAGGTATTAAAAAAATATTTCGCACATAAGCACTATTTTTTAATTTAAAAGTCAGAAGCAAAGAACAATAATAGTACTCCCTTTAGTGGGTCAACGTCAAGAAGGTCGTCTAAGGTACAAATAGAAGTATTTTTTTTACAAAGGCACCTTGGTGAAAAGTAGCCCCTAGAATCGTTTGAAGGGAGTTTTCCATCTGAATTTTAAATTTTTTAGGATTTGATAGTAGTGTTTCTAGTAAATACAGCTAACAAAAAATTTTTGGGTTGCATTTCAAAAATTAATTTAAAATAAAACCATCACAGTTTTCTATCACATATTTGCTTTATTTTGCTATTCAGTTAACGAAAATTTCACTTATGATTCATGAAATTAGAACTTGTCCTTATACGCAGCAACTAAAGCGCCAAAATAAAATCATTTTTAACAATTAAGCCCAGCTTTATTTAGCTGATGTACAACTGACCGCCAACGTCAACGAGCAGGTGGTCTAGGGTTTTTTTATTTATCGCGATTGTTTATTTCTTCGAGATTGGCTAATGTTTTTGATATGTAACCCATTCCGACGATAAAAGGGATAGTTAAACAATAAATATAATTATACTTTGAGACTGTTTTGTAGTACCAATATTTAAAATAGGTATGATGTCTTAAGAATGGTGGTATTACTAGTGGAACTATAATATTCTTTGGTATTACACAAATAAAAATTAAAGAAGGTGGGTAAAAATCGTCTTTTGTCGCCCATCATATTCGTAAAAATTCAAAGTTTCATTTTATTATATTTATAATGATTTTAAATATCTTTATTTACATCTACAATAAATTCGTAAAAAAAATCAGAATGGCAAGTACCAAGAAAAAGCCTTCAAACTTGCTATATTTATTAAATTTTTGCCATTGTACACGTTTTTTAATCTTTTATTTTAAAACATTATATAAGGCGCTTTGTGCAGCAACATATTTTTTTTAATTTTTAATATTACACTTAATAAACTTATTAACTAGCATTTATTTATTTGGTGCGTTAAGCGCATCATAAAACTTTTTTAAAATAAAAAATTGAAAAACTTGTAAAAAGGCAAAAATTTTATAAAAACAGCACGTTTGAAGGTTTGTTTGATTCTTGCCATTCTAATTTTTATACTAATTCATTGAAGATGAAAATATAAAATACTTGGCCTTATATCATAAATAAAACAAAATGGACAAAATGAAACTTTGAATTTTCACCAATATGATGGGCGAAAAAAGGCTGAATTTTACCCACCTCTTTTGCCATATTCGCCATTTTTTGGCTTTGTTATTACCTACCTCACCTCTTTTTATATTTAGCTGAAGTAGCAGCATAATTTATGCAAATTAAGTAATGTCATATTGAGCCTTAAATCATCACTAAATAGCCTTATCTCAACATTACAATGCTTTCGGCGTGTAGTGAAAAATAATCACATAAATCCTACCTTATTAAAAAAACATATTTTTTTACTCTTGTAATTTATACCGAATCACGCGGCACAAGCAAAATATGACGATTATTCTGTATTTCATAGGACACTTCGTATGTATATAATCTGTGAAATAAAAACTATAAGGTAAAATAAATAATCAACAATATATATGTCGCACTCACATGGCTTAATTGTCCATTTCATGAACTAAATGTCCACTTCCTGAAGTGGAACCAGATAGCGTAATAGTATTTTATTTCACCATCTGGACAATATTTTTGTCCAGTTCATAAAATGGTTATACCATTTTTCCACTTGGTGAAACAAGACGGTATTACAGCATCTGGACAAAAAAACCATCCAGTTCCTGTACTGTATATTTGGCATTTATCTATTTACTGTAATACAATTCAATGACCCAACATTTTTGGTTAGTTGTGGTTAGTTTTTGCGTGTAATGTTGATCAAAGAGCGTATAAAAATTATCACTGATATTAAACATTTTTGCTTTAGTACTTCAATATAATGTTTATGCCATTCAAAACACTGACGCCTGATTGTTTCACTTAGTGGACAAATGCCAAGTAGGTATACATTACAGGAACTGGATGATTTTTGTGTCTAGATTGTGTAATATAGTCTCGCTTCTCTAAGGGAAAAATTACATATCCAATTCATGAACTGGACATAAAAATTGTCCAGATAGTGAAATAAAATATTATTACACTATCTGGTTCCACTTCACGAACTGGACATCTAGTTAACGAAATGGACAACTACGCCAAGTGGGTGCGACATATATAAAATGATCAACAATATATACATTGTTTGATGCGTTTGGTGTTAAAGGCAATTATACAAATAATAACTGATTATAAAGTAAAAAGTAAGTAAAGAAGCTCATTTGTATACTTAGTAAAAATTTTAGTAATAGTTTTAAGAGCTGAACAACAGTATTTAAAGCATTATTTTAGGAAGTTTAAATATAAATTATTATGTGTAGACTTGTGGCTTTCAAAAAGACATATAAAAAGATACTGTACTTATATTGAAACAAATACTTTATTTAAAAGCATCTCTTGCTTGGATCCAGTCGTTCATATTTTTTTAAACTTTAATATTAGCTTTCCCAAATAAACTTCAGAGCTTATTAAAACCATATTCTCCTTAAATTACACAAACGGCCAAAAAGGCACCCTCTCACGTTGGCGGCGGTCGCCGACTCGCGCCATTTACGCCCGTACCGATCGATAGGGCGGCAGATGCTACCACGCCCCCGAAGAGTTGCTGCCGCCCCCGTTGGATGCCCCCCGCGCGCCTGTCACCAATTTACCCCAATAATTAATGAGGCGGTGGTCGCAACTGAAACGATAATTCCATGATAATGGCAACGCGCGAACTGCCGTCATTATTTTGGGGCAGTGGAAGGAGTACGATACGATGTGCAAATAATGTCAAGCGATTTACTGGGGTTAAAAATACGTTGTTGATTTTCTAACAAGCTATTGCCCTCTACATTGTTATTTAAAAAATTACAATGAAAAACGAAACTAAATCGTATTCTGAGGCCTTGTCATTAATTGTATATATGAATTTGACAAAAGCTGGATTTAAATCTTAGCAGGTGGCTAAATTGTAAAAAACATATAATACAAAAATTTTACTTAGTCACAGCGTCTCGCAAATTTGTTGTTCTATAAAAATAAAAATAGTCCAAGAGCCCATGACACATGTTTCATAAAGTGTTTAATTTAGGTAGATGTTTCACATAGTTGTCTGGATAGGATAGATATGAAGGTAATACCTGTGTACACAAGGTACTGCGTATGCAGAAAAGGTGCATAAAATTTTTTTCTAAAAAAAGATTTTGGTTTAAAAGCCAAAAAAGATCATGTCCAAGTTAAGTTAGTTTAGATTTAAAATTTAAAAAGGCAATCACTTTAAAGGAGGTTAATTTTGAACCAAACCACTACAAAGTTGTAGTTTTAAAAACAAAAACAAGGATTATATTTATATATATATATATATATATATATATATATATATATATATATATATATATATATATATATATATATATATATATATATATATATATATATATATATATATAGGTGATTCCTAATTTGACGCTTTCTTTTTAACTGTGCATACAACTCATTAAAATATACAACTCTTTCAAATAACTTTTTTAAAAAACCCAAAAATACCAAAGCTACATAAACCAATTTAAAAATGTGCCTAGTGCGGATCTGGGCAGAAAAAGAGTTTATTTCTTATTTACGTTTATTTTTTGCCTTGTTAATCACGCTTTAAAAATTAGTCGCTTTGCTTTTACCAGACGAGGTGAGGGTTTATTTTAAATTATTGATAAATCGCGAAAAGATTGTACGCGTGACGGTTTCCGTTGCGGGCTCATCCAACAACAATTCTTAAGTTTAAGTGTGGGGCGGTAAAATCAGTTGTTTTCCGTTTTCGTTCAACGTGTCTAAGCCCTACAGCTAGAAGACTTTCCCCGTTGAGAGTAGTTTTGTGTTCACCCGAAATGAAATTACAAATTTCTGACAGGACCGTATTTGACACACTAAATGAATGTAAGTTTCTTATTTTTCAGTATTTCGAAAAAAATTATATTAGAAAGTTGTTTATTTTAATGAGTTCTATACACAGTTAAAAAAACGTCAACTTAGGAATCACCCATATATATATATATATATATAATATATATATATATATATATATATATATATATATATATATATATATATATATATATATATATATATATATATATATATATATATATATATATATTTGTTTTTTTTTTCCGGGGTACCTGGCGTACCTAGCTAAGTCTAGGTCAGCCAATTGGTCAATTACTTTTTTTATCTTTGAACAGTCCACGAAGGCTGAGGCCTTAGTACTAACGTGGCGTGAGTGTCCTGAGTGTGGTGAGAGAAAGTTTGTTCACACGGGACTTAAATATTTGGAAACTGGGAGAAGAAGGAAAAACTTGTGCGGGTAGCAGGTTTCATAGTCTGGACACTCTAGGAATGAAGGAATAAAGAAAGCGGAAAGTTCGGGGCCTCTCTAGTTAAACTGTAAAAAGATGCATAAAAGTTGCAATACGAATTTCTCTGTTGGGAGCTGCCAGAGGAGGAATTATACTGGCCAACTCCTTTGAGTAGAAGCCGTAAAAATATCTATAGAAGAGTGAGCGTGGGATCATTAATAAGACGAGCAGCTCTTCTTTGAATGTAGTCCAAAATACTATGTGTTGTAGGAGACGCCATGACATGAGAACAATAATCTAAACGGGATCTGATTTGAGATACATACAGAGTATACAGATTGGAAGAAGAGAAATACTTTTTGGCTCAAAAGGGGAATCTAAGCTTTTTTGAAACTGCTGAGGCTATGGATGTAATGTGTTTGTGCCAGTTGAGGTTATTCTCAAAAGTAACGCCGGCGAGATTAAACGACTCCTTGTTCTGAAGGACTTGGCCGCTCATATGTAGCGGATGAGCACTGGCAGACTTTTTTCGAGACAGCGAACAGGACTGTGTTTTGGAGGCATTAAACTGAACAAGATTTTTGGCGCCCCAATCCAAGATAAGTTTGAGGTCTTGTGAAAAAGACATACTTATTTATGCTATCGAAACAACTATTTGAAATTCCTACCTGAATCAAACACTTTATAAAACATGTGTCATGGGTACCCTACTAAAAAGAGCTCTGTAAAAATAAAAAAATGTCCATAATAATTTGAAATTATGATAAAAGTTTATACTATGTCAAAGGCGTTTTAAAAAACGATAACGCTAAGAACATGTATTTCGTTTGCCAAAGAATACAGACCGCCTTTTTCTTTCCTTATCTGTATTCTTGTAGCAAAATTCCGACCAATCAATCATTTAAGCCTGCCAAGCTTTAAAGTTCCTGACATCTTTAAAAGTAGAGATCTCCGGCTGCTACACGATTTCGTGAAAACTCGGTATATATAAAGGCCTAATCATTTTTTAAAACGCTTTGAAACAATGTTTTCTTTTGAACTAGAACCCGTTCACCACAAAACAATATTTTTATGTCAATTTTAAAGAAACAGTATGTTGTCCGGATGCCAATAATTGTAGCAAAGTTCACAATTTTTACGTAATATAATTTTAAATCGATTTAAGAAAAAATGTATTGAAAATATGTTTAGTTAAATGTAACAGGTTTTTTTTAGATTTTCTGCTTAAAGTCAGTCGGAATTGAACTACTTGCTCTCATAAAGAAAACTCACAATTATCTTAAATTTAAAATAAGGTTTTCTTGAGTACGTTATTTGAGGGGTAATTTTAAATAATTTATTTTTTTAAATATTATGGTATTTCGTTTAAACCCCCAGTACTTATTGTTATTATGTTTATTTCACAAGAAAGCCTAAGTGATGCATTTTTTAAGTTATAGGGTTTTAGAAGTAAAAGGGTTTCAACATAGGAAATTATACGCAGAGAAGGGGCACTTATAGTATGGAAAAATGTATTATTTTACTTATTTCAGTAGACAAGCCACTTGGTTATTTATTATACAAGCTTTTTTTAAACATTTTTAATTATAAACTTAAAAATTACAAAAATTACAAATTTAAAACACCTCTTTTCTAAAGTAATCGCGTTAATATTAATATCTTCAGCGTATTAATACATTTTTTTACTTATTATAAATAGTAGAGTGAGCTCAGCATTAAATGGCTAAATACGTTATGTGTAAATTTTATTCGACTCAAGTGACCAAGCAATTTTTTTAATGGAAACTTGTTAGCAGAAATGTGACTAGGGGCAATTTAGATTAAATACATTATTTAAATACATTTAAGATACAGCAGTTATAATAAAGGTACCCCAATGTCATTTGTTCTTTGCTTAAAAATGTATTGGAAATAGCAATGTATGTAAAAAAGTTTATTACCTATAATGGAATAAATACCAGTCTATATGCATTTGCAACCGTGACAGCTTGGTAAAAAACGAGTGTAACAATTTAAGTGCGGATCTACCAAAATTAGATGTTTTTAATTATTATTGGTTTATTTTACTCTTTAAATCTTCTTGTGTCTTTCTAAGCCATTTTTTCTTTATTTTTATCTTTGGATTTTTTTGCTATGCTCTTTGATACATAAAATTTATCAAAATTTAATCAGTTTTCTGCTGTCTGATTATTGAATTTTTGACTTTACAATTTTCCTTTTACGCTTTAATAGCTTTTAATTTCTAGGGGTAGTATAAACCGGTAATAATACCAAAACTAAAGGATACTAAGATTTTTTACTAAAAATTAGGAATTTTTATGGCCAAACCCAAACTATAAATGTCTCAAACCAAATCTTTAAATATTTTAAGCAAAACTATTACTATTTATTAAAAAATATATCTTCCAGTTTCTTTCAAAAAACTTAAAATTATGAAGTACTAGGGTAATTAAAAAAAAATCGGTATCGAAAAAGGTCGAGCAGCCTTTTTTTTTAAAGACTGAATATGATGTAATGATGTTTGGTATGACTAAACAAATGGAACAGAAACACATATTTATTTTGACTTTAAAAACAAATCGAGGGTTTGTGAGAAAACTGATATAATAACACAGGCACACAAAAAAAACTCCTGAACCAGATATGTGAAGTACCTTTCGGTATGTTTTTCGGTGCGCTTAAAACGAATCCGAAGTCAAAATTTACCCATCACCCTTAAATTTTGCCCCAGCAACCCCCAGCACCCCCCCCCGAAGGGTCAAAATTTTATTAATTTGGAAAAGATATAATAAATATCTGACAATACGTTTTTTGATATTGTAAAAACGAATATAAAATTAGAATTTACCCATAACCCTTAAATTTAACCCTAGCAACCCCCAGCAACGCCTAGCACCACCTAGAAACCACCCTAAGGGTAAATTTTTTTTTATTAGAAGAATTAAAATAAATATCTGACAATACGTTTTGTGGTGTGCTAAAAATAAACATAAAGTCAGAATTTACCCATCACCCTTGAATTTAACCCTAGTAACCCCCAGCAACTCCCCCACCTTAATGGGTAAAACTTTATTCACTTAGAATAGTTGTAATAAATATCGGACAATACTTGTTTGGTGTACTTAAAACAAATATGAAGTTATAATTTACCCATCACCCTTAGATTTTGCCCCAGAAACCCCCCAGCAAAAGGTTAAAATTTTATTTATTTGGAAAAGATATAATAAATATCTGACAATGTATTTTGGCGTGCTGACAACGAATATAAAGTTAGAATTTATCCATCACCTTTAGATTTTGCCCCAGCAAGCCCCCAGCACACCCTCCCTCAAAGGGTCAAAATTTTATTCACTTGAAAAAGATATAATAAATATCTGACAATACTTTTTTGGTGTGCTTAAAACGATTATAAACTTAAAATTTACTCATAACCCTTGAATTTAACCCTAGTAACCCCCAGCAACCCCCAGTATTACCCAGCAACCACCCTTTGAGCAAAAATTTTATTTTGCTAGAAGAATTGAAATAAATATCTGACAATACGTTTTTAGATGTGCTAAAAACAAGAATGCAGATTTTTTGACGCTTGGGGAGGGCTGAGGGGTTTGCTGGGGCAAAATCTAAGGGTGATGGGTAAATTGTACCTTTATATTAGTTTTTTACACGCCAAAAAAACGTCTTGTCAGATATTTATTATATCTTTTCCAAATGACTAAAATTTTTACCCTTGGGGGGGGGAGGCTGGGGGGTTGCTGGGGCAAAATCTAAGGATGATGGGTAAATTTTTACTTCGAATTCGTTTTTAGCGCACCAAAAAACACACCGGAAGGTACTTCACATATCTAGTCCAGAACTTTTTTTTTGTGTGCCTGTGTAATTTTTGCTGTGATTGCTAAATCTTGTTTAAAAAGAAAGCTAACATAGTTTAATAATTCTGAGAAAAGAAGAGAAAATTGTTAAGCCATGAAAAAAAACGTTAAGCCATGAGATTACCAGCTTGGATAAGATTAAAGCTAAAAAAATGAACATTTACCAAAACAAAATATACGTCAACTACCAATTTAATTAAGTACTTGGTCTTGGTAAGACACTCGTCATGCAAGACCTGGCTTAAGGTTTGTTAAACGGTATCACACTAGAACAAAAAAAGGTATTAATCTAGTTATGTGACAAATTATGACAAATAAAGAATGATCTACAATTTAAATTTGCAATTGTTGCTCTTTTCCACCACAGAGCCTATTAGCTATTAAAAATTATAACTAATTGCACAAAACCTCCAACAGATTAGTTGCAGGGGTACAAACTGAGGACAAAAAAAATTATAATAATTTTATACATAATTTTAAACTGATGGTAATTAAACCAATTAAAAAACCAAGTAAAGAGATGTGTGAAATGTAATTAAACTTGTTAAAATATGTATGAACTAAAAAAAATACACAACTCTTTTATAATTATACCCTTGTATCAATATATGTTAATTAAATGCAATTCCTGCTGATAATTAAACAGTATCTTAGCATTATTTAATAAATGCTTGCCTAAAGTATTATTTATAGTTGATCTTATTAAACTATATTTTATGATAACAGGTCAATTGGAAGGTATATTGCGAGATAGATTGCAAACTAAAGCAATTTTTTTTACAATTTTAATAATATGCGTTTAAAATAATATTTAGAGAAGAATTTTACTTATTAATTCTTCGAAAGTAAGTAAATACTTGTTATTATAGTGAGATGTTCAGTTAATAAAGTAATTTAGCAAAATAATCGAATATCCAGTTACTTAGACATTAAATTGCGGTATTATATTGCTAAAATATTGGCAAAATAGTTGATAACATTTGCTTTATACTTATTAATTTTTAAATTCACTGGTAAAAGCTATATATTTTTTAGCAATAAAGATAATAAATTGGCGAAAGTAATGCGGATAGGTTTAAAAAAATAATCTAAAGTACTTGGTTCTATTCATAGAAGAACTGTTCGTCTTATAAATGATCCCACGCTTACAGGCAAGATGCCTTGTTTGCCCACCGACAGGCTGTAGAGAATCTGTCGCTCATTTGTAGGTATTTTTGCGGCTTCTTTTCCACAGAATTAGCCAACATCATTTTCTCTTTGGCAGCGCTCAACTAAGCACGTGAAGCTACTTTTGACCATACTGTGAAACCTACTGCCTGCTAAAGTTTTCCCTTCTCCTTCAAATCTCCAAATATTCAAGTCCCGTGTTAATAAACTACCTCCTACCACACTTTAGACACCCACTGTATGTTAGTACTTGGGTCTTAAGCCTTTGTGGACTTACCCAAGATAAAAAGAACATATATCATTTTATGACTTTAACGTATTGTCCAAAAAGTTTTGACTTTTATATTTTAAAATTATTTTGTTATATTTTTTTATTTTTTTCTTTCTTTGCTATGAGAAAAGAATTGTAATAGCGAAAATTTTCAAATTTAACTTATAAGGCCCCTATAAATCTTTACATTTTAAGGCTTTAGAATCATAAAATTAAAAAGTAGCTAAAAATCAAACCTTTTTAACTACTTTTTATGTTTTTATTTTCTTTTCAAAGAGCACCCAAATTTTATTTTTATACTGATTTAACTTTAGCTATTCAGTTTTAGCGGATTTTTTTAATACGACGCGACGCGACGCGATCTTTCACAGTGCTTGTTTCTATTTAATTTTTTTTTGACATGGAAAAGAAGAAGAAATCTGACATGTGTTAAAATCAACAAATGTGGCTGTTGGTACTTGACATTATTGTATTCATCTAATATTATTTGGGTCCATGGTAACGTCCAAGCTGACATAGGAATGCCAAAAAGAACTGGAAGTCCTGGGAGAACGCAACAGGGTAACTCTCCTGTGGGTACCAGGACATTCGGGAATAGAAGGCACAAAAAATCGGGTGAGCTAGCGAGATAGGGATCATCCACACCATACTTTGGATCAAAACCTTCCCTTGAAGTGACCAAAACCCCAGCATGAGGCCAAACCAGGGAATGAATCCGAAACAAACACGAGGAATACTAGAGGAACCTTAATAGAATAAGACATGGAAAAAGCTTCATAAAGGGCCCATCCAAAAGAACAAAGGAAGAACTACTCAGACAAAGTAGGGAAAAACTTCACATAACAGTAGGGTTGCTAACGGGACACGATAACCTAAGAGGACACCTACACAAGATAGGCTCATACAATGGGGACCCAAATTGCGAAATGTGCGACGAGGGGGAAGAAACAGTCTACCATCCTGTGCCAATGTGAAGCTTTGAATCACAAAAGACAGGTATTATTTGGGCAACCGAAAATGAGCCCACAGCAATATATCAACCAACCAGTCGCGGGGTTATACAGACTTGTAGAAGGAACAGGACTAATGGGAGGATTGGTATAAAAGATAATGGCAGATTAGGCACAAAAAGCCAAAGAGGCCGCGCTGCCTCCGGTAGTGAATCAAGACGGCTTCCAGAAGAAGAATAATATTATTAGGGTAGTTTTATTTTTTCGCACTCAGTACGAAAAAGTGCTACGCAAAGTTTAACTTTATGCAAATATAGGAAAATATTTTATACCCACTTATTATTAAATTACCCTGTGTGTGAAGGCAGGATCTTGCATATCGATGTACTTTTGTTCAAAAGCTTGCTCTTGTCATCTATACGTCGCATCCATATTCTAAATAACCATAAAATTGTTTTCTATTTTAAATTATCCTGAATTAAGCATGTTACTTAGTCATGTAATAGAAAAAAACAACCAAAATAAATAACAGTTATCGTAGATATTTATCAAAATAATATATAATATTCATAATTTCCGTTGTTTGAAAGGGCGCTCAAGCCTATAACCACCAGATAGGGGCAGATGCATGTCAGCTGGTCTCGTATGATATTAATGATTGCATTGTAATTAGCCACTTTACCAACACATAACACTAACCACACCACTTCAGTAGCTAAAAAGCCATATAATGCGTCTATTTTAAACACCACTTGAAAGCTCTGAAAACACACTTAAGGCATCAATGAAAAGATATTACAGTTAATGGACCACACAAATGACCGTGCGTATCGAAATACATATCCTTTGGAAGGTCTATTTTTAAAGTTTTGAGATTAATGAATAAATGTTTTTTTATGTTTTTATTTTACATAAAGCACAAAAGATGTATATTTTTAAAAATTTTAAATTAAACGATTTGTATCAATAAGTTTTTGTTGGGTTACCCGCCTGGCAAGTTTCTAAAAAATGGGACCACTTTGATCCTGGACCCGGCGTATAGCGAACTGAGCCTGTTCAGTTCTATTAAACTTGCAGACCTTCTAAAACAAAAAAGTCAAAACCCCCTTAAAAATTTTAAAACTCAAAAAACTTATCTACGTTTCGGTGGCAAGTCAACCACCGTTGTCAATTTAAATGAAAAAAAATAAAAATAAGAACTAAATTTTTAAGAAATTTTGGTTTAAAAATTTAGGAAATTCTATAAGGTTTTTTTTTTAATTTATGACGCTTTGTTATAAATGACATATTAGTTTGCTTGACTGGTGTATTTGGGTATTTCTCTGTAAACTGGGCAACTCACTATCTTGGGCCGATATAATATTAAAAATATAGTTCATTTTATAATTTATACTCTACTTAAAAAAGTAATAAAATATCCATCAAAATAAAGTTTATTGCTTAAAAAACAGTCCCCCACACCATTACTTAAAATTTTTTATACTTTTGATTTCTAAAATCTAATGTACTTTTTACTGACAATATCAAAGAAATTTATTTTTTAATTAAATAATACACCGAAAAAAAGTAATGTTAATTTTGTTACCAATTTTACGCACAGTCTCCTGGTTCTTATGTAAAACTGCCTCAATAACATTCAATTCATTTCTACGTAGTGCTTCGTCTGCTTTTTAAGTTTGCCCAATAATAATAATTAAATAAAATTATTAACCTTTAATAAAAACTAACCAGGGGACTGTTTGTCGGGACCAAAAAAGGCTTAAAGTTGCCCAGTTTATAGAGAAATGCCCATTTATAATTTTCAAAAAGACAAAAGATGTAGTGTTTAATTGAATTTAGGTTTATCTAAAGCTACTTTACCATAAAGCAAAGATAATCAACGAATATTTTGCATTTGTAAATATTATTTTAATTATTGATATTGGTATTATTGTTATCATTATTGTACATGTTTTTAAGGTCTTTATTTAGAAAATATTATAGCAAATTATTTATCTATTTAAAAAAAAAGACCCTCAAATAAGTACTTGGCAAAAAAGCTCAAAAAATTAAAAACAAAATAAAATTGGCTAAACCTTAAAACAAAGCATAATACAAGGCCGAACAAAATTGTTTTTAGGTGAGCAGACTAAAAAGAACTCATAATCCTTATAAAATGTTGCATTCCTTTAGAAGGTAATATTATTGTTTTATGTACTGACGTGCCCTGCTTTAAAGAAAAACAAGTGGATACAAACTTTTAAAATAACATAGTTAGCATGGTTGTGTATTGTCAGTTATCATGCCTAAAGAATTCATTTTTTAAGTCTGATTGACAATTCATTGACATAAATTGGCTTTAAGATGCATTTATACTTAACGTTTTTATAAATTCATGTAATTCACAGACCTTACGCAATGTATTACACAGGCCCACAAAAAGTAGTGTGTGCTGGGTGTCAAACCAGGATTTTATAAAGTATTTTTTTCCGCTAAACACATATTTGAAGTCAAAATTGTGAAAATATTTAAGAAAAGGCGAAATTTCAAATATTACCGTTTTTTTTTTAAATTTAAAACGTCAATATTTCGAAAACTCTAAAAGATACACGAAAATTAATTTAACATAAACTATTTATTTTTACAAGACCTGTAATTTAAGTTATATAACCTTTTTGAATTCTTTCTTTCAGGATTTTTTTAAGATATGCCCTGAAAAGAAATTGAAAATTAAACTTTTTATATTTCTGGAATTTTTTCTACAAATTTTAAGTAATCTGAGATTTAAATAAATAAAATAAATGTTTTATTAAAAGAAAAACAAAAAGCACATTCATAAAAAAATATATATTTTTTTCTATTTTGGTCTGAGATTTTTTGTCAAAATTACATTTTCGTTTAAATCTCCCTTATTATTTACCTTATCAGGAATGTTTGTATTGGTTTCCTATAGACAATTTAAAAACCTCTCTTTTTTGTTCTATAAAATGTTTTGTATTTCCTATAGTTTATATAGTCGTAGTCCAAACATTTCGTGGTTGCAGGTTTCTGCCGGTAAATGGTGTCGGTATGTTGGGGTTTTCTCGGTATTTTGCTATTTGACCCCCAATTTTGACTTCAGATTCGTGTCCAGCAGAAAAAAATACGACAGAAAATCTTAGTTCGACATCCAACACACACCATTTTTTTTGTGTTATTAATCATCTTAATCAGACACTTTGCTTTGATGCATAAATAAAGAATTATCTGCAAAAAGAATAAAATCATTTAACGCTCCTACAGTGAGTGTCGTGTTATACAGTTTAAAAAACGCTAAACAATACAATAAAATAAGCACATTTTAGTTAGATATTTAGTAAAAATTTTGCCCTGCCATAAAAAATTTTTAAAATTACGCTACTTTTGTTTTTGTCTAAAATTTTAGTCAGCTTAACATTTTAAGCATTAAGACAATAATATTGAGCGTTTCTCACCAGTTACATTTCTCAACACATTTTTTGGTTATCTTTATTGTAGAAAAAAGACCTCTTCTTTAATTGAGGACTCCATGAATACTCTGGAAATATTGTTTCTTTTTTTTAAGATGTACTACTTATTTTTGCTATTTTGGATAAAAAAAATACTGGATAATTTTTAGGTAGGTTACCTAAACAATTGTTAAGTAAAAAAAATCTAAAAGTTACGTCGTTGTCATCTAAGACAATAATAAAAAAAATTAATAATAGAAAATATATCATATTAGTAAACAAAAAATATATTTTTCTCCAACCGTCAAAAAATGTTGACATTTTTGTACTATTTTCAGGTGCAAAAGCTGTTAATTCTCATACCATACAAAAATGTGCTCGTTGCTTAGCAACATTTTTAATTCTAGGATTAAAAGTGCTACTTTTAATCCTGGGATTAAAAGCAATTGCTTTTGAGCTCTTTTGAATAACTAAATGTATTAATTTTGACTTTGTTGCAGAAAAAATAGTATTTATCATACGGACTAAAAGTGCTTTTTTTATCCTTATAATTAATAGTAATAAACTTTGACCACTTTTTTATTGCCTGTACAATGCACAAAAAAACTAATTTTGTTAAACATATATCATTAAGAACTTAATCGTTAAACCTTAAAAATAAGCTATACCCCAAACTGCCTTCTTTATTTAAAGGTGCTTAACACGAAATAACATAAAAAAGTTTCAGACTAATAACAATAAAATTAATTCAGTAATATTTCAGAAAAATATGAGGAGTATTAATATAAGCTGCTAGCAGTCACATATTTTTGATGGTAGTTAAATATTTAAATACACAGAAGTGTGACTGAAGACACAACCAGTTTTCAGTGAAAGAATTTCGGAGCTCGGGCTTAATAACCATAATATAGGACCCCCATCAAATATTTTAACGCATTTCTAGAGATAAAAAATGTAGTTATGCGTCCAATGCATAAAATATCTTTAAACTCCTGTATACTTTGACACTTTATTTTTTAATTTTCTTTTTTACATACTTTTATTCTTTTCACCTCGTGCTGTATATAAAATCTTGTGCTATATAAAAAATATTTTTACCAAATTTCTTTTAAAATATTTGGTAAAATGTAGTCATAAATTTAAAATCAAAAGGTCAAACAAACAACGATCGCCGCGCCGCATTACCAATTACATGTGCTTCGAATTTACTATATAATTTTTTTTAAACTATTTTGTTTTATAACTATTTACTCCCTTTACCAAGAAAAAGAAGTTGTTAAAATTGTAATAAAAGATATTCCTATGCGCGCGTCTAAAACTAAATGACGTATAATGTAATTTGTCAAATGACGAGGTGCGAAAAATGGTTCTTGCAAATTAAAACAACAGCAAAGCAAAACATATTTTAAGTGGGTCCGGTTGAACCAAAAAAGTTACACACGAACCCACGGAGGCTTATATAGGTATAGTATATGTATTAGATACCGTGGGTGTCGGGTTTTTAGATGTTTAACTAAGTACTGAAATATGCGAATATTGCATTTCACCGCACCTCCTAGATAAAGCTGTAATGCCCACCACGTACGTTATACAAATAATAACTACCTCTACTACCTCCCCCTATTAACCGCTGGGTAGTATTACCCACACGAGACCTACAGTTTCAAGTGGATTCCGAACCACAGCCAACAGCACATGGTATTAACTATCCAGTTACTGACCGTATACAGCGTTGTTTAACTTCACTGATTTTACGGAAAGCGGTATTTGACGACTTTTAACCAAAACGAGACTAACGAAACAAAAATTTACCAAACTTTAAATACAATTTAAGCTTAATAAGGCAAGAGAAAAAGAAACAAAGCAAAAATAGTAGTTTTAGCTGACTTATATATAAAGTGCAGTCACAATAAGTATATAGGTTGTTTCGTTAAGAAAAACCCATGTTTGTGTTATGACTCAAAAAGCCTAACTCGTAGAAAAAATCAGTCCGCCCTAAAATCTACGTAAAAATCCACAAAATATTGCTATTTAAAGTTTTTTCTATCTCTTATATTAACCGATATACAGTACCCTTGTACCAAACCAACAAAAATTCAAAAAAAAATGAATTAAGTTAGCCTTGAACTTTAAACAATTTTTTTTAAATCCGTTCCAAGAATGTACAAACAGAATGGCTCTATCTCTTACGGTTTTTTTAATACCCCGTAAATACAACCAAAATGCACCAAACCTGTATTTGGGCCATTTTTAAAAGCACTTGCAAATATCGGTTACGTTTATATTCAAAGCCAATCTAACATTGCATTTTCAAGGATTCGAAAGGGCGGTTGGCGGTGCTATATCAACTAAAACCCACAGGGATCAAGGAGAGACTCACTACCAATTGCTGGGTTCCTTTTTCTGGGGCTAGGAGCTGTGAGCGTAGATTCCTATAAAACTGATGGTTTTTCCGTTATTGTTATTTGCACGAGGCGTTTTCCAACTGCGGAAGATGGATGCGAGCGCAGCGGAAAGCATCAGAACTGACAGAAAGCGGTTATGCGCATTACCAGTAGCAGTTCTTGGTGGAACCGCCATTAATTGTGCCTTTCATAAGCTTACATTTTTGAAACAATCGGGATTTCTGGGGGCTACAGAGCCCGACATCCAGATTTTCCACCGATGAAGAACTGGAAAGCTCTGTCTGGAAGGGGGAGAACTGATGAATTAACTTAGTATCATAGCAATTTAATTTAGTTCATCGCGTAATTTTGTGTGACACAGAACAGAGATTGATCAGCATGTTAGCACTCTAAACCCTGTCACTCGTATATAAGTGGACATTACCCTTTATGGAACGTTTTGATTACACTGTAAATGGCTAATACTTATCGTGTGCGACTTGTCCTTTACTTAACAATTCGTGTAAACATATCTTTACATTTAAGTTTACTAAAGACAGATAGCCAGTTTCTCTAAAAAAGAACTTTAACATTTTTTTAAACTCCAAATAATTATAAAAAGCAGAAAAAGCCAAGCAGTAGGTACACATGAGTAATGTTTTACATACAACACTAATTGTATAAAAATTGCGTGCTAACAAAGTAATCCGATTAACAGTAATTGACAGTAATTAAGAGTTTTTGTTTCTATTAAACTCTGCAAAATTTAATGTGCAGTTAACTAATTATGACTTCAAGTCTTTAATTTGGCTACCGTTATGCAAATGAGACATACTGCATAGGACATTCCAAATTTTATGTGTCCGGCTGTTAATACGATGCATATGGACAATAAACCTAAGTTATTACCCTATAGTCAAGGTAATGAGATACGTATATGCGTCAAGTTAACACGTTTTAAGATGTATTTAGCTTTTTATAACTAAAATTAAGCAAACGCAATTGTTAATTAGTTTTTTTTAACAACACAATAAATTAATGTGTGTAATTATTGAGTAATTAGTAAGTAATTACATTTTTACAAGCTATTTACTTATGAGGTCTATATGTTACCGTGAAAGTCCGAAATTGGTGAATGTCGACATTCACCGGTGAATGTCAAAAATTAAAAAAATAAATAAAATCTGAACGAAAACTAACCGCAACTTACCAAAACTAACCAAAATTATAAGTTTTAACCAGAACGCACCAAAGTTGTTAGTTTTGGTTAGTTTTCGTTCAGTTTTTTTTTTAATATTTGATATTTACCGGTGAATGTCGACATTTCACAATTTTCGGACATTTACAGTAACATTATACATATAGTTAAACGTTTTTTAAATAGGTTTTTATTAACTAAGCACCACCAAAATTAGCATTTTTGCCAATAACTCTAGCTTAAATTGTGTTGGCCAAAATTAAAAACCCGTAATTCACAAATTGTAAAATATTTCTCTACAAACCGCAAGTCTGCTCTAGTACGGCGTTTTGGTAGTGTCCCTAAATAAAAAATTATTTGCTCTAAAACATGTTTATGGATCGTTTATTTTTATTCCAGAAATACTGAGACAAAAATGTGTTTATTTTGGGTATATTACCAATTGGTATGGTTTGTAGTTTGGTTTATGTAAAACTCAGAACCAAATTCAAGAGACATTCAAGACTGTGCACCTTTCTGAACCATAAAAAATATCACTCTTTGCAAGTTAGTTATACCAGTACAAGCTTCTTTATACATTTTTTTTACCATAAACTTGAGCAAAGTGTTTGAATACTCCATTAGGTATGGTATAGGCAAAATGGGGCATTTAAAATCTTTTAAAGAAATGAAGGAATGTTTTTCTGGTGCCTCAATGACGATATAGAACACCCAAATATCGTAAGCACTTTGCTTCTCTTATGCTTTCATACTGATTGATTAAAAAATCTAAATTGTTGGCTGGTAGGATTTTTGGTTAGTCATTTAATTAAATATTACAGTTTTCATTAAAAATTTTTTAGCATAAATAATAATAGCTTTATGGATATTTTAAAGTAAAAAAAAAATATTAATACACATTAATAATTTGTATTAGCATAAGTCTTTGTCATCTAATAGTACCACGATTAATATATGTTTAATTAAAGCTTGAAAAAAATTCTTCTTTTCGTTTTCTTCGTGTTTTTTGAAAGATTTGAAACACTATCTCATTGTGTTTGTCAAGACACAAGGATGTTATTGGATGCTTTTTGCTTAGGTTACTTGCTATGCTTTGGCTAAAATGACAATGGCATGCTATACACCTACAAATGCGTTTTTCCAAAGATGGTACGCGTTCTTGCAAAGACAAAAATTCCAGCAAAGCTTGCAATCATACGTAGACAATATGTTTGTACAGCGCTGTAGTCCCAAAAAGTTAATAGCTATTATTTTTTAAAAATTATAAAGATAAAAATCCTAGCTCGATCCTATAGGTGGAAATGTTTGCTAATTTGTATTTTTTAAACATGGCTTTGTACTGTGGATTTATTACTCAAATGCGTTTTTCCAAAGATGGTACGCGTTCTTGCAAAGACAAAAATTCCAGCAATATGCTTGTTAATCGCTTTAGACCCAAAAATTTAATAGCTTTTATTTTTTAAAAATTCTAAAGTTAAAAATCCTAGCTCGATCCTATCGGTGCAAATGTTTGCTAATTTATATTTTTGTCTTTAAACATGGCTTTGTACTGTGGATTTATTACTCTTTACTTATTATTCTAACACACACTTGGGTCTCGATAAACATACTGTGTCGCCTTGGCTTGTACTAAATATATGTTTCACCAACAATTAACTGATCAATACTTGACAATGATCTTCTTTTTATAAATGTACGTTAATGGGTAGTAGTATAAAGTTGATAATAATATTTATTATTCACTGTATATAACAAAAAATATATTAACAGGCCAAGAGAATATTTTTTCATCCTATAAATAAAAACCAAATTTTTAATATATGTTACATATTCTGCTTCCCATTAAAAATATTAACCTTCTTATCAAAATTTTAGAAAGCAACATCTCGAAGTTGAGTTTATTTAGATAAAACACTCAGTGGTTTTTTGCAAAGCTTTACACCTGTTAAAACGTATTAGTGAATTAAATAAATGTCGCCACACACCATAGAGGTGAACAAATTGCTTAACGATAATCTTGTCACTGTTACAAGCCGTTAAGCAGCTGAGGCGACTAATACCCACACCGGTACTACCATAATCAACACCGGATATGCTTTGGTGTCTGTTTCTCCATGTTAACATTTGATTGCCATCTATAAAAAAGGTTTAATTCCTTGAATATTACAAATTTCTTTAAAACATTGTTATCGTCATCATTATTCAAAAGCGAAAGGGCTCTCCTACAAATTAATGGAATGACATTTGGGCTAAAATGAAAATAATCATGTTTACTAAGAAAACTGTAGTAAAGTGAAGTTAGTTGCCATGATTTTATTTTAACATACTTATATGTACTACGTTTTTATGCGGAATTAAAATCGTTTTAAGTCCATTTCAGGTTTTCAATACTGCATGAAAACCCTTATTGAAGTCGCTCTAAATCACAAGTTCGATTCGATAAAATCTGGGATTGCATCGGATTCGAATATCACGAAAACAGATTGCTAATTGAAGTCGACTTGCGGACTTGCGCATTACGTCCAACCAAACTGTCATTTTTATTATCCATGTTAACCTATTAATTTCAGTTTGTTGTTCACAAAAGTGTTATTTTTTGTGCTTTTTACTTTGATAATAATTAAGAGCGATGACACACACAAAGCGGTTTTTGCCGACTCGGCGGCCGACTCGTCCGTTTCTCGGCGCGATGACTCATACATCGGTTTGCGCCGACTCGGATGTTGCTTAGACACAGGAATTTGTTTACTCGGCAAGAGGCAGAACTTCGCAAACCAGTGTCAACTTGAGATATGGATGACGATTTAAAACTAATAATACTTTCGGGTTTACTGTATTTGCGCAAGAAAAGGAGAATGCAAAATAAGAATCGGAGAATGTGGGTGCATCCAATTGTCAATGATCGTTTAGCCAAAGGACATTTTTATACTTTGTTTGCTGAAGTTCGAAAGGATAAAGAATTTTTTTTAATTATACTCGTATGTCAATGGCTTCTTTTGACGAACTACTTAATTGTATAAAAGAAAAAATAACAAAGAAAAATACGCGTATGAGAACATCCATTCCACCAGAAGAAAAATAGGTCATAACCCTCAGGTAAGTTAAAAAAAAATGTTATAAGATTCGATATGCTATATTTATTATTAGGAAATCTCGAAAGTAATACAATGTTTGTGACTTGTGAATCATCACTTTCTACAAAATTAGAATAATAGGATGCAGCGGATTCGGTTGGGGATGGTGTTGGCATTGGAGTCACGAAAGTTCTAGACGGATACTGCTGTGATGCAGTTTGCAGTGGATGGGGGATATACGTTTGTGGCTGTTGTTGCGATTTATGTTGCTGGTGAAGACCTGAGTATGAATGAGTTTGTAAATTTGTAAATGTATGCTGGTGCTGCTGGTTCATAGTTTCGTACTTGCTAATAATTTGCATAAGCTCAATTCTGCAACGGGTATTTAAATATCGGGGTAATGATGCAAGACTTGGCACCAAAGACAGCAAAAAGTGACGATTATCGTCATTCTTTTCGTTCGCTTGGTCCATTTTTGCTCTCTTCTCGTGACTGTCCAATGATCGTAAAATTTTTTCTTCGACAGGGTGAAGTCTTTTTTTGCCCACGATCTGGGTTGCGCGTTCACCTAAAACATTTCGTGAAGAAAGCTGGTTGAAGGTGGAGATGTAGCTTCTTGGACTTCATCATCTTCTTCGTTGTTTTCATGTTCTTCTTGAACTGATGATGATGCGGAGCTTTTACATTCTAATGAACTGACTGTCCTTTTTGGTGTCACAGTGTCCCTTAGAAATTCCAGTTGTTGTGAATACATGTAGGGAGTTTTTTTGTGAGCTCCGTCTCCACTCTTGCCTTTTCTCTCTTGAATGTCTCTTGTAAACCGATCTCGAACGTTCTTCCACTTTTTTTGTAGTATGTCTCCTGTAAATATTAAAAAAAACATTAATTACTAAGTACATTATTACTTAAGTACTAAAAAAAGCAAATAACCTTTCTTTATTAGAGTAATATTTGTGTTTTTCAGATATCTGGCTACTGGATGTTCGCTAACTGAGTTACACTACACATTTCGAGTAGGAAGGTCGACTAGCAGTTGTATTATTAAAGAAGTTTGTGAAGAAATATGGGCGTGTCTTGGCGAAGTTACTATACCTCCACTAACTACTCAAAAGTTCTTAGACATAGCAACAGGATTTGAAAAATATGCAAACTTTCCTAACGTCATTGGTGCTATCGATGGAAAGCACATCCGAACTAAACAGCCACCCAATAGCGGTTCCATGTATTTTAATTACAAAGGGTATTTTCCTACTGTGTTATTTACTATGTGCGACGCCAATTATTGCTTTACTTACATAGAAGTGGGATATTACGGCAAATCGAGTGATGCAGGAATTTTTAAAAATTCCATTCTTTTTTTACAAGTTATGTGAGAATTCATTAGGAATTCCACCGCCACGTTGCTTACCAGATTCAGCTGGGGTATTTTCCGTATGTAATTTTGGGTGATGAAGCTTTTCCATTGTTGAAAATTTGCTGAGACCATACGGTGGAAAATATTTAACAGAAGATAAACAAATTTTCAATAACCGATTGTCCATTGCCCGACGATATATTGAATGTACATTTGGAATCTTAGCGAACAAATGGCGAATATTTCATTGACCTATAGATGTTGACATTGGTTTGGTTAATAGTATTGTTAAAGCTACCTGTGTATTACATAATTTTGTAAGAATAAGAGATGGAACGCGTGAAGAATCATTTTGTGACACCAATGTACCACACAGCCACAGTATGGGCAGTTTGCAACCCCATACACGCCATAGGGGAAATGCCAGGGCACTGTCAGCGGAGATAAATATGCACATTATTTTACAAATTTAAACAAGTGACTAATTTAAATGCAGAATTATTCTTATATTTACTTGTATCTAATAAATAAAAAAATAATTAACATACCTAATTTTTTTTATCGTCCAAAGTAAGGTCATCCTCAAACCAAAACCCCAGTAATTTCTTCCCAGCACTGTTTCCTTTTGATTTTATCACTATAATCGGGTTGTGTCATGTCCCATAATGCTGGACGATTCTGAATTTCATGTATTAATTTTTCAATATCTATAACTTTGTAGTCATTTTGTGGAATTTTTAATCAAAAAACGCCCTTAAAAACCGACTGACAAATCGACGTGACTGACAGTGGACATAAGAAACAATGTAAACAAGCGCCGCCGCGTCTATAAAACCGCATGCGTTTCTTGTGAAAGACGAGGTGTCGAGTCGGCTCTGCGCCGTCAGGCGTAAATCGGCGCTGTGTGTGTTTTGCGTCATTTGAATACACAAGCGTATGTGCCGACTCGGCAGCCGAGTCGGCAAAAACCGCTGTGTGTGTCATCGCTCTAAGTAGCAGATATCGTTGACAATATTGACAGTTCTGACAACTGAAATAAATCCAAATCTCAAAACGTTTTCAAGTTGAATTAAATACAGCACATGAAAACGATGACGAATTTAAAACCCGAAATGGACTCAAATCGATTTCTATTCTGCATAAAAATGTAGTAATAAATATTTCAATTAATTTCATCTATTCTTATTGTTCTTCAAAAATTAGGTAGGATAGATATAGACCAAATTGAAGAGTGATTAATAAAGTTTTATAGTATTTTTTACTCGTAGCCTTAACCAGTGTGATTTATTGCTAATATCAAAAAAAAACTGGGTAGTTAAACTAAGGAAAATTTTAGGATTCTTTTCATTAAGATATCGCATTGTTCGCATTGGTTACCAAAACTAACTAGTTCTAGCTAGTTTTGGTAAGGAAAAATCGCGTAAGCGCGCTTACTTTATTTTAAAAACCTAAATGCAACTTTGTAATCTATAAAAAATATTATTTTTGTTTGTTAACAGTAAAATAAATTATGCTATAAACAAAACTATGTCTTCCATTATTTTTGTTATCAAAGTAACTTTCTTTAGTTAAAGAGTTTTTGTTTAAAATAAGCACGTTTTAAAGATTTTAGTATCAACAATATTTACTAGACCTAGTTTGGCTTAGGGTTACTTTCGTTAATTTGGGTTAATTTTTATTTCAATAACTCAACTTCGTCATACATACTCTACGCTAGTATCTAAGGTCAGTAGCTTTAGAAATTAAATTAGTTACACTTTAAAATGGACAGACATAGAACAACGCCAAACGTTGTGTGAATAATCAAAATAAAGACAATGAAAGTCACCACTGAGTCAATGTCTGGTCAACACTTTCTAATCGCTTCTGCCCTCTTTTGGGTTATGAATTTTGGTTTTTTTCCTACGTTATTCATTTATTAGCAAAACTATTTGGAACAAATTTAATTTTTGCTCAATTTTGGGTGTGATTTTTAAGTTCATACAGCAACTCGCTTTACTCATGTTGTATCATTGATTTTTAGAAAAACATTATAATAGCGGAAAACCTATACGGCACTATTACCTTTGAAACAGTTCCAAAAAAATTTTTTTTTTGCAACTTTATAGACGGGTACAAAAGCAAATACATTTTAGAAAGTCCATTACTCTTTTTAAGTAGCATATTTATTAACATCAGATTTAAATATGAAAGCTTTTTACCAGACTAGTTCTACCTAACCTAAGTGAAAACTACTTTATAATCATCAAGTTCACAAAACTGTCAACTGCCACACCATGCCGAAACACGCCACCAGAAAAATAAAGTAGCAAGGGTATTTAATTAAAAAACTCCCATAGTTGAAGTTACGTGCTAATTAGGCAAAGTAAAGTTAATTGGGTGATAAACGTGTAAAGCAGATATTAGATTTTTTAGCATAGTATTTTTATAATATAAACTCTATGTAAATAATTAGATATTAGCGGAACTGTTTTGTTTTTATTTAACCAAGATTTTACCTCAGCAACATATATACAGAATATACAGAATGACTAAATTACAATCTAGAAGTTTTTTTTTTATATAAAACAAATTTATTTAGATATTATAAAATGTGATTACACCTGTGGTTAGTTGTGGTTATATTTGATTATTATTAAACTATAGTTCCTAGATGGTTCAAGCTGGAACAATGGACTTTAAACCTCATCTTGGAATTGCATTTTTATAGAAAAGATCACAAGATATGCTTTGATCTTAAGGCCTGGTACTTTCATTAACGAATAAAATTATTTTCCGGATAATTTCCATAATAACAATTGTTGTGACAATTGTAACCATAGAAATTATCCGGACAATAAAGTTACCAGTTAATGAAAGTACCGGACCTAAGTAATAAATGTTTTTAACTTTTAGATAAACTGACAACTGACTTTTTGATTTTTAAAGAAAAGTAATTTTGTTACCACTTCTTCTGAAGCTACTAAAATAATCAAAATATCTCTTGGCGATATTTTAAAATTTTTATTTTAATAAAAGTAATTTATTTTGCTCCAAATGTCCTCAAAATTTAAAAGTACCTTACTATTGGAATAATTATTTTAACAAATCATCGATTATTACATATTAATTATATGAATTACTATATGGGTTTAAAATTACTTACCCACCACGAACTTTGTATAAATAACAACTACCTCTGAATTACCCCCCAATCGGACCCAGATTTGGGGGAGGGCAGGCGGGGCTACTGCCCCAGGGCCTACAGAAGAAAGGGACCCACACAATAGATATAAAAAAATATATATCCAAATTTTGACGGGTCAGCAACTTTTATGATTTTCCTTTTTAATTAGTCTTTTTTTTGCATTTTAATTGACAATAATTGCACAAACATAATAATATGGTTCTTAAATATTAAGTACTATATATCCAAATTTGTTCACTTCAATCCGTAAAACTTTGATACATCCAGTCGTACAAAAATGACACTTTTTGACGCCAAAAATAATAAACACAAGCTTAAAATATCATTAATTTTTATCAAAATTTTAATAACCTGAATTTTATTTATTTAAGATTAAAAATCAACTTAAAGATATTCAGCAAATCTCAAAATATTCGTTTTAAACACAAGAATGATTTCACAAACTTCGGTCAGTGATATTTTAAATATTTCTTAGTTAAAAATGCTTATAAACAAATTACGCTGCTTTTTTTGTCAAACATAATTCATTAAGGAAGCTGTAACTTTTTTTCTAATAATATTTAGAGGGTCTATTATGTCTCATTTTAAAGCTTAGACCTTAAGTTTAAAATATGCGGCCGTGGGACTTTCTACATTGAATAGAAGCCAAGATATGGGGGAAAATGAGGAAAAATCGTTATTTTGAAATATTTTTGCATTACATTTGCAATATCTCCAGTTCTAGTTAACGAATTTTAACTAGGGAAACGCCAATTTGTTTTTTTTTTCATAAGAAACAAAAAAGTATTAGAGAACATTTTATCTCTAATAGTTTATTAGCTACAGTATAACAATTAAATATTTTATAACAGTTTTCTGACCACATTTCCGGGAAAGCGAGTATCAGCAGGAGAAAACAAGTACTCTTTCTCGTAAACCTTATTTTAAATAGTAATATGTAGTGCCCCCAGACGAAATCTGCCCAAGGGCCTCCACAGTCCTAAATCCGGCTCTGCCCCCAATAGAGTCACTTACACGAAATCCACAGTTTCAAGCGGATATCAAACCACACCCAATGATACATGGTGTGGTTCATCCATCCAGTTACTGACTGTGCCCATCAGCGTTGCTTAACTTTACTGTTTTTACAAGAAGCGGTGTTTCAACGCAGAAAAGGCCGTTGTTGACTAGAAATTTTATATAAATACTTATTGCCTCTGAGATTCCCCTGGTAACACTTTAATCTTGAATGTGAACCACATACTATGGTTCGATGTGTTTGCCGGCTACCAACTACTAACCGCAACCAAAGTTTACCATAACTAGTCCAATGAGAAGTGGTGTTTAAATGCGGTATCATTTCTGTTCTGACTTTTCTTTGAAAATTCATATTTTTTTGCGAGGACCATAATATTTACATTTTATGCGATCCTTTATAGAGATTTCACCTATTTATTTATATCCCCGAAATCTACATAAACGACACTTCGTCGCGTGAGGAGTAAGTAATCTAAAGACAGTAGTATAGTTAACAGCTTTATAATAAGCCAGTAAAAATGCATTAGTAGTCGATGATCAAGCAGTTTTTCAAAACTAAAACAGCAGCACATATAAAGATTGCTAATCACGTATACGCGACTTTCCCATTACGGGCGCCTCGCTCTTTATTCCTACTTCCGGTGAAACTAATTATAAAAACCACACGCCGAAGTACAACGCTGTTAACTTGAATTCATTTACTGCCCATAATTAATATCAAAATGAAATAGCACTAGAATATGTAAATGCTACGCAAACAAGCTAATAGCAGGGTTTGTATGATACAAGTCGATTATGAACAGTAGCTTATAAGAGTCTAAATAACTAACTTTTAAATATTTTTTAATGTATTTTTTTTTCGGTTAATTCTTTGTCCGAGTCTGGCGTTGGCGACAATAGGGTGTGTTACAGATTTATCTAATAAGAGATGTAGTGATGCGCCGAGACGAGAGACTGATTTCTCTTGTTCAAAGATTCGAGAACGAGAGAACGCATATTCTCGCCAAGAATCTCCCGTTTCTCTCGAGGCTTTCGTTCTTAGGATCAAATTGTATAAAACAAGAAGTAAGAATTATAATATTCTAGGTAAGTTCTGGTTAGAACTCAAAGAAAAATAAGATTACATAAAAAAATTGTAAAGAGCAAAATTGTAGCTCATCTTTTTACTTTACCGACCAAGAACTGCTACCGTTATTGCGTAAAACTAATTTGCTGTCAGTCTGACGTCTTAGGCCGCGCGCGCAACCCGTTCTCCGGCATTAGAAGGACACCTCGTGCACGACACTAACGCAAAAACGACAAAAAATTCTAGGTCTCAACCACCCACAGCGCTTAGCCCTAGAAGAAGGACCCGTATAATTGGCGGCGAATTCCCCTTCGATTTTCACGAACAAAAACATGGTTTTCCGCGCCACTGTGATCGCTTTCCACGAAATCTTCCAAACACGTGGTGAAAGTCGAAACAGAAGTGTAATTTAACCATGAACAAACTAAAATCTAAAAAGCTAGGTATGAAAACATGAACGTCAGTTTTTAGCTGTAGAAAGTCGTTCGCGGTAAATAAAAATCCGAAACTGGTAAATAACTGGATATGCGCTCTTATACAATCCTGAACGGGTTCAGTTCTAGTTCTGAATCGGTTCCTTAAATGACCCGCTAACAAAGCTATTAAAGAATAGAATGGCGGTGCCTAAAAAGATGTGTATCAATTGTATTAGGTAGCCAATCTGAATATACGCGTATAAGCCGGAAACCAAACAGCTGTCGACTGCATGAATGTTTAAAAAAAAACAATTTTCACAACTGGTTGCCTATTTTTATGGAATAACTGGTTATGTGGCAACAGTGCTTTTGGAGGAACATAGAACACTCAATTCTGAATGATATACATTCGTTAGTTCAAAGTATTTGGTGAAATATAAATCATTCTTCATCAAGACAATGCCAGCTGTCACAAATCTCGTCTAACAACGTCTACGTGAGCACTCAAAAAATGGAATTGATAAGTCATCCGCCTTACAGTCCTGATTTGGCACCAATTTATTCCTGAAAGTCAAAAATAAATGTCGTGGACAACGATTTTTTTGGCAGAAGAAGCCGTTGATGCATTCAAAGACCATATTCAAGTGGTTCGACGGCATGCAAAGGTATATAGATCATAAAGGAAGAATATTTTGAAAAACAATAAAATGTATTTTTACAAGCTTTTATTTAACTTGCAATGTTTGTTTGTTTGGGCAAATCTTGCAACTGAATTTTAAAGCAGTTATCCTCAGCCGATTGAGCTGAAATTTTGCATGGATTTTAGTTTGGCTCTATTGATACTAAAGTGGTTATAAGCACTGGTAAATAGTTACTAAACGTTGAACTTTGGAAAATTTTCTTAAGAAACTTTAATTTATCTTGTATAATGCAAATATACTTTTTAGTTAAGGGTGAATAAAAGTATCTTATCAAAAATATTACAAATGTACCTATGTTTAGTGAGCAAATGAAAAAATGGTTTGTATTCATTTAAATTTGTCGTGTTGGAATTAGCGTTCCTTAAGAAAGTCAAAAAATATTTAAACGATTTTTTTCCGAAAGCTCAATTTACATTAAATTTGACCATATTTTCAATGTTAGATTAAGTTATACGGTTCAAATATGTGAAACATCTTATTTTAAAATAAAATTTCTAATACAACACCCTGTATTTACTTTGCTTAACTTTAATGTTTTTGCAAAAAATTATGTTCAACGACATTTTAGAGATAATAGGCTTTCGAAATTTAACTCATATTATTTTGTAACCTAATTTGGATACTTTATATTTAAATAAGTGATAGAAGTTAAAACGACTTTTTATTTGTATATGCCAACGTTTCTGGATACTTTATAACTTAAAAGTTCCTAATACTTTTTTTACCCCTGTATACTAATACTTAAATTCTAATAATATTTTTCATGCCTGTCAGTCAACGCCTAGACAAGTTAGAGAAACGGAACGAGGCATATTAGTTTTTTTTTGTGAAAACATTATAGAAAAGAACTTTTACACCTTGCGCTCACGCGATTCTTCATAAATATGTTCCGACGACGAGATAGAACGAAGAGGCGGCGGTAAAGGAAACCAAAATTACAGGCTGTCGTTACTGAATGAAGGTAATTTAGGTATTTTAACACCACCTATTTTCGAAACACACATTAACAACCTCAAGAAAACTTATATACTACGTTTAAGCCATCAACTTTCTACGTTATAAAATTATAGACGTTCATCTTGATTTCAACGCTTAGGTTAATTAAAATTCATCATTCTATAGTAATAAGGTAAAATAATAGAAGTTAGGTAGATATTATTTTAACTAGGTTTAAAGTTAACCGTTATAATTTAAATTTAACCAGAGGATTTACTGACAGCAAAACGTTTATTTGTGCAAATGCTGCCATCAAGTAATATATTTAATGTATCTTAATTATACATATTATAATAAATGATAATTATTGTTTTTTTTGCTTAAAGCTGGACTTACCTTAACAAGTATAATTGACGGATACAAATAAGTAAATCAGCATAGTTATCGAAGTTTTATTTTAGAAAATTTTTGTTTTTAATTATATTAATAACAATCTTTAGGAATATTACAGAATAAATTAATTTTATTTTGCCGTTACGCGTAACGTCGTATAGATATTATTTTTTTATATCTTCGGACAGTCTACAAAGTATTAAAGTCTGAGTACTAACATACTGTGGGCGTCCTAAGTGAAGTAAGAGGCGGTTAAGCACGAAATTTAAAGATTTGAAAATTTGAGAAAAAGAAAAAATTTTTGAAGCAGGTTCCATAATTTAGACTCTTTAGAGGTAAAGAAACAAGCAGAGTGGAAAGCTCAATGCCTCTGCATGTAAAGAGATATATACAGCGACACTTTCCTTTACCCTATTGGAAGCCGCTATAATCAGGACCGTATTTAGGCGAGATGGGCGCCCGCCAAGGGCGCGCTACCTTGGGGGCACAAATTCGGCTATATTTTTTTTATCAGTTGTCAGTACCGTAGTCATGTTATTATTATTTTTTATTGACAAAATTAATCAAATAAATACATTTCATCAGAACAATTTTATAACAAATTTTTAACTTAGATACTTAATTTAATTATGTTTAATATATTAAGACTAAAAAAATGTATGAATTATTAATAAAATATCAATTTATCCTGATACCTACATCGCGAATGTAACTATTTGATTTTTTTTTTTTAATTATTTAAGCTGCGGATAAATTCCTATTTTATATATTGGGGGCAACACTGGTCCTCTTTTTTGTTGCATATTATTTAATTTAATAAAGTATAAATGTTACGTTTTAGTAGGCCCGCTATGCACAATATTTCTGTAACAACAACTATATTGATGAGAAAATTTATTATAAGTTTAATCGACCGCAAATAAGGATGTATAGTTAATTCACATTCCACTTCTTTCAGTCAGATACAAACAGTTGTTTTATGTAAATCCTGTCTTTTTAAATAGTAGGCTAATATTTTCATATAAAGGAAATATAGAATTTGAGACAAATTCCACTACAAAATTGCTATTTTAAATAACCGAAATTCCTGATTCATAAAACTTTAAACCTAAAACTTTGTACTTTAATTTTGTAAAACTTCCAGGGGGAAATCCATACTCTCCAAATCCCCCGATGTGTAGGGGGGGCACAAAAGTTAAGCCCTGCCAAGGGCGCGGCCAAACCTAGATACGGCCCTGCACTAACTTACCAAGGAGCTGAAGGGGGTTTGGCGCACTTTTATGGGTATTTTTTCATCTTATGCTTAATGAAATCAATATCTGCTATATTGATTAATTTCATTAAGCATAAGATAAAAAATACCCATAAAAATGCGCCAAACCCCCTTCAGCTCTTGGTAAGTAAGAGAAGGAAACTTTCTAGTAAAAGGATAGTCCTTAATAACGCAATCGAAAAATAATCCCTGTATAAGTCTTAAAAATCAAAAATAACATATTATAAAGTTACATTCCTTATCCATCACGATCAAATAGAATTGGGTTATATTAAAAAAAATATATACCTGGATTGAAAAAGAAAATAAACGAATTGTAGTCATTTATTAATGTTTAGGGTATTTAAACACAATATTAAATTTTCAACAAATTTTTGTGCAAAACTTTAAAAAACAATTTATCTTGATATAACGATTTATCGATATGTTGATATGTCGATTCCTGGTCTATGAATAACTATTGATTTTGTGATAATTTTATCCAGCCCTCCTATAAAAAGTTAATTAAACATAGGTTGGGAAAATAAATTACTTTATTTTAAATATTCTCTCCAATATTGCTAAAACACCTTGTAAGACTTAGACAAACCTAATAATATTAAATAAGTATTTAAAACTAAAAATATCAAAATATAAATAAAATAGCATTATAAATTAAAAAATATATAAATTTTCTTGTTTTTTAGTAAATATGTTAAAATAAAACTACTATACATTTTTCTTTTAATGACATTGTATCGTCGGCCTGAGAACAATACAATATCTAAAAAATATAATTGATTTTCGGATAACTTCGTAACTACAAATTGCATCTAGGACTAACCTTATTTAATTAATAAAAATTTTTGCGCTTCATTAAAATTGTATCGCTAAAAAACCATACAAACAGAAAAAATGTAATAACTATACTATGAAGTAATAAAAAATTCTATAAACCATAATTCTTAAATTTAAATTTGTAGAACGTAAGTATCATGTTTTTTAAAATGTTTAAACGCCAATATTAAAAGACGATTAATTTGTGAAGCCACAAGTCTAAAACTCGGACGTGTAAAATGATTGAATATAATCGTTTCCTTGCCTTAGGGAATTTGTCGGCTCTGTCTGATAAATGGGCTGCAGTGGAACTAAACGTATCTTCAGAAGTTTATGGCAAAACTATTAATTAAGTGAATAAAAATATTTACAGCTCTAACATAAATGCAATTTACTTGAATACGAAATGATTATCGGGGGTATATCTATGCGGGCTTTAACAAATGTTTTTATTTATAACTAAGTTAAACAAGTGATATTTTACTTTAAACAAAAGTTTCGTAATAGTATATAAATTAATAATTTGTAACAGTATTTTATTTTATATTATTATTTTTTTTTGATTATATAGTGCCATTAAGTCACTATTAAATCCATTACATACTTAGCATTTAAATTAGTGCCGGATTAAGCAAGCGCGGGGCCCGTAGCAAATTCTATCAAGGGGCCCTTGACCTGCTATGGGTTCAGGATCCAGGGAAAAATTAGTTAATTAATAATTTCTTAAAAAATCAATAAAACATATTTTTTTCCAACGGGACTTGCTTTCTTTTAGTGTTTGAATATTAATTTTTTAAACTCAAAAAAAATATTTTTTAGGTTATACCCTTCTAACGTAGACGCGCCCGTGCGACAGCAGCCACGCGTAACCCTATTTTCAATATTTAATAAATATTTTTTTAAGGAATTTGCCCCTTTTTAAGAATATTTTTTCAATTTTCAATATCGTTCATGGTTTTTGAAATATTATCAAAATGCTGAGTTTGTTGATAATAACAAATTAAAATTAAAATTTTGGTTTTCAGAAAAAAAATATCTTTCTCAAAATTAGATTTTACATTAAATAAGCTATCGCTCATATTTTTGCCACAATTTTAATAATTTTTCGCCAACTTATACAAATACGTTAAAATTGATATTTATTATTGTAGCTTTGGATAAGGGGTAGGATATCTAATATAACTTTAGAAAAAAAAACACGCGTAAGACTCTCGCGCCTTGGAATTTAAACTTCTTTGGTTCTAGAAATAGTTTATTTTATGCATTGCTCTTTATGCATTTGGTAATGATTTTACTATGTCAGGATTACGAAATGGTTATGAAAAATTTAATTGAAGGAAATTACTCTTAAAGTAATATTTTTTTTTGTCATAAATTCTATAACTCAATAAACTTATATTCTAGAAAATAAGTTTTTGGTATATGGTTACTAAATTATACCAAAAACAATGTGGACTGTTAATCTAACAAATAAGTAGATAATTTTAACACCTTTAATCGAGCCATTTCAATTCTACTACACATCCACTATAAGAAGTGTCGGGTAAGAGTGCTTGCATACCACAGATTTATTGTAGAGTCAAGGAAATACTCGGTTACCGATTTTCTGACGTGGATTATCTTAGTAGCAAAAGTTGTAACGTTTTACGTTGTTGTGTCATCAAGTAAATTCAATATACCACATCTTAATAAGTTTCACTCAAAAAATTACTCTTAGGCAGAGATGAGTGGATTTAAGTATGCGGGACCCTCTTACGCGCGGGGCCCGTAGCAATTGCTACTCTTGCTACGTGGCTAAGCCAGCACTGATCTCAGAATAACCTCGTAAATGCCTTTGGTGACTGGTATCTACGACCGTTTAGACTAGGGACACAAGAATATTTAATAAACGCTCGTTTAAAAGTACTTTGTAACACGCGTTGGAGCATTTTAGGATGAAAAATTTTATCGGGCACGCATGGATCGAGCGTTAAAGCCTAAAGAGCGTGAGACACTCTAGCGGTTATTAAAGGCGCATCATGATGTGCTTCATTGTGCACGTTTAATAAATACTAGTGTGTTTCAGAATTTGATATATCTTGGAAATTTTGTAATTTAAATTTCGTTTGATTATGTTCACCCCAAATACTGCTATAAAATCCGAACTGCTGCAATATTGATTTAAGATTAAAGATAATTAAAAACCTATCTCTATCTTTTTGATTTATTTTATTACTAAACAATGACATATATTACCTGTCATCATTAAATTATTACGTAACAATTACTAAAACATCCATTTTTTTTCAGACGAATGTTTCCTACAGTACGAGTATCATTCACCGGAATCCGGCCAGATCAAAGATATGCAGTGCTTCTCGACATTGTTCCGGTAGATAACAAAAGATATCGATATGCATATCATCGGTCATCGTGGTTGGTAGCGGGAAAAGCCGATCCTCCCGCTCCCTGTAGAATATATGCCCATCCTGATTCACCATATTCAGGGGAACAATTGCGAAAACAAGTAGTATCATTTGAAAAAGTCAAGTTAACAAATAATGAAATGGATAAAAATGGACAGGTAATTGTAGTTTTTATTTTTTTATAATTATGTTTAATTAGTAGGTTTATTACAATGTCAACATTTAATAAATTTGTATAAATGTTGCGCATAATTAAATAAATTTATTTATTTGCGAAAATAAATATTTAATAAAATGTTTTATAGTGTGTGACTGAAACTCAATACATTAAAAATTCCTTTTAAGGTATTGGATATTGTGGAGGCAGCAAACATCCTTTTAAGCTTTATGCCTTCAAAACGCAATCATTTTCGCATTTGCAAAAAAGTCTGCCAATCATCCTTTACGCAGTTCCCCAAAACAAAGAAATATTTAACATTAAAGGCGTGCTTTCAAGAATGACCCTAACTAACACACATAGCCACAGCTGCTTTTAAAATGAAAGAATTCCTCTTTCGAGCAGTCAATTTTTTTTTCCGCTTGTAATCTGTATACTTTTTATGTATTGCAAAATGCAAAAAACCATAAGCCTTATTATTATCACTTTCCTTCTATATGGCTATGTTTATTCATTTAATCAATTAGCCATAACGTTTGACATATCCTTCAAATGACTTTTTTTTTCACACTGACATAAGTTTTAATAATTTGGTAAAATATTATTTACCTATGGGTTATTTGGAAAAAGAAAGAATAGTCAATTGTAAATTATATGTCAAAAATAATTATATTTAAAAAAGGACTTCAAGGAAATATATTTATTTCACAGATATCAAGTTTCATGGCTAATTGATGAAATCATCAAACATAGCGATATCGCGTGATAATGCTTGGGGTTTTTTGCATTTTGTAATGTAACTAATAAAATCAGACATAGGGTATGCTACATCAAAAATGTTTAGAATTTCAAGGAGAATGCAAATCCTTAACAAAAAAAAAATGGGGGACTTATTTGAAATATGGTAGTAGGACCATCCCTAGACTTCTGAAACACCCTGTACAATTATAAGAAACTTTTGAAAACTAAACTTTTATACTGAAATAATTTTTTCCAAACGTCATAAAAAAGTTAGTGGGGGATTACATTTATAACCGGAGACCCTGTACTTAGGCTTTAGGCCTTCAGGGACTGTCCCATGGGCAAAAAAAAGCTAAAGTATAGATAGGTTTTACAGTGAATGATAGTTAACTATGACTTTAAATTCTATTAAATACCATTTTTTATCTTTAACATATCTTTCTCCAGTTTCTTAATGATCCCTTATTAACTAAATATGCATGGTTAAAACTAAAAATAATTTTTCTAATTGTTACCTTCTAGTACTAATATTAGACCTTATTTTGAGACGGTTTGTTAATAATGTTTATTAGTTTATGTATTTAAATTACCCCCAAAGTACTTGACCATTTTAATGTGTCATAATAGCTGTGTATAAATCACGAAGGGGGTCCAAAGCAGTTGACGTGAAAACACGAACGAAAGAAAACGCAATTTCCTATTTTAGCAAAATATATTCTCGTGTGCCGGGTAAATAAAAACTATTACGTGTTGCTACTAAACGCAAGCTAGAATGACTTTTAACGCCTTTGGGTCAACTTATTTAGGAGTTTCGTTTTATATAATTTAGGACCCTCGAGTAAGTTTTTAAGACTATTTTATAGGCTTAACAAAATATTTTAAAATTTTTAAATGGTACAAATTATATATTCAAACATTTTACGGTAATTGTGCATACTAGCTACAAATAGAAAATATAAGGTGGGGAAAGCCATTAAAAAAATGTTATAAATATAATAAGTTTTTCTGTTAACTTTAATATTTTTTTTATTCCTAAAGTTCATTAAAAAATAGAATAATTTTTTAAAAATTGAATCATTCAAATATTTATAAGAAAAAAATATTTTAAAATTATTTGAGTTTACACGTAGAATATGAAACAAATTACTAAAAATTGCTAAACTTGAAAAAAATAAAAATTAACATCAAAAAACTTTTTTGGATTTTTATTAAAAGATTCGCAATTCCACCGTAAAATAGAACAAAATAAAAAAACAATCTATTATCTGTATTTTTTATGGCTAAAAATAGGTAGCATTAGAGGAGTCCCACTAATGCACAATTACCTCAGACGAAAGAAAGAAAAGACTTAAAATTTCATTCATAATAGACACTTTGTTTTGTCCCACACATTATGAATAAAATCATATAAGAGGAAAAAGGATAGAAGATAAATTATGAAAGATAAAGGCAACATTGTACGAAGCCTTGCAGTTTCGACCAGTGGCGTATGGTTTATGTTAGAAGTTTCGATTAGATATAAATTTATTAAAAACACTAATTTTTAAATTGTTCTAATCTTTGTTTTGTTCTAATTTTAGTTTATTAAAAAATATTGATTAGCAACATAAATAGTTATGAAATATTTAATTAAAAAAAAACATACAATATGTACATTGGTTATTTAAACAAAATTACTTTTCTTTTATAAATTCAGAATAGTGTGGGCCACAAATTAATAAAAAAAAGACAAAAACTGGGGATACTTTTTATTATAATTAGGTATACAAAAAATAACATAAAATATAAGAAAATCAAAATTATCTATTTATTTCTAAGATAATATAGAAGGTATTCCAATCCTGCAATGCATGATGGGAAATATGTCAAGCGTTCGCGCCGCTACGAGTGTGTCTTGCACACTAAAGTATTTATATTAGTGTGCCAGACACACCCGTGACAGCGCGACCACTTGAAACATTTTCCATCATGTATTGCAAGATTGAAATACCTACCTTTCTATATATTATCTTATTCATTCCTAAATAAAATAGTTTTGGTATGTATACTTCTCGTTCTATTTATTTTTGCTTCATCCAGGATTTTTATTGTTTCATAATGTATACGAATTTTAAAGAATTTCATTAGGATTAATTTGGTAAGATCCATTAAATGGTTAGCATTAAGAATGATGTATGATTTTGGGATGGCTCCAGGCCTTAAATATTTGCTATTGTTTGTCTTAACCAAAGTATCCTGTGGATCAAAATGCTCTGAGCATAGCACAGGGTGCTTTGGTAAATGTTGTCCCACAAGAGAAAACAAAATTTTTCTTTTCATTGGTTTTGAGGGAAACCTAAAATATTAGATGATTCTTTTGTATAATGTATAATTTTTCCCACAATATTATAAACCTACTTACAAACTAATAAATTCGATACTATTCTAATAAAATAAAACAAATACAATGCATAAATTACTTTTGGTCTTGTTACTTTCCTTCAGGCTATTGTAATTCTACGCCACTGACCTTTGTAAAAACATTCCCCAGCGAACAGAACCTAACTTACCTATAAAAAGGCACATCTTCGTGTAAATAGTCCAATTTTTTACACAAAACACATTTACGCACCATTTTAGAGTTTTTAATATAAGTTTTTAAATTGTTTCAACAGATAGTTTTAATAAAAACACCACAAAGCACTTAAAGAAACCCAAGGCAACGTCGCACTACACGTAATCTGTTTATTCCATTTATCAACGGACAGGTTGTAAAATTTCTACGCGCGTTGAAGGGGCATTGCCACATTCCGCCCGCGAAATTTCCTTTGCGGGCGAAATGTAGCAATGCGAAACGTATTTAACTAAATAAAAATATATAAAAAAGGTTTATGTAGCAAAATTATCCTCTAATTATTTATTTTTTAAAGCCAATTTAGTAATCCATTTATTTCTATGCCAATTTTTTATTATAAATATAGAACTTTAAGGCAATTTTATTAAGAAATGTTTAAATTTTTTTCAAGCTGGCAACAGAAAGTATCGACTTTAGTTACGTGTTACGTCCTTTTCCAATATCTGACCGTAAGTTGGTGTTTATTGTGTTATCTTTACTATTAAAAAATCTATGACAATAACCCATTTTATGATCTCTAAGACTGGATCAAAATGTGACATTTTAAAAAGTTTTAACGCCTACTTTATTTTTTTAGACCCAATTTAAATATTGCATCAGCTATTTAAATGGCTATAATTGGACGCAAACTAATCTAATGACCTCAGGTCAGAAAATTACAGTCGTAAAATTTTAGTGACTAGCCTGGAAGGTAGGAACAGGATAAGTTGGCAAAATCGCATTTTCGTGTCTGGCTATTATTTTTTAAAAAGCGGCCCTTTTTTGACAAGCAGTTTTCGAAAAAAGGATTTTTTGATGAATCTATAGATACTAATTTATTTGGGATTGGATTAAAAACAAAAACATAAATGAAATATTACTAATAGTAGTACTGAAAAATAATTTATTAACTTTTGTCAAGTGTTTTGTTTTCCAAACAAGACTTCAGAAAAAGATACAGGGTATTTCATCTAAAAATTTAAATCAAAGCCTTCTTCGGAAAGCAACAAATATGCGAAAATCTTCTCTTTCCATACCAGTTAACTAAACCAAATCCCATTTTGATTCACCTGATATTTTAAAAGTTATGACTTGTTGACACCCGGTATTTCAAAGAATTTTTTACACTTAAAATGTCACAACTTCTTTGCGGTAAACATTATTATATACCTATCCCTACTTGCTAATTCAGCTACGAACGGTTAACAGGAGTTTGTGATCCCCAAGTTCTCTTAGACAAATATTTGTGGGTAACTGCATCGTCTGACTTTTGCGTACAATCTTCTTTACTAAGCTTATAAAATACTATTTTTAACTTAAAGCAAATAAACATATTATTTAAATTTAATATAATTACCTTTAAAAAGCAAAATGAATGTTAACAAAAACCACTTGTAAATTAATGAAATACAACCGCAGCACATGTTTAGAGTTAATTTGTGAGTTTGTTGGTAAAGCCAGATCGAAATGACCGATTAAATACCTTCTTGGAGTCAGTTTAGACACCATAAATTTCGAACTGACACCCAAATTTGTCTGACCACCGGTTCCACCGGCTAAAAAAACATAAATTGTTTGGTAGGTAGCACATAAAATTAGTTAAAATCATTATTATAAAATTCGAAATATGTGATTTTTGTTTAGGTATGTGATTAAAGGTAGAAGAAATGTTTATAATGTGAGGTATTAAATAAATTGTGTTGATAGAGTTATTTATTTTAATTTGGGTATTTGTCGGTGAAGACGAATAGTTATAAATGTATGTTTACCGGAAATATCATTGGTTTGTCTAAACTTTAGATTTTGTTAGTGTGTTTAAATTAACTTCTATTATTTTATATTGTTCGAAAAAAATATCGATCAGGCAATAATAAGAGTGAATTATGTTTTTAATCTAAGTATTTACTTTCCCAGCTTCTCGTCATATTTGTGATTTGTTCTAACTTAGCTTGAAATAAATTTCTTATAACATATTTTATTTATAGGAAAGGGGACAGGGGACCACTCTTCTACATGGTTTTAATAAAAATTTAAAATTTAATTAATAATATTACCTACTTATTATTTTAAGGCTTGTATATTAGGTGGATGCAACTTAAGAACGACTTGTTAAAAGCATTTCATACCGCTTATCTTATGGTTAGATTTTTTTATGTTTAACTTTCAATATACAGTTCAGTATACAGCATTAGGTTGTGTTAGGTGCAAGTTAAAATTGGAGTTCTCGTTTTGTTAGACTTTTATTCTTGTGGCAAAGAATTAATCACATAAGGATGGAAATCACATTGTTTCTTTTGGAATCGGCATATACTAAGTATTTGCTTGTTAAATCGTATTTCGTTATTTCGTCTTTGGTGGTCAAATAAATAAATAACAGCCTTAAAAATAAAATAAAATGGTAATGGAACCCGTGACATTATTATACTCTAAATTGCTTACTTTACAAGCATAACCTATTGTTACCTATCATAATCCATATAGAAGCAATATAAATTTCATACCAATAATATACTACCAACAAATAACAACTGAAACACGACCATAAATAGAAAATACATAAAATTAGAGTGAGAAACAACCATACAAAATGTGCATATTATTGTCGTAAACAGCTTACGTTAGACCACCAACGCTGCAGTTGCCATTTACCCCGTGAAACCCGTACGCCCACGTAGTCATAAACTGTATCAATATAACCTTACTTTTTAAGTGCCACGTTTTGCAAAAGTTGAACTATAAGCGCAAATAATTTGATTACCGTATATATATATATATATATATATATATATATATATATATATATATATATATATATATATATATATATATATATATATATATATATATATATATATATATATATATATATATATATATATATATATATATATATATATATATATATATATATATATATATAAATCTATATATTTTGGTAATTTAGAACCCATGCCTAGAAAAATACAGATAGTATTTAAATAAATCGAATGTTGTTTACTTCTTCAATGCATAGAATGCAACAGTAACTATATAGGACAAACTCCACTATTTTACAGCAACGCATTACCAGACATAAGAGCGATTGCAGACTCAATAAAAACATGTACCCTATCAGAACATGTCCTTATGACCAATCATAACATAGATTTTGCTAATGCAAAGGTACTTAATACAGAAAAGAACAAAAACAAAAGACAGTTTTTAGAAATGGTGGAGATTTTCCTGGATAGTTGTTGCATGAATAAAAGAAAAGATATTGACGATCTAAGCATAATTTATTCTAGCCTATTAGAAAACTTAAAACAAAACGATAATTAATTTAGAAAGAAATTTTTTTTTTTGTATCCATCCTTACTTTTTCAAATAATTGTATAATAAAATATAAAGAAAGAAAAAACCCTAAATAATTTTAAAAGAATTTTCTGTAAAATTTCCAACATGCACACTTTATACATATTTTTTCGACAAAATAACAAAAAAAAGAAAAAAACCTACAAAGGAATGTTGTCCTTATAATACCACTACTGCTATTGATTTCGATATGTATTAACTTAACCGTATGTTTCAAGATGTTCTAGAACACACTAGAATGTATAAATGTTAAAAAAATTTAAATTCAAAAATTATGAGCACTAAGATGTAAAACAATAAATTGATTATGTTTCTTATAATGACTCTAGCCTTAAGAAAACTCACTTTGCACGTAAGTTTTATTGTTATATTTTGCTATATATTTTTTTATCGTTTTAAAACAATAAGTTGCATTTGTAGATTAATTTTTTGATTGTAAAAATTTTTCTTTATATTGTAGCCTTGAAAAAGGAAAAATAAATTTCCGAAAGCTGGCGTTTAGTAAAAAAAGTTTTATTCAGCCCTAGACGAATCCAAGAATTTAGAATCTTTATATATATATATATATATATATATATATATATATATATATATATATATATATATATATATATATATATATATATATATATATATATATATATATATATATAATATATATAAAGGACTGTACTAATAAATTACAACAACAAATAGCGGCGGGAATGCGGTCTGTTATGGGTTAAATGATTAGGAAAACATTTAATTTTTTAATCCTCTATATTTCGACACAGATTGTGTCGTCTTCAAGAGATATAGCTAAAAGAACAATATTAACGTTAACAAAAAGAAATTTCCTAAAATAAAATTACACAAAACAAAAAATTACTAACAATTATTCTTATTAAAATACCGGCAAGATCACAAAACAAGAATTTTATAAGACCACGTTCAATTTAATCTTATTAATACGGATTATAAATTAAAGATTAAAATCAACACTCGAGAGCTAAATTCTAAAAACGTAAAAAGAATCATTACTATTTTTTATTCCTTAAAATGATATCAGTAAAAAAAACTTACAAAAAAAAACTTAAAATGCAATAAAACCTATAAAAAACATTTACACATACAGAAATATTTAAGACACCATATATAAAAAAATAAGGATTTTTTTACGTTTTCAGAATTTAGCTCTTGTGTGTTCATTTTAATACTACTGCTTTAATTTAATCAGTTAACAAATTTTACCAAAGCGAATACTAAATTTAAAAACTGTGTTGGTTAATTAGTAGATTTTTACTATTAAAAAATCAATTTCAAGATTTCCAACCAAAATAATGGTAAAAATAGACAGAAGCTGCCATTAACAAAATACCCACACATCATTTTTTAAACACCTTAGCTTAATTTGTGAATTAATAAATATTCCAAAAATTTTTTATTATTTTTTTATTAAAGATACACACATTTTTGCTCTAAACTATGTTATCTAGAACCTGGACGCAATTCAAATAAAAGATTTAAATTTAAAAAATTTAAACACACTAAATATCATCCTACGAGCTATATAGCTAAATTTCAAAAAAATTGACCACATATGTTTATTGGTCACTGTTATTTAAGATGCTTGATGTCAATTATTACCCACGTCTCAGAATGTCTTCTTTATCTCTCTTCTGCTTTAATAGTCGCACCCTATTGATGGTGGTCGATAGAAAAACCTATAAAAAGGTCAAAACTTCCGTATGTTGCTTTTTGATCTAAGGTGTATACCTAACTTTTAAATTTTATTACCTAATCCATCAGAATATTTCATCACAGTATTATTATTACTTATATTTATAATAATAGTCGACATTAAAGCTTATTACTAAGTTTAATCTTAACGCTTATGATGCAGTCGGGAAAAAAAAGGTAGATACCAAAATATGACCAAATGCATAGTGTATTTGCTTTTTATGGTTCGATTCTTTTTTCGTCTTGTATCTGAGATTTGCAAATATTACATTAAAAAAGGTTAATAGGAAATCTAGCCTTTGTAAAGTTTTCAGTTCTCTCTTGTATTTGTTAACAAAATCTTTTATTTCGTTTTAAAGTTTCCAATTTGCTTTCTTGCGCCAACTATTTTTTTTATTCTTTGTTGGTTAAAATAAATGGCGTAATGTCTTTCCAACTGCAATGTCAACATAATTTTGTTTCTAGGATATTAGCTTTTGTTTCATATCCTACTGTGGTTTAAAGTAATAAAGTTTAAATCAATCGCATAGAAAATCAATGATCTTCATGGTGTGTCATATTTTTAAAAACAGAATTTAACATGCTATATTTTAAAATAAAAATATACAGTGTTTTATTTAAAAAATGAGGTTAAGTCCAATAAGTTTTTTACCCGACCTCGTGTAGTTATTACAAGTTTTTAAGATGTTCTAAATTTTACAAGAATCTAAATAATTTAGTTTTAGATAAATATCTGTTTTTAAAGGGAGCCTTTACGTTATTATAAAGTAAAAACCCATGTTTTTAATAAATTACTTAAAAATATATACCTATTGTGTAAATGTATATATTTTTGAGAGTTAAAATTCTGTAATTTTAACTCAATTTTTAACCGTGCACATCCATTAACAATTCAAGGCACACTGTAAACGAAAAACCAAAAAAAAACTAATTAGGTCAAAAAATAATTATAGCCTCAGCACTAAAGCAATCCAATAAAATTATATTTTTGAGTCACAAGTAGTATCAACTTTGTTGTAACCCATCAGGGATCTCCGTATTTTAAATTCCAACGCCCCCTAACTGCAGCTGAAACGAAAAGTGTCACAGATTTATATTAATCAAACCAAAATCCAAAAAAAAATATGCATATTAAAACGAAGACTTACGATTATATGACAGTATAAACTGAAGAGTGTGATAGTTGTTATATGCCACTCGCTGCGTGTCCAGTACGCGTTATAACAAACCGTAGCTTACAGTGTGTTAAATCGTGGTAAAAAACACTGGTTATACTTGATTATACGCCTACAGGTAACAGCGGGATTCCAAAAGGACAACAAATTTCTCACCTAGCGCCTAACAAGACCTCTACCTTTAAATACATTTCATAGCTGGATTGAAATATTAACGTTTGTACAGGCTGGACCAGGGGGGTGCCATTCATATAGTTGACCAGCAGGGATCTTTAATGATTGTCGTAAAATACCACGTTAAATTTAATTTTAATTCTTTGATGATTGGACATCGTTAAAAAGGCGCGTTTTTACGATAAAGTTTGTTTATGTCACGCCACCTAGCGCTTTTCGATGGTCGAAAATGTAAATGAAAATAGTTTTTTTTATTATTTATGATAATATTTTAGCTTTAAGTGCATTTTTTAGTAATGTATTTTAGAATTAGTGACATTTATACGACCCTTTGACTTAAGAGGGTTGCGTTTATTTGTCTTACCATTGCGTATGAATTTTACCTTTAACTTACATTCTATAAGCCTTACTGGTGACAAGAGAAAAATCTTCTAGGTTATGTATGTAAGTATGACTGAATGAGAAATCACCTAGATTTCTTGGTAGTGTTTTTTTTTAATAGCCTGCTACGCGAAGAAATATGGCTCTCTACACTCGCAATGTTCACGGTTATTGTTTTGCTTTGTCGCGGGACAAAAAACAGACGTCGAATGGGGAACGCCGCGAAGCGCGAACTATGGCCGCGAAACCATTTACACTCCTGTTTCAGGGCTTACGCGACATTTTCCGATTATTTAGCTTGTAAATGAAATGATTGAAATATGTTAAATTGTGTTTATTAAACTATCAGTATAACATATTTAAAAACATTGTATTTTAAAGTACATTTTTGTAAAAACAATACACAAGAAATACTAAAAAACAGCAACTCTTCATCGCAAAAACGAGGAATGTCCAAAATAAAAACTCAATTTCCAAAATAAAGGGAGGATATCCAAATTTACGAGGTCAGCTATCATAATTGTAGCATTGAATTTGTTTTATTTCATGTTGATTTAACACCTAAGAGTAGTCTTATATGAGTAATAGTACTAAATTACCAAAAAAAGATCTTACGTTCGCAATTTTACTGTGGTTTTTTTTATTTCTCTTAGCGCCATTAAGCACCTTATTATAATAGTTCTGGGTGTCTTGAGAGCAGAAAACTTAGAGCTTGCAGATCTCTAAATTTAGTAAAATTAGAACCGATAATTTACAACAAAATCAAAGAACAAGGTTATTTGATTTTTTTGCATGTCTAGGGAGTATCCCAAACAATAATTTGTAACAAATAAATCCGCCATAATAATATAATGCATATCCACATTAAATTGTAAACCAAGCTTGAGCATACCTCATAAATAGATGTTTTGCCAAATTTTAGCTTTAGATAAGGGTCGTATATTTGGTGTCATATATCTTTGTAGTTAAAATATTTATTGCAATTTAAAAACAATTTTGAACATCTGCTTAACCTAGATATCTGCAAATTTTTTATATATAATTTCCTGTATTTTCTTTAAAGTTAAAGTAGCAGTCAAGATTTTATTTTTATTTTATAATTAGAGTTTAAGGAATGTTCGAACCATCAGTAACCATCTTAATTACCTACATATATATGAAATAAAGTGTTTCAATACCTATATTTTAGTAAAAAGTAATGATAGCAATTTTATTACCGTTGTATTTTTCCTGATTAAAACTTTAATGTAATTAATGTTATGTAAGCTATAACAATTATACCAATCTATGCGATAAGCACATTCATTCCATAAAGGTTTTGCCATAAAAAGTTTAATTAAAAATAAAATCATGCAATATCTGTGTGCGCCAAACCAAATGTATTCTGGCAAAAATAATACATTATTTAAAAAAGTTGCCAATGTTTTATTTATTTTATTTAATTAAAAACGTTCCATAACTGTATTACTTTGCAAGAGATAAAGATCTATTCCATTTATGTTACTATAACAGCGGAATACATTGTTCTATTATAGAAAATGATATTTATATGGCAACACAGCTTTAAGCCTAATTATTTAATATGACCAAACAGAAATACACATTACAAAAAAAAGTTGCAGTCCAAATAAGTAAAAAAAATTAAAAATATTGACACAGTATACAAGATGAATTAAATTTGAGTTTTTTTTATTTACAAGTTTTTAAACTATTCTTTATCCACTTATATTTTTCTGGTCTCTCAACCAGTGGCGGTTCATATCTTATATCTTAGTATATATGGGAACTATATTAAACAAAATCAGACAAATCATTTTTTTTTGTGTATTTAAAAACAAACCATGTTACGTTTTATGTATAGAAATGCAAAATATGTGTGCTAAGATAATCTATTTTTTCAAACCCTTCCAAATAAAACAGTAAACACGAAAACAAAATAAGGCCTTTAATGTGTTAAACCGCATATATATCCGTTTAATTTTCTGGTAAACGTCTCTTTTAAAATGTCTTGTACAACCGCCTTTCGTATATTTATCAGCCTGAGTAAGCTTCAGATCTGAAAATAATTTTATATTTGCTTTGTCAGCGAGCGAAATTTAGGAAAAGTCACCGTTTAAAAAGTTCTGTACATTACTTCTATTATTTATTCATTGCTGCCTCGCTTCGAAGCAACGAATAAAACGATACCCTATGCAACGGCTCAAATTGTACTGGGCGAATGGAGCGGCCGTAGCTTCAGGCGGACGCGGACGCGGACGGAACGGTCAGGCCGAAAATAATTCCCACAACGAAAAACATCGATAAGGAATAATAATATATGGCGCGAATTCAAGCTACTTAGACTGATCTTCAGGCAATTGGCAACGGGAAAATACTGAAGTTAAATTAAAATTTTGATTCACTTTTGGATTGATTGATTTATTGCAAAATATCATTTTTGATTTATCTCGGGAAGCTACAGCCCTTTCACCCTTATGGACTAGCCGCCATTTAAAAATATAGGAGATTATGTATTCAAAAATTTTTAACAGGCTTTTTACAGATTATGTTATTATTGTTAAGCACTGAAGAAATTTTGCTGAAACTTTTACAGGCTGTTAGAGTGAATTTTTGCTTAGCTATGGAGAAAAACGGAGTATCTACCAAAAAATTCAAAATTGACTTTTTGGTATATTTGCATACCTAGGATTGTGTTTCACCTACTTACACTTTAAAAGAGCAGTATGCTTATGTCTAAATAAAATCAAAGGTCACTTACTGTCATTACGGAATTTTGACAAAATAAAAATGGATAAAAGAAGCTTGTTCAAGCATTAATGCATAGAAGCATTATTTTTATTCCATTCTGTAGTAACTTCGTTGTTAAATAATACTCGCGCTTTTTTTTCATTTTAGGTATGTTTATTACTACTTAGCTACAATTTAAAAAAAAATTGGTACCTATATGTATTAGATTATATTAAGCAAAAGACTGTAGAATTAGTATATTTATTTGGTTTAATTTCGAACAATCAGAAACTGCAATATAGATCTGGAGAGTCAATATACTTACCCAACTGCAGTTTGGTATGCTTAAAACATTTAAGACATTAACTGCAAAACAATATTAAGATACTGCCTTCAAGTGTTATTAGTTTAATAAAAAAACGATATGCTTATACTCATTCCTTTATTAAAGTTGGTATATTCCCCATAAAATTGCAAAATACGGATTAAAAGGATTAAGTCTAACTTTAATTGTTGTTTTATTTTAATTTAAGGAATAACTATTATTTTACAAAAGAAATACACCACACAGTGATTACCTGATTACATAAGGGTTATTAAATTACATCATTTATCCTTCAATTGATTTCATGTTGATTATAGACATATTTTATATAGTTGGTATAAGCCGCCACCGCGAAAAGGTTTGAGTTATTCTTCGACGAAAAAAGTATTTTTCCCTTGTATGTTGTATACTTGGTATGTGTCCCAAATTAGACCCCCTTTTATAATATTTTGCCTATATCTGAGAAATGTCATCCACCACAACTCATAGAATAGCTGTTTTAATTTTATTTTAAGAGTTTTGCTTATTGATAACATCGATCTTATAATAAAGCTACGCTCTTTTGCCCAGCATTAAGGTATCGCTTTTTTATAGGAATTTTCACGGCTTCTACTCCGAGGAATCATTTTGTTCGTTCCTTCATCCCGAGAATTTAGGTTGTGGAACTTTCTATCTGTAAAAATCTTTCCTTTTCCTTTATATCTCTAAATCTTTAATTTCGTCTTAATACACTGTATTTTCCTTTACTTAAAGCACCTACAGTAAAGACTTTAGGTATTTGTGGTCTGTCCTTGGGTAAAAAGAAGACAGAATTTTTTTTTTTGGTAATTTCTGAATTTATATTTGGTTATTTCTGCTAAAAATGAAGTAGAATCTTGAGAGTAACGCAGCACAAATATGGTAATTATATGGAACACATCCATCCTGAATAAGTGTATAATTACGGTTAGGCCAAGTACCTTGAAGTAATTGCAATTTGTTACCTAGAAGTAGTGAAAACGTAAGTATCAATACACAAATCACTACTTACTATTGTCTACAGCAAATAACTTTGTTCACTTTGCAATACCAAAAAAAGTAAAAGCGTCAACAGTTACTTAGAATAATTATACTCTTCTAAACCTGAGAATCATTAAACAAAAACTTGTTTTCATGACCACAAAAGCTGCTTGCTGGGTAAATAATAAAAGTCAGTCAATAAAAAGGATTTATTTATCCGGTTATTTTCGAGCATTCAGTAGTGATTATTTATTTAAACTCCATGAATGAACTTCACGTTTTGTTGGTGGCAACTGGAGCCCGTTCAGGTGTAAGTGTGTTTATAAAATTTATAAGATAACTCGCATGCCCACGGATTATATACCTTACGCCATTCAATAGAACAGGTGAGACCCCAGGGCCATAAATATCGTGTTTTATTCTGCCTGCAGTCGTATAAAGGTTAAAATGGTAAATACGGCCAATAAAATAAACTTTTCATCATGAAATATCTGAACAAAAGTTCTTTTTGCAGATTAGCGTAAGGCAACCCACGTAAATTTTAAAGTGGTTGATAAGTATTTACTTTATTTTATCTGCTTTTACGAATACAAACATATTTTTTATTTGATAATTTAAAGCAAAATATAAACAAAAAGATACATTACTGAATAGATTAAAAGCAGTATTTTTAAAGCTTTGTTTTTTAATTATTGTGCCAAAGTAGTCTTTGTTAAAATACTGATTAAACGAAAACATAAAAGGATGTGAGGGTAAGATAATGCTTCAATTTTTTTCAACACAATTAACTTTTATTTTGCTAATTTCTTAAACTTGCATTAATACTTTTTTGATCCAATTCTGTATTTTTTACCCAATTTTCAATGTAATTTTCTGTTATGTTAATAAAAGTAAGAGCTATACCGCCAAAAATTAACTTTTTTTGATTTATTTTTCAAAATATATACTATACATAATTATACGGGGTGGCTCCTAACTTAAAGCTTTTTTAACTGTATAAGTATAGAACTCATTAAAATTAACAACTTTTTTAAATAATTTTTTTTTAACATACTAAAAAATAAAAACTTACATATATTTAGTGTGTCGAATACGGTCCTGTCTTAAGTAAGTTGTCACCGCCCAAGAAGACTTCGGGTTGTAGTGCTTGGACACGTTGAACGTGATTTTCCCCCAATGATGTCCACACTTTTTTTGACTTAAACTGACCTGACTTGCAATCACCCGAGAACTTGAGTCCAGAATAAACCCGCAAGGGAAATCGTCGCGCGTACAATCTCGAAGCAACGTCTGCAGATTAACGACACTCTTCATAAATAAGGAACATATCAACGTATTCATTGTTTTTGGATTGTGACATTTTCGCGATTTAACAATTATTTAAAATTAAAATTAATCCTCGCTTCCTCCGGTATAAGCAATGCGACTTACTCATACTGTGTGATTAACCTAGAGAAAAAACAAGCGTAAATAAGAAATAAACTATATTTTTATGTCCAGGCCCGCACTAGACACACTTTCAAATACATAATATGTAGCTTTGTTATTTTTGGGTTAAAAATATATATTTATATATATATATATATATATATATATATATATATATATATATATATATATATATATATATATATATATATATATATATATATATATATATATATATATATATATATATATATATATATATATATATATATATATTATATCTTTATGATAACTCAGAAGGATTATTATATATGTATATTATATCCTACGGATTATATATACATATATATAAACCTAAGTACAAAATAACGTGAGTGTCAGGTTTTCCGGTGTTTAACCCATTTCTTCCCCAGTTGTTCCGTCAACGTTGTCCAAGCACTGAAACATGCAAATGTTGCATTTCACTAGACACATGTTATTTTAAATAATTTCTAACTAAATATTCTGCCCGGCGGGGCTGGGATTCGAACCCGGATCGCCGAACAAGGTGACCACTACGCTATACAGTATATATATATATATATATATATATATATATATATATATATATATATATATATATATATATATATATATATATATATATATATATATATATATATATATATATATATATATATGTATTTAAAAAGTTATTTTAACATTAAAAAGAAGTCTCAACTTAGGAATTACCCTGTATATGTATTACCAAAAAAATTCTGCAAATAAGCCAGAATAAACAAAATCTAAAAGTGACAGAAAAGTTGTAAGATTGTTTTGTTATAATAAATAAATAAGGACATTCGTATTTTATAAAATTTTAATACAACAATAAAAGAGAAAAAAAGTAATTAATTAAAAATATTATTTGATATTTAAAAAATACGTTTAAAGTTTTAACATAAAGATTGGTTATTTAAAAATAAGAAAACATGGATTTATTAGCCATTATTATTTCTGCACAGTACTACATTTGTATACATAGACTATCCAATAGTAGATGAAATCCTGTGGAATATAAAGGAACATTTTAAGAGAATTATGTTAACCATTACCGGACCCCGCAAATCAGCACCGATAAGTAGAGAAAAGGTGATCTAGCTCACACTTGGTTCTATTGTTAGAAGTCATAAAAAAATGGTAGCTGATATTAAAGATGAATTTATCCTTGGAATGGACTTATTTTAATAACATAGTGTTTCATAATATGATCTCGAATTTGTAAATATTGATAATAAACTGTTTTGGCGAAGGAAATGGATATTTAAGCAACAAATATAGCTGTTGAAAGTATAAGAATACTCTGCAATATCGGTAACATATCCCGAGTGTTGTGTTGGACTAGTACAATTATACATACAGTACTTACACTTCAAAACGAACCACCAGAAATATCTCTCTAAAAAACACTTCGGTTAAGGTATACAGGGGAAGTTTAATTTTATATTTAATAAAGTTTTATCAATCACCTCCTCACCTGTCAAAGGGCAACCTCCCATAGTGTGACAGATCATTGAAAACGACATACAATTTGCTATCCAAAAGTTAGAAGAAAAATGAGTATTGATTATAGTTTATCGAGTTTAAATTATTTATTTTATCAAATGCTTAAAATGTGCTCCGGTATTGGCGAGATAATAATAAAGCCTGTTTTAAAATTCTTTGCAGACTAATATTTGTGTATTTATTCCATTGATATTTGTTGTGGTTCAACACATGGCGGTAACAAAAGTTTTTAAGACGTTTAAGATCCAGTTGAATATTATTGTAAGGATTGTCCTTTTGACATCGTTAGTTTGAAATTGAGAATTTGAAATGGTGTATTATATAGCCGAAAGAACAGAAATATTTTTTTATGGGGCTAAAGATCGGTGCGCGCGTAGAACCGCCAAAGTACTCAATGAAAGACGTCAAGATAAAAACGTGGAACATAAATATGTAATAGAATTTGTGTGTAAGTTTAAAGAAACTGGATCTTTATGCAATAAGAAAACTACAATGAAAAGGGTTGTAGATAAAGCCTGCCAGACTAGGACAGTTCGCAATAGATTCAACTTTGTCTATTTCGAAAATCTTTAAGCTGACCAATATTTCTACCGGTTCCATGCACAAAAGTTCTAAAAAGAATACTTTTTTAGACCAAATTAAAATTTGACATAAACTCATAGAGAACGATTACGAAAGAAGAATACAATTTTGCTAATCAATGTGCTAGCGAATTGACGAAGAACCTCATTTAATCAAAAATATTTACTTTACTGACAAATTTATTCTTAAATGGATTAGTTAACAAACAGAACTGTAGATATTGAGATAATAAAAATCTGCACCTGTTCTAGAAAGGTCATACTTAATTTTCAGAAAAGATCAACGTTTGGGCAGATTTTATGAAAACAAAATTATCGGTCTACTCTTTCTAAAAGAGAATTTAACTGGCCAACTGTATCTTAACCTTTTGGAAAATGTCATATAATCTTCTATCGTCCAGTTTTTGGAAAAATCGAGTGGATGAAAATGGTGCTATAGAACTCAGTGAAGATAATTTGCATTTCCAGCAAGATGGGGCTCCCTCACAATACTTTAGCAGTTTAAGAGTGGCTCAATGAACAGTTTCCAGGCCAATGGATTGGCAGACGAGGTGCAATGGAATGGCCCACACAGTCTTCAGACTTACCTTCTTGATAGCTATACCATAAAGAATATTAGCAGCACAAGAAAAGTTGTATCTTTTGAGATTTTTTTTGGGAAAGAGTAAATTTTGTTTAAAGATTATTTTGGTATTAAGTAAATCCCATTAGCCAAAACGCATATTATTTTTTAAACCAAATCAATCAAATTTATGCTATACAAGGTAAGTTTTTAAAAGTCTTACCATTCGAGATGTTAAAACGGTTTTAGTGTTTGGTGACGTAGTAAGTACAGAAGGGGACATTTAACGTTATTTTTGACATTTTTTTCTTCACCTTCTTTCAAAGGGTGAAGGTTACTTTGTAATTTCAGATGGAATGATGTGTTTTTAATTTTAAAATACAAATCTACTTTAAAAACTAATTCTGGGTGCAAAAAAAGTTGCTCTACTGGGCATTAGGATAAAGCATAATTTAATTGAGTTTAAAAATAAATCGGAAATTTTAACTAGACTAACGGCCGAGTGATGATCGCGTTGTTAAATTTAGCAATGAACTTAGCAATTGTTAAAAGTTAACAACGGTTTAGAATGTTTAACAAAATGTCAGATTTTGACAGGTTGCCTACTAAAATCATTGAATAACATTGACAAGGACGTTTTGTTAAACATTCTAAACCGTTGTTAACTTTTAACAATTGCTAAGTCCATTGCTAAATTTAACAACGCGATCATCTCTCGGCCGTAAGAGGCGTTTCCATGGAAAACACATCGAAATACCCAACTGACCTAAAAAGACATTACGGATTTTCATGAAAGCGCGTCTTAGTTCAGTTAAAAATTCTGATTTGTGGTTAATTTGAATTATTATTCCGTAACCAGCAGGATATTTTTTTCAAAGATACCTACCCAGTTTTTACATGTATTCCTATTTTAAATTACTAAAGACATTATTCCATTTAAAAGTCTCAAAAGGGGGTAAAGAAAAAAAATATCAATAATAACGTAAAATATTTTCCCCCCGGTTCTTCACATTAAGAAACTCATCTGCTATAAAAAAAAAACATCACTGGTTTTGTAAACCAGTAAAATTACAACCAAAGATTAATATTAGGTTTTTAAATAATTTGTACCACTATATTAATTAAATAAATTTAACTCCCAGGCCAAAGCACGTCCATACAACTCCGCCGCTGTAATCTGTAATATTGATAATACCCGTTCTGATTAACATACACCTTTTGTCATCAGCGCAAGCGAAACAACGGTCCTGCCGAATACAAAGCACTCGTTACGTAGTCGTTCGTAGTTATCGTCATAGACGCAAGGCAAAGCGAATCGAAGACGCCCCCTTCCCCTCTATTAAACGGCGTGTTTATCGGGTGCGGAGTGTAGACAGTGCACGGTGGCAGCCATTGTAAGGTTCTAGGCTACCAATCATTATTGCAGCAAGAGTGAAATTGCGTTGCTTAGCAACTCTTGCTATGCGATCGTAAGGGAACAAAGTAATGGGACGCAAGCGCCGCTGTTTTCTGATGAGACTTCTCCGTCGTCGTGCATACAAGGTTTTATAATTAAGTAAATAACATGCTGAAAATATTGTCGAAAGCGGGAGGGCTAATATTCATTCTTTAAATTTAAAATTATATTTGACGCTTTTTTTTAATGTAAATAATCCATCTACAATAATAAAAAATTTATATATAATATATATATATATATATATATATATATATATATATATATATATATATATATATATATATATATATATATATATATATATATATATATATATATATATATATATATATATATATATATATATATATATATATATATATATATATATATATATATATATATATATATATATATATATATATATATATATATATATATAAAAAAATTTTTTAAAAAATTTATTTTTATTATTATAAATCCTTATTTTATATATTAGATCATTTTTTATCCTAAAAGGATAAATACCTACCTAAATGATATCTTTAACTCGATGGGCTCATTTATATTTGTTTTTGAAATTCGTTATATTAGGAGATGCAAATAGGATATTGTAATATTTTTTAAAGTTTTCTTTGGTTCTGTTTCTAAAGAGTTTCAAGGTTTAAATGTTAAATGCATTTTCGGTTCTTATTTAGCTTGCTTTTTACTCTCTTCTAGTAAAGTTTATTTTAGGTTGGTGCAACTGTAGCACCAAGATATTTCAATAAAAAGCTTTGAATCCAAAAGGCAAAGACACTTAAAACTCATTGCGAATGTGTAAACCTATCCTATAACTTATTATAGTCTGTCTCAAAGTATACCGCTATGGTTTTTGACGGACATTACCCCAATAAACCTTTTACGATTTTATTACCTACTGTTATTCGGTAAACCCATTATTTCATAATGGCAGGGGTGGGCCAGGTATTTCTTGAGTATTGACCATTAGGTATATAAATATTTCCGCTAATATTTAGTGATATTGTTGAAATATCCGTTTTTATGTCGCGTCGAAATCATTTGTCATTAGATGCAAAACAGGTTGTGAAAAATGTGTATGAAACTTTAATCAGTAGAGAAAAATTAAACAAGAAGCGTTAAAAGCAACCTGTCTACTTACAAAAACTGCAATATCATCGATAAGGGATATTATTATTAGTAAAGAATTGAACAAAAGAAAAAAACGTAGTGATTTTCAATTTCACCGTATAATCAATAGTGATCAGGACCTAATAAGAAGGAAAATATATTGTCTTTATGAAAGCGGAGTTGTTCCTACCTTGGATAAACTGAAAAAGAAGATAGACGAAGACGAAACCAATATAAATATTAGCCGTGCCACCTTCCATAGAGTTGCTTGTAAAATGGGATCTAAATGCCGCAAAATAGACAAAAGACGAGTAGTAATGGAATTACACAGATTACGCACTTGGTGATTTAATTACCTTTAAGAAATTAAAAGATATTGGTTAGAAAAGAGATTCATAATTTACCTTGATGAAACATGGTTCGATACACACGACACAGTATCCAAATGATAGGTTGGTTCCAATCAAAACTGTCAGACGAAAGCACCTTCAAATAAAGGAAAACGCATTACCCTAATACACGCTGGTTCAGAAGACGGATTTGTCCCAAACTGCTTGCTGTTGTCTGCAAAGAATATTAAGGATTCCAGCTTGGATTATCATAAGGAAACAAAACTGGTTTCAAAATTGTCTTTTAAAAAATATTCCAAACAACAGTGTTATTGTCATGGATAACGCAAGCTACCACATCCGTCTGCTACACAAAGCACTAGCTTCATCATACTCAGTTTTTTGGTATAAATATACCATTATATCTTCTGATAAAGCTAAAGTAAGAAACACGTCATATCTAATTAAAATCTAAGAAAATACCTTTCCCTTATTTCAATTTTTATTTTAGTCTTAATACATTCTTAAGGACAGTTTTCATTCTAGATTTATTACTTTCAGCTATTTAATTATTGTTTAAAAGATAAAGTTTGTACACTTATAGTTCCCTACCGATTAAGAGCACACAAAACTCTTCAGGCATGACTAATCACGACACAAAATTTAAAATTCCCTTCTTTTTAATACATTATAACTACGATGCTCCAATTGTTTCGTCACAATGTAAGTTTCAGTAGGCAGTAATTTGTGGTAATAGGTATATTGAACTGCAAGTAATATGTATATGTTGTTTAGTTAATTAAACAATAAGCAGATAGCAGACAATAAGAAGATAGTATGTGGTGCGGAAGCGTCGTAAAAAAGAAGTTTTCTACGTTTTTAGTTAGTTTTATTAGATGTCTACAAGAATTCCTACCGTCTATTTATAAAAACAGTTTCCAAAGATTTTACATTCTCTAACCTTTATTAAAATAAAAAACTAATTATTAAAAAAAATATTTTCCTCATATGTTTAATAAAACTTGAGTTGAGAGTAAAAAACGTCGCGCCGATGCTGATTAAATGAAGCGTGTATATATTATATACATGTTAAATTTTTAAAATTTATTTTAGCTTTTTTTTATACTTACCAATGTTGTCAAATTGTTTCAGATTGTACTTAACTCCATGCATCGATACCAACCACGAATTCATATAGTAAAATGGCGAGAACATTCAGGACCCATTACTGATCTGGAACAAGAACAGTATCGAACTTTTATCTTTCCTGAAACAGTCTTTACAGCAGTAACAGCGTATCAGAATCAACTAATTACAAAATTGAAAATCGACTCAAATCCATTTGCCAAGGGTTTTCGGGATAGTTCAAGACTTACAGATTTCGACAGGTATGTATCAAAATGCAAATACTTTTATTATGGAAAGAGCTATTTGTGACCTATGCTTTCCTCGTTAAAGTTAGTATATCGTGTGATTTTTCATTTTACTGATTATATTGGTTTATAATAAAATATTTTTTTAAATTTAGGTGGCTAATAGAAATAAAGGATGCTATGAAAACAGTTTATTATTATTATAACTCCAAAGGAGTAAAACTAAATTTAATTAGAACACAGCCCCATGAAAAAATTAAAGGTTGGAGAGACTTAAGCATGGTATCTTTATGTTTTTAGGATTGCTGAATCCGAATCCGGGTCAGTTTGACCCCATCATATCACGGTCTAAGGCATTTCAAGGTCGTTGGGATCAAATTGCTCCCGGATTCCGATTCAGCGACCCCAAGAACATAAGTACACTGTTCAAAGGTCGCGATTACTTTTGCAGATTTGACCTTGAAATACCCATGACCACGACTTAGTAAGGTGAAATTAACCCCGGATTTGGAATCAGCGACTCCAAAAACTTAATGTACCATGTCACCCTAATCTTTTTTTGGAGCTGTAAGTAAATGAAAAAAACCATATACCAATCAATTATTATTTCTCAATAGATATCAGTTTCAAATATGTATACTAATATAAGCCGAAATTCAATATTTATTAAATTAGTAAAGTAACAAATTTATTTTATCATACATACTTTAACGAATTTTTACCACAAATAATTTTTTCAGTGTTCACTTAAAACTACTTTTGTATGTGTTTGTGATGAAATGTGCATTTATTATCTTTAGTGCCCCTGATGAGTGTGGTTATAAAATTTTTGACACTATTTTTAAATCAGCAAAACCTTCTTAATTTTTACTAATGGAGCAAAAGAAGTTAAAAGTAAGTTTCCTTTAAATAACAACAGATATAAATAAAAAAATACAAAATCCAATAACGTAATTAATTACGTATATTATTAATAAAATGGATCGTTACTTGCCTATACAGATTGACTAAGCTTAATCTTGGAATAGGATTTCTGTGTAAAGAAAAAAATATAAATTAAGCCTATCTAAGTGCAAAAGAAATAAAATATATAAATACATGAGAACATATGGCCTTATAGCCACACTTCTGTGGGTGTCGAATGATATCTCCTATTTTCATTTTATTTGGTTTTTGGGAGCAACTTAATTGCTTTGAACTGCCCGTAGATGGGAGATGGCCACGTTGCAAAGAACACTCCTATTGCTTGACCGCCATTGTCTGTCCAGCTTCAATATACAAAGAAATGTTTTTAGTCTTACGCTCTCATTAAAACGTAGACCCAAAGCCCTTATGAATCAATTTGTTTAGTAGGAGAGAGAGCCGAAATTGGGCTGTCATCGCTGATATGGCATTTCTCCATTGTGTTTACTTAATGCCATTATTTACAATCCTTCGCGGGCGGACACCGTGGTGGACACATGAAGTAGTTATAAGGGGTAAAAGTGGGATTTTTTTTCAGGTAAAAGCCGTCATCGATCATATGCTTGAAAGTATGTCAGGTAAGGGGGTATTCACCTAACCGAACAAAATCCTAAAAGGCGGAAACGTAGTAGATGGATACAGGGGGGGGGGGGCGGACATTGGGTAAAATTTGGGTGAAAGGCCTTCATCGGTGATATCACATTTATCCATTGCAATGTGTCCATTCAATGCCAATAGAGTCAGTCCTTCGCAGGCGAAGCCCCTGGTGGATACATGGGATAGATATAAAGGGTAAATAGCAATTTTTTTAGGTAAAGAACGTCATCAATGATATGCTTAAAATATGTCAGGTGAGTAGATATTCACATAATTTGCTTTGGTTATAACGGCCTTTTCTTGAAAAAAACTTGCCCTTTATAACTACCCCCTGTATTCACTAGGGTGTCCGCCTGCGAGAGATTGCTACTATTGAAACTGGTAAAAACACATTGCAATGGAGAAATTCCATACCACCGATGACGGCCAAATCTCCCCTACATCTCTTGGACTAATAGAGAGGCACACACGATTGGTAATTTGCCGAAGTACTACTGGAAATTGCAGTCAACGCGTGGCAAACAAGACACGTTGATATGTGAAATCGTACAAAGAGCTCTTGAGCTACTCCAAACCCTATCTCATCTAGCGTGCGTGTAAAAATCATTATATGTTTATGCGCTGTACCTAAAATCAGGAACATGTTTTCTTTGCGATGCAAAAATTCTTAGAATAAGTTTACGCCCAAGAGTGCGTTAAACTTGGATTTCGACAATGGGTCTCCAACACTATTTTTTTAAGTACCGCATGTTATAGCTTTAAACAGCATTAAATTTTAAAAGAGGTTAGTTTTTAGTAGTAATACCTAGTTATTACATGAAATTATTTAAATCCTTTTGTTTAAAAAAAATAGATGGATATTAAAGAGCAGCAAGTAATAAAATTCTTGTAAATTAATAGTTTTACTTATATATAATAAATTAAAACATTAATTTTCTATGAAATTAAAGCAAATATTTTGTCTACTTTAGATAAATCTACCTACCGGAATGTATCAATAAAATGTAGTAGGCATGAATTTTAGTAAAGAACCTGTTAAAAACCAAAATTTAAAAAAGTTTTGCAGTATTGGTCATTTGAGCAATCTATTGTGCTTCTTGTTTTTGAAGAAAATACATAAAATTACTTTGTTGAAGAAGTGCCAAACCAACTTTTTTTAATATTCGGTGCAAGGTAATTATTTTTTTTAAGTGTTTTTTGATAATATGTTTATTTGATTTTGTATGCAAAATTCCAAATAAACGAAAAAAAAATGACTTTAAACATAAACTATACTTAATATTTTGAAAACAAGAATTATGGTAAAACCGTAAAAACGTAAATTCAGCCAATACACTCTAACAGTATCTCATGTACTTTTTAGACTTATGTTATCAAGCCGTTTTAAAAAATATTTTAAAATCTATTTTTATTGATGTTGTGTTACTCTGTGCTTACTCTAAAATAAACTTATTTTTAATATAGGAGGAAGGAAAAATAAACAAATTTACATTCTTTTGCTATTTCATTTAAAAAACGCTTGTTTTGGTTGTAATTATTTTTTTTATTGTTAATGATAAACGCAGGTAAATATTCTTTATATAGGTACTTTTTTAAAATTTTTTTTATTGTTTTTAATTCCATAATAAATATTAGCAACGCATTAGACATAAAACTTTAAGTAATTTTAATAAAAGGTAGTAGTCAAATTATGTAAATTAATATTGTACACACCTGTAAGAAAATTAGTTTTTTTTATGTGCCCGCCAAACTAGACGTATTTTCTACGACCAGTACAACTCTAGTTTTATAAATTATGTATACTCTTTTTTGTGTTGTTGCTTTATGCGTTGCAAAAAATGAAGCAGCCCGCTTATGATAAAAATAATTATTGCAAATGAATGATTTATGGGTAGCTTAAAGCAGGAAGTAATTTTTTAATTGAGCTAAACATCCAACTTATGAAGGTATAAATATATTGTTACAAATGGGGCTGTTTTACAAAAAGTCTATATGGTATTTTTACATGTTGCTTAGTCTGACGGGATTCTGATTAATGATCAAATTAATTAATACCGTAATGTGTACAGCGGAAATATCATACGATGTAACCAGTTTATATTTTTTATGATAGGTAAAATTTTTTTCTAAAATTTGCTATTTTTAACCAGGTTTATCTGTGAGTTTCTTATTTTAGGGTTCTTTTACAACTTGTGTTAAATTTTGCTTGCTATAATTTTATTTAAAATTTTTAAAGTTACCAACTTTCTGAACTTTGTAAACAACCTATTTGATTATTTTTTAAATTAGGTATTATACAAATTTACAAATGACTTTTCCAGTTGTTAATACTACCTTACTAGTTTTAGTCACATTGGCGCGTTTTGATTTATTTGTCAACTTTTTTGTTCTATTGTTAATAGGTTCATGAAACTCATTCCAGTCCAGTTATTACTATTACTATTATTACTTTTTCTTTATACCTATAGGTAAATATTTTTTAGCCTTTGGTCATTTTATGGGTGTTGAATCTTCTAAGTAATCAAGAATTAAATTACATTACTTCCTCACAAATTATATATTATATATATATATATATATATATATATATATATATATATATATATATATATATATATATATATATATATATATATATATATATATATATATATATATATATATATATATATATATATATATATATATATATATATATATATATATATATATATATATATATATATATATATATATATATATATATATATATATATATATAATAAAGATTTGATTGTTTGTTTGTTTTCATTGAATATAGGCTTTCATTGAACTACTGGACCGATTTGAAAAATTCTTTTACCATTAAAAGCCTACATTATCCCTGATGAACATAGGCTAAAAAAGCATTTTAGGAAGCTCCACCCCCTAAAGGAAGAGAATTTGGGTAGAAAGTTTGTATTAAACTTCATTATTTCTGGACTTAGTATAAAAATTGGTATTTAGACTTTTGATTATGATAAAAAATGATCTGTTTTAATAAAACTAATTACTTTCATTACCCGTTACATAATTTGTTATTAAGTTATTAATTAAAACAATTCTCAATCAAGATGACCGGTCCCTGTAACAAATTTACCACGATTTTTTGTCGGGAGGTAATTATTTTATTGTTAGGAAAAAGCAGTTTATTTTTACTGCGTCGTAAACGAGTACGGTAGCTGCAGCCATCTGTTATTTCGAATGAAACTTGGTTGTGGCTGTGTGCACGTAAGAATTTAGAGAATGAAGAGACTTTGTATTTCGTGCAAATTTTTATTAAAAAATCCTAGCAGAGCGCTTTCGGTAAAACCATCATCAGTGCTATTCGTCGTCAAGCAGGAGCCGCAGCAAATTTGAGCCAACAAATCTCTTATTTTGACAATGAAAGTAGTGAGGTGCGAGTAAAACAGTACCGTCATACCTAGTTATTATGAATAATTTTGTTCATTTTTGGTTTTACCTTGCCCAAAACATTAAAAAACCCAGTTAAAGGTAATTAACAAGGACTGAGTTATCCCTTGGAAAATTTATTGTATGGTACTAAAGTTTGGCAGTAATTACCGTTATTAATTGCATTCTTTTAATTATGGGATTAAAAACTAAAAACGATATTAAATTATTTTGGTAAATACAAAAAATATGCTGGTTGTTTGGACGTATTGTATCCAACCAACTAAACCAGAAAATACACAAGCACAGTCTTTTAAATTGTACAAAAACAACTTAAAAAAAAAACTAAAACCTAAAAATGTCAGTATATTTTTAATACTCGTACCGAGATAGTATTTGCTTATTCCTTATACATATTGTATTCATTATTTTAAAGTTATACAGAGCTTAAGTTACTTGCTATGAGTAGCTCAATATCATAAGCTTGTTTTACAATTTAAAATCGCATTTTCTCCATCTTTAAATGACCGCTGAACAATTATTTGTATTTTGCTGCTTTTTTAGTAACTTAATAATTGTTGATTGTGTAAAATCTAAAACAAATAAATGTTTGAGCGCGCAAATAAAACAATGAATATCATATTTAAATGAGATAATAATTGACTACGTTTTGAACTTCCCAACGGGCCCTGGTTTGAGGATATACCCGCCTTTTTTAGGTTATATTTGGAAGGAAGGCAACAACTTTTACACCTTCTTAAATCTATGGTATACGGCCCTGTTTCAGTGCGTTCTGGATAAAAAATGTGCAGCTTTCAGAATATTTTCTTTACGTGTGTCGTCAAACCTACTTACATAACAAATTTCTAGTTTCTACTTCCTCATGAAGTGCCCCATAATTTTTACAAGTCAATCAGTCAGTCAGTCAGTGGTAAAATGGGAGATTTTCAAAATCGAATATCTCAGAGATCGCTTGACCTAACTTTCCAATTTTTTACGGGTAATAAGAACACTTACATAAATTTACATACCAAATTTCATACCTTTGTGTGGTATAAAACCGAAGTTATAATAGGTGAAAAATCGGCTGAAACATTTCATGTAAAATACACACATTCGTGCGATAGGCCGGAATTTGGCCTGACGCACTACCGTGCGCCCCATATAACGCCCGTAGTAGCATTACCTTGTTGTCTAAAAGGTGCCGTAAAATACATTATTGGCATTTATAGCACATTTAAAAAAAAAACGTTCTTCCACATAAAATGGGGTACTTATCTACCTATTAACTCAATCGGTCACGGCGGAAATATATGAATTTATTAATAACCGCACTGCTACTTTTTTCAAACATTTCGTTGTTAAGTTTATCTCAATACAAAAAAAAGTCATTTTACGGTAATTTTACTTCTGTTAAGCACCGGGGGCGCTCACCGTCAAAAATGCAAAAGTGCAGTAATTTCTCCGTCCAAATCATTTTTTAATATTCTATCATTTACCAAGTGCATTTGCCGCCTATGGCAAGCCAACGCCTGCCAAATAAAAACCTCGGCTCATTTCAGTTATGATTGAATTTAATTTACCTGTTTTGAATGTTCGCTGCTTGGAGGCGTTTCTCAATACACCGCCCTGTAATTTGAGACAATCGTTGTCTTCACGAGAGCCGCTTTGATGATATAATGAAACCTGCATTTTCTCACACCTCAGGTAGTGTTTTCCCACTTATTTTCTCTCTTAGATCCTCTTTAATTACCTTACCGAACATCTAGGTGGTTGCCTGGGAGGAGTTGGCCCCTCTTATTATCACCTTATATCAGTGGCGGACCATCGAGCTACAAATATAACCGCAAGACACTAATTTGGGTAATATAGGAGATTGCTTAATTGATCCAGTCTTTTTTAAAAACGGGGTTGAAAATGAAAAATACCTATTGAAGAAGTACACCAATATATGTATATGTGTCTACGGAGAAGTGATATTTTGGAGTTGCTTTATTTATTTTATTTATATAAGTAATGCTTTTAGCTGGTAAATTGTTGATTTTTGTGTATTTGGCAAAAACTGACAAAAGATATACATATTAAACTATATTTGTAAATTTTTTATTAAGATTGAATGCTATTGTTTCCTTGCACACACACACAGATATATATATATATATATATATATATATATATATATATATATATATATATATATATATATATATATATATATATATATATAAAAATATATATATATATATATATATATATATATATATATATATATATATATATATATATATATATATAATATATATATATATAATAAATATATATATTATTTATTATTATATAATATATATATATATATAATATATATATATATATATACAGGGGTCCCTAATTAATGGGACATAGAGCAACATCAGATTCCTTAGGTCGAAATAATGCAATTAACGTAAACTTGCCTTATCCAAAAGTTAATAATACCTAAGATACGGTGTCAAACTTAAAATTTTGTTTTCGTTTTTTTAAATATTTTCTTAACTAAATGAAATAGCGGTACAAAATTGGGGATCTAGTGGTTCTTTGAGGCGAGAAATTAAAATTTGGCCATTCTTTTGACGTTGTTAATAGAGGGAGTTAGCTACGGCCTACCCCACTTGTTTTAGATGGCATAGATCTTTTTAGGGTTAGTATATTGACCTGTTTATTAAAAAAGAAGTTACTATAATTCTCGATGCGTCATAAATATATACTTTATATAGGTCTCTAGAAACAACTGTTTTCTAGATAAAAGCACTTTAAAGGACCCCGCAATTTTCCTATGGAAAATGTGTTTCGGCCAATTGATTATAAACTTTGCAAAGTAATAGTTTTAGGGGCCCAAAATCAGCCTTAAAAGTCACTGAGGATTCGTCGCCACTGTTTTCTGTTAGATTGCTTGTTGCATTGCTTATTTTTTTTGCTTTCCTATTATTTTTTTGTATCTTACACTGGCTAAGACATATTTGGAAAATATGTTAAAAGGGTGAAAAATGTTAGGACAGAAAGAATGCTATTATGGTTAAACGCCAAACTTACCAAAAAAAAAAAACATAGAGTATACTTCATCACTTCTGGATGTTAAAATGGATGTTTTTGTATGAAAAAACAAATTTGTACTACTAATAATTGTATAAATTATCGATACGCCGCTGTTTACCACATAATTACAGATTGTTTTGGCAATCAAGACCCAATTCTCATCTCATTTTTGGTCATTCTGCCCCCGTTTATAGTAATTGACTATCTACGGTAGGTGGTCCGTCTCTTCCTTTAAAAAGTGACGCTTTTTAAATTCGAAGTTGTCCAAATTTTAAATGCTACGCGTTCATACCTTGTAATTAAGTTACAGTTCCGACAGCAGAAAGAAAACAAATCGTTTTCGAATTACTATGTAATTTGCAATAAGCTACGGTTAATTTATTTTTTACCTGTGTAAGTGTAAAATATAATTAATGGTCATTTCAGATGGTCAACGTAAAAGTGCAAATGTTAAAAGAGTGTAGAAAATGTTTTAACCGAAACTTTTTATTTAATAATGTATAATAAAAATCAAAAACCAATAAAAGTGATAACAATAAAATAAATAAATAAAAATAAGAAAATAATTATAATTATTATAATAATTCACTTTTATAACTTAAAAATTTGGCTCTCACAGTATTGGGTCAGGTAAAAAAATACCGGACTAGTCCGATAAAACTTTTTTATCCGACTCAATTCTGTAAAAGTTAATATCAAGTCAAAAGCTGACAACTTCTAAATATTCATTTAAATATTTGCATATTTACTTAAAAGGTTATAAAAATAAGCCATAATTAGGTCTTCGTTTACAAAATCTACTTTATTCTCACATTTTCATTAAAAAAGTGACAAAAACTCTTTCTCATACCGTTTTTTTCATTTTTTTGCTACTAGCTGCCTTGTAGCCTTATTAGTAAAATTTCGTCAGGAATTAGATTTTCACCATCTTCCTCATTTTGCCAATTTTACCGAAAATGATTGTAAAATATCACTAATTTTCAACTAATTTTACTTTTCACCTTAAAACAAAAACAGGTAGTTGCGTTTCATGGATATAAATTTTACGTTAGTAGGAACTGGCAATGTTTCCACTAGTAATCAAAAAACTTGAAATTTCGTTTTCAAAGCAGACAATTAATTATTTTGTAAAAATAAGAAGCAGGATTAAAATACGTTATTATTTCAAAACATAAAATTCGACAGTACATTATGAAAAAAAAACATTCTTCAGAAAAACCTTTACAATATTCGTTTTGAAATTCCAGGTCGGCTCCTTCGCCGCCTCGTTCGTAAACATCTCACTCATACTCTAAAGCCGCGTTTACACGATGCCGGTTGAGGAGACAATTGATAGAGGACAGCTTACTGATATAAAATTAGTGGCTACGTGTAAACACCTCTGGCCAATTGGCGTACCAACTGCTCTGCCAGTTGTCCTGAAATTCGAATGTCCCTAGGAGTAGACAGAGGACAATCGACTGGACGCAGTGACGCCCCTCACCACTCTATCACGGCAGTTGTCTTGACAATTGGCGCCGTGTAAACGTGTTAGGGCAGTAGATATCTCGTTTTGGGCCAGTTTGCCTCTGTCAGTCGAGACGTCTACGTGTGTGAGTATAATTTTAACTTAGGAGGCAGTGCTTTCCTCATTATTGTGTCTTGTTTAGATAGTTTACTTTTAACAAGCTGCAATACTTTGTCAAAAGTATGCGGACTTATCCTTAAACAAGCTTTATATTCCAATGGATCCTCCATTCGTAACTCTTTTATCAATTACGATGAAGCTCCGTGACTGTCTCTTTTCAAAATCCATGTCCTTGACCACTCCCTCTTCTTATTTAACTCTTCTTCGTAAACTTTGCAAGCCTCAGCGATAAATTCCCATCACACGTTACTCTCAATTCATCACGAGACACAACAGACGATGAGGACTCCGCCATTTTTTGTCACCAACTGCCGTGGCAAATAGTTTCGCCGTGTGAACAAGTTCTCATTCAATTGAAGTGGTTTCAGACATTCACGCAACTGGCCTAAGACAACTGGCCCCGATTGTCTCCTCAACTGGCATCGTGTAAACGCGGCCTAAAAGTTCAACTTCCTGAGTTTTAACGTAAAGATCTATTAAAAATTTCATTTATACTTATTTTTTTTTTAATTTATGACTGAATTGACTAAAGTTTAATAAGAACTTTAATTAAAAACAAATTGCAAATATTTTTACTCATTTGACACCCTTTCATTTTATTTACTTTAATGCAAAAAATGTATGTAAATAGCCAGTAAGCTGCGTATCGATGACGCGACGGCTGTAAATTCTAAATGTGGGTATATTTATTTTATTTATAATTTGGTCTATAAAAATAAATAATTATTTTATTTTATATTATAATCCATACTTACATTTATTTGATTAATGATTTAAAAAATCTATTATAAATAATAGATAAATTTCTTGTAAGCAAATTTATGCTTAACTTAATAAACTTTAAAATAAATGTCTTATACATTTGTTAGTAGTTACGAAATCATGGGAGTAGTATAATATTGCGTTGGTCATACTGTTAAAAACAAAAAAAATATATATTTTAACAAACATGTCACATGCCCGTTAGGTTTTTTTTGATCGTAACACTTCTGAAGCAGGTTAATAAATAATTACCAATAACATTAAAAAATGACCCGGCGGTAATACAACACCTCTTTACAATGACATAATAATACAACTGTCATAATGACATCTTTAAAAAACAAAATGCGTAAATGCGTAATATCTGTCAAAAATGACATCGGTCTCAACGTCACCAATCAAAAAACACAAATGCTTAAACGATATTTGTCCAAATTGGCAATTCCTAAAAAAATTATATGTCAGATCAGTACAATTATCGAGATTTCTTACAATAATTTTAAAGGAGACCCATGACATACACAGTCTGTCACAACTAAGACCTTATCTTAACCAAATATTGTTACAAACTTGGTTCAATTTGGTTATCGTGTTTTTTTTAATATGATTTTCTTGGCATTTGACCCTTTAAAGAACCTTGTTAACTAGGACGCCTATGATCCACACAATATGCCAGAATATTAGGAATTTAAGACCATGTCTGATACAATTTTTTTGCCCATGACTTACAGTTTTGCGACTTTGTCCAAACCATTGAGACTATATATAAAAAAAATAAAATTTAATTAAATTAACCTATAAAGCTCAACTTACATATGTGGATCACATCATATAGTAAAGTTGTTTTAATTTATAGTAGATGCTGCTACAATAATAATCCAAATGAGAAATGGAAAAATTTTTTAACCTAATTAACGTGATGTTTGACACAACAATACCTCTGGTTGGTTGGCCTTTATTTATTACGGACCCCGACAAAGAAGGTTAACAAATTGTTTTTAAATTGGTACTTTATTTTGCAATTTAGTCTAATTAGCTTAATATTTGTACCTGAGAAACCACAAGGCGAACCTAAAAAGAACATCACAAAAAAGAAACTAATTAAAGCAAGGTATTGCGAGCTATTGTTTACATAGGGATCTACCAATCTAGATAGAATTTTACTTTCAGTCGGAAAGTATCATGTATATGGTTTAAAATCTATTTAAGCATTTCTTTTATCTGTGTAATTTTTTTTATGGTAACGCTTTAATAACTTAAAAAACAAATAACATCGTGTAAGCTTTATGAAATAATTACAAAAACTGTGTGTATTCGTCTTAAATTAACAAAAAAGATCAAATTAAAACAAATTTTCCAAAAAATTGCTTTAGGATATTTGCATTCATCAGATTGCATAAGTCGTGGGCGTACAACTTAGTTTAAATTAATATAACAAAGAAACATTTTTTTCTATGTAATTTAATTACTTTATAAGTAATCGAATTACCTTCTAAGTAATGGAATTACTTGGGATTCGTTAAAATCAATTACCAATTACGATTACTTCATCCTATTAATTGATAATCCAAATACAATTCTCTTTTGCGGAAAGTAATTGAATTTAAGTAACCCAATTACTAAGAGGTAATTGAATACGATTTTATAATTATTTTTATTCAATAACCGACAGCTCTGGTGCACACTACCGAGTTTTTAAAAAGTCAAATTAAAATATATATATATATATATATATATATATATATATATATATATATATATATATATATATATATATATATATATATATATATATATATATATATATATATATATATATATATATTATATATATATATATATAATATATATATATATATACAGGGTGTCCGGAAAAAGGAGGCCAATCCGCCGGCCACATATAGGGTGGACCAAAATAATGCGACTTTCGTTATGCCATTTTTTAATTGGGCGCTCGGTATTCAATATACAGGGCGTCAAAATGAGAAATATAAAATCGTTTTTTTGAAGTAAGTCGAGTGTTTCATAAGATATTAACTTAAAATTTGGTGTGAGAGGGTTTTTTGAAACGAGAAATTGAAATCCGTTCACGGATTCGGTATACCTTGCAGAGGGCGCCACCTGCGGTATATTGCATGTGTTAAAAATACCAAAACTTTTTTGTACCCCTATATAATAAAGTTCTAGTAAAAAATTCTAATTATCCAATCTTTTCTTGTAAAAAAAGTATTCTTAGTAAATGTCGGCCTGAGAATCCGTTTATTAGATATTTTAATTTTAAAATCTAGATAATTCTTTCTAAACAAATTGGCTGACCTCGGACACCAGTAACTTTTTACATACTGTCAAAGTGACAAATTTAAACGCTATTGACGCTCTTAACAAGCTTCTCAATTACTCCTAAAATAAATCTCCATTTTTTAATTAAATATTTGTATTTGGTGTGTTTTCTTACAACTTATAAAACCATAATGGTTCATAGACCAAGAAATGTACCCTTTCCCGAAATGGCGAATATGGTTTTGATGTTTGGTAACTTTTAAATATTATTGTAAACAGTAAATACCTGTCAATTCTCAACTAGGAAAATGTGACTCCAATGCTAGTTTAGCCGCTAGACGCTATGCCCATACATTCCCAAACCGATTTCATTCCAAAAGAAAATATTTTTTAAATTTGATTAACCGCCTAAGGGAGACTGGAAGTTTCAGCGAAAGACGGAAGGGTAATTTCGGCCGACCTCGTGCGGTTCAACCAGGGCAAGAGGAAGAAATTTTAAGGATTGTCGAAGAATCACCAAACATTAGGACTAGGGTTTTGGCTGAAGGGGTGAGAAATATTGGGAAAACCGAGACACATAATATTTTACGGAGTCAACAACTTTACCCATTTCATCTTCAAAAAGTACAGGGTGTTTTACCCGACGATCCCGAAGCAAGACTTGTTTTTTGTAGATGGTTATATGAAATGAATAACAGAAATGTGGATTTTATAAGAGCGATTCTGTTTACTGACGAAGCTACGTTCACGAGAAACAGCATGACAAATATCCATAACGCACATATGGGCTGAAAAGAATCCTAGGGCCATAGTTGAGACACATCATCAAGTAAATTTTAAAGTCAATGTGTGGGCGGTGTTGTGGATAACTTTCTTTTAGGACATGTCATTTTACCAAGTAATTTGACTGGTGATGTATTTCTGTTGTTTCTACAAGAAATACTGCCCGATTTGCTTGATGATTTGCCTCTAAATTTAAGAAAAAATCTTTGGTTTCAACTCGACGGTGCTCCGGCTCATTTTGCTATAAATGTTAGGAACTATTTACATCAAGTATTTCCTAATCGCTGGATTGGTCGGGGTCGAGATGCTCCTGTTCCGTGGCCACCCCGTTCGCCCGACCTTACACCTTGGGATTTTTCAGTCTGGGGATGTATGAAAGACTTTGTGTATATGGTTCCGATTTTAAACGAGAATCATTTAAGAGAAAGAATCATTGAAGCTGGAGAGCATTTCAGGTTGAAACCAAGTATTTTTTAAAGCCTTAGATTTTCTTTAATAAAGAGGACTCGTATGTGTATACAAATGAATGGAGGTCACGTAGAACAAATAATTTAGGGTCATTATTCTATGATTTTTATTATAATAAGTAATTTAGCATTAATTTAGCAAAAATATTTTACGTTTATTTTGTTAACTTGTTAAAATGTATCTAGATTTTAAAATTAAGATATCTAATAAACGGATTCTCAGGCCGACATTTACTAAGAATACTTTTTTTACAAGAAAAGATTGGATAAATAAAATTTTTACTAGAACTTTATTATACAGGGGTACAAAAAAGTTTTGGTGTTTTTAACACATGCAATATACCGCAGGTGGTGCCCTCTGCAAGGTATAGCGAATCCGTGAACGGATTTCAATTTCTCGTTCCAAAAAACCCTGTCACACCAAATTTTAAGTTAATATCTTATGACGCCCTGTATATTGAATACCGAGTGCCCAATTAAAAAATGGCATAACGAAAGTCACATTATTTTGGTCCACCCTATATGTGGCCGGCGGATTGGCCTCCTTTTTCCGGACACCCTGTATATATAATATATATATATATATATATATATATATATATATATATATATATATATATATATATATATATATATATATATATATATATATATATATATATATATATATATAAAAAATGCAATCCAAATATGGGATGATAATTGGTTAGGATCATGTCTCAATTATAACTAATTGTGTGGCTTATGAGTATACGGGTTTTTAGGGTAAGTGTAAAAAAATATATTTAAAAAAGATGATAACCAAATTGACCCCAATTTGGCTAATTAATTATTGGTAAAGATAAGATCTTAATTTTAAAACGTTGTGTTACTTTTTGACGTATGGTTGGTTTTTTAAAAGGTCAAAAGTGCATAAAAACTGTATTTAAAGAACAGGACAACTAAATTAAACCAAATTTGTTACAATAGTTGGTTGAGGTCTTGTATGTAAGAGATTATATGATCATGCAGCTAGCCGGGAACAAATATAAAAAAATCATACAAGAAAAATACAATACAAATTTCATTTTTGACAAATGTAACTTTGATAGATATCATTTTTGATATAGGTATTTCGTTTTCGACATATGAGATTTTAGCATATATTACTTTAATAGGTGCCATTTTAACAAAAACTATTATGACAAAAGTCTGTGGATTGAACAGAAAAAACAGCATTCTCACCAGCATCAACAAAGGTTGTTAGAATTTATTAATAAATGCATGCAACGCAACGCATTTTGCATTTGCCATTAGATCTACTGTTATTCCAGTATCTATTAAAAAAAACATATTGCACTTATTAATGCACTGATATTAAAAAGTTTAAAGAATCTCCAACCCTACATATGCTGACTGCAACTGCAGTTGTTACCAAATAGGAATATGTAACCAAAGCTACTTTTATATCCGAGTTTTTGTAAGTGTACCACAAAATATAGAATTTATCGTTGTTTATTCAAAATACTTAGACTTTCTATCCTAAATTGAATGAAATGTAACTTAATTCTGAAAGGACAATAAATTTATTACAAATCTGAAGGTCAGAATAATTTCGGGAATTTTATAAATTATATCTTTTAGTTGTGTATTTGTAAGTTTCTTGATATAAAAAAAAATGTTTTCTCTTGATTAACTTTAATTAGGCTTTTGCACATACGGATGTTAAGTCATCTAGGTGCAGTATATGTAATATCTAAGAATTTATAACCTTTATATTATAGAACATAAGCTTGTTAAGTTGTGAATTATAAAAAAAATACGTAATATATGAGTATATGAGTATATGAGTATTTTGTACAAAATTCTTTGCCTTTAAATAATAAAATCAAACAAAAGCTGTAGCAATAGATTTAGAAATAAATTATAATCAAGCATTATGTTAGAGCAACCAAGGCCTTCTAAAATGTAATGAGATCGAATCAGTAGGAAAATTAAACTATAAAATGATTATTTTCTAAGATATGGTAAAATACCACTCTGCTTTAATTTGCTCTTGACAGAGCGGTTCTAGATTATCCGACATGTGGATTAATTTACATTAACATTAAACGCCATTACTATTCTAAAGAGATACTATCTACTATGCCGCTATTAAGGAACTTTTTTCTTGGCTTCCCATTCAGGTAATCGTTACAGACAGATTTTTAATTTACGTATGTCATTTAAGCGGATAAAAATCAAGTAGCAAACAGAAGTAAGTGCTAATTTTGTAAATTAAATTTCTTAGAGGCATTATCGTTTATAAAGCGATATGATAATTCCATGGGCGCCTTTAATTATTAATTTGTTAAAATTAAATTTTGTTTTCTTAACTAAACTAGGCTTTTTTAATTCTCTTAACGTTAACATATTAAAAAAAAAGGAATTGTATTAATTTAAAAATAGGTCAAAAATTAAAGAAAAACTTCAATAAATCAGAAACCTAGCGACACAGACCCATACCGTTATATATCGTTGAACTTGTCTTTGAAGGCGCTATCTAAATATATAATAATATATAGGGTGTCCCATTTAAAATAAGAAAATGAACCCCGGTGGCCAACACAATGAACACCCACACACATATGTGAAAATAAAATTAATTAAAACCATAAATTATTCCAAGAAACTTCTTTCCGAACTTTTTTTCTCAACAGTCTGCAGTTTCTGAGAAAATGTATAGGACCCTAATAAAATGCCCACCCTGTACTCTTTGCAATATTGGAAAAGGAGGGTTTATAAACTTTAAAGAAATTTTTGCATTTATCTTTGCTAGTCACAACACGTCGAAAGTAAGTTCGAAAACACTCTCTGTTTTTTGCCTAGGGAAAGATTTAATTCCAGCCTGTCTGTACACACCATAACTGTCGTGTAGGGTTTCTGATTTTTCGACAATGCTTTTTTCTCGGGACTTAAAAATTCCCGACGGAAAATGCCCGGGAATTTAAAAAAAATCAAAATTTTAAGCAGCCTTAAAAAAATGAAAGGTATGGTAATAATTTGTAGCATTTATTATGTATTAGTCTTCCTTAATTAGGAATAGAAACATAAAAAACAATTCTTGTATTAACTAAAAACAGACATTTACAGTCATAAAGATCAAATGACTTCCTACATATTATTAGACTGTTATTACCCAATCAATACAAAATAACTTTTAAAAATCAACAATTTTAAACTTATGCAACTATTTTTTAATATGCTAGAGCTGTACTAAAGCTTTGCGGTATTTTAAATAATAATAAAAAAACAAAAATAGAAATATATCTACAGGTTTTACCCACTTTTTTAGTTTATCATGTTTTCAAAAACAGGATAGCATTTATTGAACCATCTAAAGAATTGTCGTTTCTAAAATTCTCGTCCAGAAACCCTACTGTTGTGCCATTAAGACATTTTTGAACAAAGTTAAAAAACTGTTTTTTAAAAAGGTTAGAGTCCCCGATATGCTCTAAAGACAGGCAACAATCAGAACCAGAACTAAATAGGGGCAGCCGTGACTTTTAAGTATGTAGGTCACACCTCGAGGCACGCTCAATCGCTCAATGCTCAGCCGTAGCTAAAGCTTAACACAGTGAAGCAACCTGGCAGATTGTCTCGCCAAATAAATACAAAAAAGTATGACCTAATAAAAACAGAGTTTTTTAAAATACTGTAATTAATAAATAGATTAAATTAATTTTACAAAATTGGTTCTATTGTTTTCTATTGTAAAATTTATTTGTACCTATGCGACATGCTGTTTTTAAAAATAATTATTTTATACGTGTTGACGTGCATAATCGACGCTTTAATCGATCATACAAAATAAACTGTTATTTACACTTACGTTTATTATTCAAAAAAACGAAAATAAAAGTGTAATTGTATAGCGAACAGAGACACAAGTGATAATTTAGTAAATTCAAATTTAACCACGTGGAGGCTTTTACTTTGCATAATAACACGATAATTCTGTATACACGTTTTTAATTTATAATCATAATTACTTTTTTTTTTTTTTGACGTAGGAAGGAACATCTAATAAATTTAGGGTTTGTTTTATATTTAAAATGCAAACGTGCCAGTAAATAACATACATATATAAACCTTAAAAAAAACCTACAAAAGTAAGTCCTTATAGAATTCTGTATATGTAATAGAGAATTTAGTCATGTGTGCCCTTATAAAGAAAATGTAAAATAAAGATTTGGAAAATAATCCAATTTGTATTTTGAAAATATATTGTGCTATAGAAATAATAGCTTAAAATATTTTTTAAGTAGATAATTTTCCAAATCTTTATTTTAATTTTTTCTTAAGATGGCACACATAACTGAATTATCCCTATATAAGGCGTTTTTAAAATGAGTCTTAAAAAACAGAGTTAACCAGTTTAAATAAAATTAATAGCCTAAAAGTTTTTTTGCTAATGACATATGCGTTATAAACTATTTAAATTTGGTTTTGGACATAGGGTTATTTTAGTAATATCTTATTAGAGATATATTCCAAATTTACCACTGGAAGGCGCTTAACCCAATTGGTTCTTCCACGTGCTTTTGTTACGGCCTAGTGTTATGAATTATAATGGACTTCGGCAATAGTGGTGAAGCGAGTATACTAAGAATATACCTACGTGACACTGCGGCAAACCATAAGATATTGTTAGGCTAGCTCTTCGAGCATATAAGCCTACTAGGCTAGGTGATAGTTGAGGGGATTGCACGCATAGCGAGAGAGAAAGGTTGTAGTCCTATCGTGCCAAGGCTTCCTCTAGTATGTATATGCTCGAAGGGTTAGCTTGTACACAATACTGATATTTAATACAGTTGGTTATTTTCAAAACATTTATGAAAATTAGAAGAAAACAGCAGGTTTAAAGTTATAAAAAAACAGTAAATACAGCTTTAAAGATAAACCATCAGTAAAAGGTTGTTGAAGTGTTAAAAATTATTATTACACCTAGTACAGACAGTTTTACAAATATTCTAAATATTTCTAAAAACTTTCAAACATATACCTATAGAGGCAGCCTTACCGCTTGGCTGTGCGAACAATCATGCGAGAGAAAAAGAAGAATAGGGGTATAACCTTTCCCCCTCGCTCCGCGTACTAGTCGGCGGGGACGGGTATATACCCTGCCGACCTAACATCACGCAGAACGGGGGTATATACTTAAAAATGATAAGTGTTACAAAGGACAAGTACTGTTAAAAATAACTTTTTATAGTCTTTGATATTTTTTTATTTTCTATCAATATTCCGTGATATTTTGAATTCTTTCAAAACAACATTTAAAAAAAGTAAAATTTGACAAACGTTCCTTTTTAAGTAACCCTTAGTAATTATTAATATTCACCGTTCGTGACTGCCTCGATGCGAAATTTATCATATTGGGAACTCATATCATAAATTTACGCGTCGTGAACTTTTTAAAGTTCTCAAGAGAAAAGGACCCATAAAACCCATATTAAAGGATTTTAAAAATAATTTTATACATTTTATAATTGGTTTTACCAGTTTTGGGGCACTTACTAGACACAGCAATTGTCTTTAGCCTATAAAATTTAAATAAAGCATATAAATCATGGCCTATTCAAAGTATAATATGTAGTGATCTTACTAAAAAATTACCAGCAGTTAGCAGTCCTAAAATACCATTTCCCAGTGCAAGTTTAAAGACAAAAAAGCGCTTGGTTTATCCTATAATAAAGTAAAATAATTTGTTAATTCTTACTTATATTGAAAAAAATAACTATTTGACAAAATAAAAAGGTAAACGATAAAATCGGGACTAGAACCGGAGCGTTTTAGCGTGGGACGAAGGGATGTTAACTCTTCAAGTCTAATTATTTCACCACTGTAGCGAGTTAGTGCGCTTTATTATTTTAAAGGATAAACATGCTAAATGTATACTAACTAATACATACAGCTTCTTTAAATACCTATAGGTTTGTTCCAGCACGTCGAAAAACCGTCACCGAACGATCACGCTCATGCGCAGTGATTAAAGTGCGTTCCAACAGAGACGTGACGGTTATCGGACGATCCTGTTTGTGTACCAACAAAACTTGGGATCGTTTAGTTACGGTTTCAGAACGGTAATTCTGATACATGGCCTAAATTGAAAACTATTTGGGTTGACTTGCGCATTGAACATCTTGGCACTGGATTTTTGATTTTTAACAGCTGTTTCATGTTTATTGTTTCATATTTCATCTTCATATGTTTACTGTTAAGGTAGGATTATGCAGAAAAGTTAAGTTAATTTAAGTTAACAAAAATTAAGTTATTATAAATTAAGGCATTTGTGTGAAAACATGCCAATCAGTTTAAAAATAACTATAAAATTTAGCATACGTAGGGCAAATCACTCTTAATAGGGTTTTCGTGATTTCTATTTTATTGGTGTACTCTATAATTTTGTTACATTTTTTTATAACGCATGGGAAAGACGAGTTTCTGTAAGCCTATTTTATGATGTTATTGTGTGGGAGTTTAATTATTTTAAAAAGGAAACGTTTATTTCATTTTATCATTAAAAAATTAAAATAAGTTAAGAAAGTTAAAAGTTGTTTATCTTTTTAACTTAACTTAATTTTTAATTTATGTGTATAATTAAAACCATTTGATCACATAATGTTTATCTTTTCTTGTGTGACTTTAACTTATTTTAACTTAATTTAATTTTTCTGCATAATCCTAACTTTATTTAGCGAATAGCGTGCAACGTGCTTTAGTATTTTTTATTTCCTCGCTTGTTTAATTATTCAAAAACGTTAATTTTTACACCTCCTAAGCACATCATTAAATTTAATTATCTTTAAAGATGAGTGACGATATTATAAGTGATATTTGCTAACTTTGATCACAAAAATAATAAGTAGAAAAGTAGGGTTATATTTAAAAAAAAATTCAAAAACTTTTGATTTGACAGTCCCAAAAACGATCCGCAAAGCGATCCAACGTTTGTACTTTTCGTACCATCACGAACTTATTCGAACGATACGATACCTGGATTTCTTGTTGGAACAAACCTTATGTCGTTGCTAGTTCCACCCACAGTCCCGAGCTTGTCCGATTGTTTATAACACATGCCTCTGCCTCTGTAAGGGCGTAAAGTCTCATGCATCCGATTTCCGACGATCCGATCATCCGAAAGTATTTTGATTGGTCAGAACATGTGGCGCCACAATGTTCTGACCAATCAAAATACTTTCGGATGATCGGATCGTCGGAAATCGGATGCATGAGACTCCGGCTTAAGGCGTTTAAAAAAATCCCTCTATCTAAACTGAACTCGACGAGATAAGTCTTCTGGCTGTTGCGAGGATGATACCACCATTCTTTGGCATGATACTGACATTAATCGGTTAAAGGGCAATTTAGTTATCGACTTGGGTAAAATAAAACAGTGGTGTGATGCAAATTTATTATCTTTTAATATTTCGAAGACTAATATCTTGACGTTTAGGTGTTACTTGGATAACATTTGTTTGGCAGATGAGTTGATCGCTATGCCTAATGCAATTAAATTTTTGTGATTAACTATTGACAGCGATCTAGAGTTTGGAAATCACATAAATAATTTATGTAATAAACTCTCTTCAGGTTGTTATGCACTGAGGGTTATATATAACAATCTGGACTTATCTATTGCGAGAAATTCCTATTTTTCACCAATCGAATCCCATCTTCGTTATGGTATTTGTTTTTGGGGATCATGTTCTCAATATCTGTTTGTATCTGTGTTTGTGTTACAAAAGAGAGCAATTAGATATATGTGTGGAGCCAGGGTTCGTGAATCCTGTCGTCCCTTGTTCGTCACACACTCTATCTTAACTCTAACTTGTATCTATATTTTGGAGGTGGTCTGTTTAGTTTTTAAAAAGTATAAGGATGAACTGTCATTGCCAACTCATTACAACCTGCGTCAGACTTTTACTCTTAACATGCCCATTCCTCGCCCTGAACTAATTAAAAGGTCATTTATTTACGAGGGAAAGAAAATTTTTAATAGGCTGCCTCTTTCATTGAGGAGGCAACAGTGCCATAAAGGGTTTAGAAGACTGACAAAGAGGTTTTTAACTGAGAAGGCATACTACACTCTTGACAAGTTTTATAATGACAGATAGATGTGTTGGTTGACTGGATAATATATAGAATTGACTGATTTATTGTCTAGTAGTGTAAGCGTTTTTTTTTGTAGTTTGATTTTTGTTTGACTGCTTTGTAAAAATTTTTGTTGTTGCTTTAACTTTGTACATCTAATTTTAAAAATGACTTATCTGTTTAACTGTATATTGTATATTTTATTGTAGGTATTATAAATATGGCTTTGTCTACGATATTTTTGTGTCATTTGACAATAAAGCTATTTTTTGACTTTGACTTTGACTTTAACTTTGCATTGCTTGAACACGTTAAACGTAAAAAGGACACAACTGATTTTCCCGCAATGTTTTACACACTTTTTTTTACTTAAACCGACCTAACTTTCAATCACCCGATAAGATTTAAAACTTGTTCTTGCCCCCCTTCGTATTGTGCCATTTTCGCGATTTAACAATAATTATTTGAAATCGAATCCTCTGGTCATAGCAAGGAGAGTGATTTGTAATGCGTGACTAGCAAGGCAAAAAACAACCGTAAATAAGAAATAAACTATCTTTTTGTGCCCAGACCCACTCTGGATACATTTTAAAATAATTTTATGTAGCTTTGTTATTTTTGGGTTTTTGAAAAAAATGTAGTTAAAAAAGTTTCTTATTTTAACTAGTTTTTTACACAGTTAAAAAAAAACCTCAACTTAGGAATCACCCTGTATACATACTAAAAATGTGATTTAATTCATTAAGACAGTTTAATTTTTTTTCTTAATATCACTTTGGGATCGAATTTTGATAAATGTTACATTTGACTAACAAGTAGTAGTTTTAAGCAACAAATATATTTACAATTATTATAGTGGTCCGCCATGCACTCGCTAAAACGTGCCTGGTTAGAGAGTCGTAATGAATAACATTTAATTTTTTTTTATCTAAGCTATTGTGTAGGAGTTATTCACACTGTTCGTAGCATCCTATATATATTATTAAAAAAAAAATGTTTAGATAATATTACAATAAAATTAACATCGTTCTTTTTTTTTCAGAGAACCAATGGATAGCCTGTTTATGGACCAACACTTTTTGAGGTCGTCTCTTCGACTTTATGGAGGTGAATCTCTGGACGCTGAAAACAACAACGCGTTCTTTTCAGCGGCTATGGTCGAAAAAGCACGAGCTCATCTCCAAATGTGGAATCGGGCAGGTGCTGCTGCTGCTGCGTACAACCCTAGTGAACTCCACGCCTTTTTATTAAATAGTTCAAGTCAACAGATGTTTCTTGGGCAGAGATCTACAGTACCCTTAGGGCTTTCAGGTCATTTATGGCCCCAAGGTGGAACCTCATGGCAAAATCCTATTCATCAAACTCTTTCCCCTGGTTTGCTGGCATCATCAAGGCCGCAAATAACACCACCTCCAGCTTCCACTCCAAGTTCCTCAGGGTCACCCAGCCCTACTTCAATGAATTCTTCTTCCGAATTAAGACTGCCAAAGCCCATATTTCCTTCAACTATGCATCATAGATTTAGCCCGTATGCTTCGCCTTTATCAAGATCTAACGGACCATCATTAAGTCCGACAAGTTCGCGACAAGGTCATTGATAATAAGTAATTTTTTTGTCTTAAAAAATTCTAGATGTTGTTGTAGTGTCATCCGATTATGTAATAAAATGATAATTTTTGATTTATTGCACAACTTTTACTCGGTTTATTATCATTTATTAAACTATTTTTAGGTCTACAATTTCTTGCTTTTTTTCTTAAAAACCACCAAAATAAAACAGAAGGTAATAAAATGAAAACATTTATGATCGGATGAAGTCACCGAAATATCTAGACTTTTTTTAGGTATTTTGTATAGTTAAACCAAAGAGTCAACGTTGACATTAAATATAAAAGTGTAAGAATATTCTTGTATATAAAATGTTGAATAATTTATTACATGAACTAAAAATGGGTAAATACAAATGTGCGTTTAGCTCTAATAAGAAAGACCAGTATTATTATGAAAGATTTTTAGTTATCCTAGGTGATGTTTTAAATGTTCCTTTATTTGTTTTGGCTCTGTAGAAACTTGCAGCATCTACAAATTAATATACATTCCAGAATAGTATGTGATCTGTCTCTTTTAACATGTCTCATGATTTTAATTAAATGAAAGATATAAAACCTATAGTACTTACAGTTTTTTCAGTACTATTTGCAACTAATACGTAACAAAGAAAATTTTAATTTTTAAAAATAATTAATTGTTATTTTTGGTATTACAAGAGGTAACTTTAACTTTATATTCTGTAAAACTTACTTCTTCTAGAGGTTTTTTCTTCTCAAAATATCCCAATATTTAAGCCCCGTGGTAATAAACTACCTCTTACCCATGGTCAAGACACCCACGGTATGGTACGTTTTGCAATAATTCGTTGATTTCTTTAATCGCAAAAAAATTTAAATTACAACGCTCAGTGGATAACCCAACCATAAATAGGTTGCTATACAATAATATCTATTGTGTAGGCACCGCACCCTTTTGAAGGGGTACAGGTCCTGATTACCTACTAATATTAATAGTTTAGGTTAGCTATTTTGGATGCTTAATAACACAGACGAAAATACCTTGACAAACTCCAAACGACTGAAGAACTAAGACGAAAAGACACTGCTTTATATTCAACACCTGCAATTTGCCTATAACCTACATAATATCCTAAAAAGTAGGTACAGGGTGTCGCAACGATAAAGTAAAGTAAGTTTTTGCTTACCTGATATTATTTGTGTCAATATCGTTTCCGCCATAGGATAGAGGTAGGAAAAGCGCATATTTTAAAAATATTGGAAGTTATACAGGGTGCGTCACAAAAGTGGGGTACGTAACAGTAAGATTTATTTAAATGGAACACTCTGTATTTGATTTTATTTTTTGAATTCTATGGATTAATACTTACATTTTTTGTCATATAAAGCATGAGCTGAAATTTATAGTTTCTGAAATATTCGGATTTAAAGATGAAAATAGGCATTTTTCATGGTGTTGATAAATGGGCAGTTTCTACGTTACTTCAGAAATGAAAACTTCCATATTTGGCAGGAGAAAGGACTAATGTTATTTAATGTTCAGCCTGTAAAATATTTCTAATTTGTTTTACAGGGTGTTTATTATAACCGTCCAAATTCGCACAGTTTCAAATTAAAAAATCTCATTTTTTTTAAATGGCACACCCCTTATATTTTTATTTTGTTTTATTCAGGATTAAGAAACCTCTAATTTTTACCGAATATGTCCTATACCTATATTTAATAGTTATCGATAAATTTAGCTTTTTCCAAATAGCTACGTTGTATTCGGTACCATACCGGTAACATTGTATTGATCGCGTTAGCCATGAAAAACAATAGCTAGGATTAATAAAAAATTCATGTGTCAAAACAAAACGCATAATAATTGTCGTAAATTAAAATTTGACGTTACTTTTTTCGTCTTCATTTCGTTGTTATTGTATTGGGCATGGACTATCCTTTAAATGAGTTAATTGACATGATCTACGTGTTAGGCGAGGCTGAAAAAACCCTCTGTTGGCCCAAAGAATTTACAGAATGAAATATCCTGAACGTCGGATACCTACTGCTACTGGCTTTCAAAATGTAATGGAGAGATTTAATTCCACCGGCAGTGTTAAATACTCAAAACGTGAAGTTGTTAACAAAAACGCAGCCAATGAAGAAAAAGAATTAGAAATATTGTTAAATATTCAAGAAAATCCCCAGGTGAGTACTAGGAATCTAGCGACGTTATGCAACACTTCCAAATCAACTGTGAACCGAACAACAATCAAGTTTAAATATCATCCATATCACATTGAGCTTCATCAAGAATTGCGGGAAGATGATTTTGAAAGACGAATTCAATTTTGTAATATTATTATTCAACAATTACAGTTAAATAACAATTTTTTGTGCAACGTTATGTTTTCCGATGAGGCAACGTTCAGAAGCAATGGGACTGTAAATCGGCATAATATGCACTATTATGCCACTGAAAATCCATTTTGGCTGCGAGAAGTTCAAAATCAAAATCATTGGTCAATAAATACGTGGTGTGGTATCCTTCATAACCAAATTATCGGTCCCTATTTTTTTGATGAGCCTTTATCGGGCCGCAGCTATTTATATTTCTTACGTGAAGAAATGCCTCAGTTACTTGAAAATATTAATTTAGATGAGCGGCTAAAATGTGGCTGCAACATGATGGTGCACCTCCACATTTCCATCGTGAAGTCCGGCAATTCTGGATCGACAATACCCAGAAAAATGGATTGGGCGTGGAGGCTTTATTCCATGGCCACCAAGGTCATGCGATTTAACTCCGTTAGACTTTTTCTTATGGGGATACATAAAAGACCGGGTATATGTCAATAAACCAACGACCAAGGAGGATATGAAAAACAGAATTCGAGAAGTTTGTCGTACGGTGTCACCCCTTATGTTATCGGAAGTAAGACACAACATACAAAAAAGGATAAATATGTGTATTCAACAAGAAGGCCGCCTATTTGAACATATTTTAAGACGTGGTATTGAATAAAAATTTATTTAATATTAAACATTTCTTATTTAACATTAAGATGTAATATTGAATAAGAACTTAATTACTATTGAATAAAAACTTAATTACTATTGAATAAAAACTTAAAATTCACGACTCTTAAGTGTTTTGTTTTGACACATGAATTTTTTATTAATCCTAGCTATTGTTTTTCATGGCTAACGCGATCAATACAATGTTACCGGTATGGTACCGAATACAACGTAGCTATTTGGAAAAAGTTAAATTTATCGATAACTATTAAATATAGGTATAGGACATATTCGGTAAAAATTAGAGGTTTCTTAATCCTGAATAAAACAAAATAAAAATATAAGGGGTGTGCCATTTAAAAAAATGAGATTTTTTAATTTGAAACTGTGCGAATTTGGACGGTTATAATAAACACCCTGTAAAACAAATTAGAAATATTTTACAGGCTGCCAAATATGGAAGCTTTCATTTCTGAAGTAACGTAGAAACTGCCCATTTATCAACACCATGAAAATGACTATTTTCATCTTTAAATCCGAATATTTCAGAAACTATCAAATTTCAGCTCATGCTTTATATGACAAAAAATGTAAGTATTAATACATAGAATTCAAAAATAAAATCAAATACAGAGTGTTCCATTTAAATAAATCTTACTTTTACGTACCCCACTTTTGTGACGCACCCTGTATAACTTCCAATATTTTTAAAATATGCGCTTTTCCTCTTACTTTACTCTATCGTTGGGACACCCTGTACAATAAAAAAGTTTAAGACTGGACCTACATGCGGGTACCCAAAGTATATTGAGCTTTATGACTAACAGTAGCAAGTAAAAAATCAACCAATTATTGTGGAACGTACCATACGTTAGTGTTAGGGCTTTAAGCTTTTGTGGACTGTACCAAGATAAAATAAAACGTTCTGTAAAAAATAGCGAGTCTAGAAAGTGATAAGGTAATTGTGCATTAGGGGGCTTCACCTATTTTTGGTCATAAAAAATCGATATATAGAGATATTAACATGTTTTTTTTTATTTTGTTTTATTTTACGGCTAATTTACGAATATATAAAAAAATATAAAAAAATCGGTGTAATTTATTTTTTAAATAAAAAAATGGGTATTTTTTAAGTTTTTCTTCAGTAAGATGCATCCATTTAAATTAACCCATTTCTAGTGATTTATTTTATATTCTACGTGTAAAGACAAATATTTAAAAAAAAATAATAAAAAAACTATTTTTTTCTTTATTTTTTATTTATTTTTTAATCAAAAAATTGACCTTTATTTTTCTTTTAATTATTTAAAGTTTTTGGTTAACTTTAAGATTCAAAAATTTTTCACATACCAAAAAAGTGGAGCCGTGATTCTACACAATTACCTAATGTTGTTATTCAAATACCTAAAATCCTGTATTTTCTGTATTTAGAGTTACCCTTTATCGCTGTTTTTTTGTACACTGGTAAAGTATGGGTCCTAATTATTTGGGTATAACATGGTAAAAGAGCAGATTTTCTATACCATAAAATTTTTTACGCCTGAAATATTTCTGACTTATGCATACAGATAATGTTTCCCTTATAAGCAGAGTTCAAAACAGTACCTAATATTTTGTTATTAAACATTGTAAATACTATAGCTATTGTAATAGAAAACTCTTTAGCTGTGTACCGATCTGTTTGGTTATTTTTGTACTAAGTTAAGTTATAAAATCATTGTTGTTGTGTATATAATCAAGTGGAATGTAAATTATTTAAATAAAACAATATTAATTATTTTGATTTTTTTTATTTATTTTACCCTAATTTACCTATTTATCTAGCATTAAATTTATAAAAGCGACAAATACGGAATTAAAGTCATTTCAAAGCAGAGTGTTAAACTTATGCTAGAAGTTGCTGTTGATTACTTACCAGAACTAATCCACCCTACTAGTGGGGGCTACACCGTTAACATACCGATTTTCTGTAATATGGATCGATGTTTGATGGCTTGATTAGATAATTAAATAGTGCGTTAGTTTGATAAAAGTATATATTAAACCTAAGTAAAGAAAGTAAATTACTTTTTTCTCCATCGCTGTATTTTATGCGTTTTTTTGGAGTAAACACTAAAATATAGTTTAAACTATGTAATACAAGGTTAAAATCAGCAAGTATAGATTAAAGCATTAACAATAATAGCTACGTTGGAGAAGTAATAAATACCTAACAAAGTTTACTTTTAATTAACTAAAAACTTATGTATTTCAGAGATGAAAAAAAATATATATTTTTAGAATTTTTTGAAATACGGATTATATATTTCTATTTTATATACAAGGTGAGTCGGGAGGAACGCACCAAACTCCAGGTGTGTATTGTACACGTAAAAATAATTTTAAAAACCCCATATGTTCTTATACGATTCTCATTTGTTTTTAAAATATAGCGTAATTACAAACAAACAAAATTTCCTATATTAACATAATTAACATTATAAACACACTGACACTAACACATGTCAGAACAACAAGTGTCTCCGGTAGCGTAGTGGTCAGAGTTTCGGACCGCGGGCCCGTCGATCCGGGTTCGATCTCCAGTGCCGGAGAAACACTTTTAGGTAGTAGTTATTTAAAAAAAATAACGTCCGTGGTGGCACTACCGCGTTGTCTAAAAGGTGCTGTGAAATGCAATATTTGCATGTTTCAGTGCTTGGACAACGTTGACGGAACAACTGTGATGAAATGGGTTAAACACCGGAAAACCCGGCACTCACGGTACTTTGGTACTTAGGTCTATATATGTATATATAATCCGTAGGATATAATATACATATATAATAATCCTTCGTGAGCTGTCATAAAGATAAAAAAAAACAAAAAAAAAAACGGACCCAACAATCGGTACCTACAGAATTTTGTGATAAGAAGCGGTAAACTATTTAAAACATTTTAATTACGCTATAATTTAAAAACAAATAAGAATCGGATAAGAACATATGAGTTTTTTTTTTAATTATTTTCACGTGTACAATACTCACCTGGAGTTTGGCGCGTTCCTTTCGACTCACCCTGTATAATATAAAAAAAATTTAAATAGACAAAAATTTTAATTGGTCTTGGCTTTTTAAATAATATTGACCCTATCTATCTAACTAGTTAGAAAGTATTTAAATATATTTAGCATATTTAAATATTTTTATATATAGCTATAATAAATATATTTTTTAGGGATTTTTAACCTTAAGAAAGTGTTTTGTATTTAAATACATCCAGTTGTATAAAGGCCTTTATACAATAAATTGTTGCATTAAGCAGCATTAAAACAAAAAAAAAACTAAAATATAAATTATTATAAGAAAATATTTCCAACGTAAACTGCCCTAAAACTCCTAAAGCTCTATAAAAAATTATAAAATTTTGCTTGATCAGCGGGTGTGCCCAAAATTTCAACTGTTACCTGTTAAGTTTTCCTAGGACAGGAGTGCGTTTTCGAAATGACAAAAATTGTAGCCTAATTTATAATATTTGGGTGATATATTTATGTAAAGGTCCGAATATGGGGGCATTAAAATTAAAATTTTAAAGTTAGTTGATAAAAGGTAAAAACAAGAGCTCTTTTTGCTGAAATAAGAAAAATTTACCAAACTGTAAAGCTAAACATTTTGACTCTACCAGCAGAGAAACTATAATATGGGAGACTACTAGTAATTAAAAAAAGAGATATTAGTTATGAATTCTTAAATACTCACCCTATGTAATGCAGTTTAAGGAAAATTGTATGCAACTTTCACGCTTAAAAAAAGAAGTTGGTTTTGCAGTTTTAAAAAAATATAGAGTAAGTATGTATTATTATATAACTATATTTGTTTGCTTATGTTTGGTAAAAACTCATAAAATTTTATAACCCCCAAACATTATAAACAATATTTACTGAAAGATGGGGCGTTATTTTAAACTGACAACATTAAAATTCTTTAGCAGTGTTAAGTTGTTATTAAATTAAGAATTTATGACTTTAATAAACTATAGGGAGTTTTCTCAAAAAAATGTAAAAATATTTTTAATTTTATTTAATTTGACAGCGACATTATTAATATTTATCATTATTAAAAATTTATTTTGGTTGTGCAGCTAATTTTAAAAATTTAGTGCAAATTTAATTATAATTTAATTTAAATTTTTTTAATTGAATTTTTGGGGACGAAAACCGAAGGCGAAAATTATAGTTCGCTTTAAGATAAAAATATTTATTTTTTAAATATTGGGAAAAAAATTTTGGAAAAAAAAAAACTTTAATTTAAAAAGATTGTGCTATAAAAAAATATTTCTTATAATATATAGTGATATTTTTAAAAAAAATAGAACCTTTTAAAATTAAGGGTTTCCGCGAGACAAGTCAGGACGAGAGAAGTCATTCTGTCTCATCGTGGATTCAAGAGAAAATTGTTTTTCACAAAATTACTTTTTTCCCGAGACAAGTCAGACGTGTCATTTCTCTTTCTCTTTCAATAAAAATTGTTTATTTAAATACCTAAATTTAGGCTAAAATTTAAATGTATAACATTTCTCTTTTAAATAAAAATAGATTATGAAAATAAAATAGGTTTTAAAATTTAAAGGTGTATAAGCATTTATCTGCATTTTAAAAACACATTTCTTTAAAATTTATTAAATTTAGCAAGCTCACGAGCATATAACGCACTTAAAAACCATCAAAGATTGATTAAATTTGGAACTAGAGAAACGAAACACTACCCCTTACCAAGTATACGGCAGAAGTGGTTTGTTAACGATATCAAAATGAAATTTGTGTCTACAACATAAAACTGAATTTACTTGCCAACAACAATCTTTTATTTAACTTTTAATCTAATGCATTTATATTTTTTTCCTAAAAATATTTAAAATAATAATATTTTAACTAAGTCAAAATTAATTCCAAGGCTGAGGAGGCTGAAGCCTAGGGCGGCAAATATTTTGGGCGGAAAATTTACATTATATTATATTATGACATTTGTTTGTTTTAAAGAATTGTTACTAAATTTTCTATATATTTTACTTTTGTTAGATTTGTTTATTAAATTCTAATAAGAATTACTAGTATAGTTTACATTATTTTGATGCTAAATTTTTCGTTCTGATATCCAAAAAATATTGACATATTAGGGCGGCAAAAATATATTAGCCTATGGGCGGCAAAAAGTTAAGTCCGGCCCTCGGTTATTCTATTTAAAAAGTCCAAAATTCAAGTCATTTCCAGTTACACCGAAAGTGGAAAAATATACAGTTACTTGTCCAAAAAATGTATACCTATTTACTATAATTTACCTTTTAAATTTTATTTTATTATCTCTTATTTAACCAAACAGTTAAATATAGAGTGTTTTCTGAGGGACACCCGGTACAAAAGTTGATCAAAAATATGTTTAAAATAGTTGATAGATTGGGCTGTTGCTTGATGGAGATTCATTGTAACACAATATTTTTAGTTGCAAAGTTCCACTAATTTATTTATTTAAATCTTATCATGTTTCACCATACAGTGTCTTAGTCAGAAGGAATATAGGTACTAAAAATTTAGTCCCTCAATACCTTCTGATCAAACTACTGTATGGTGAAACCTGTGAAGGTTTAAATAAATAATTTAGCGGAAATTTTCAACAAAAAATAATAAGTTTTAATTTACTATTTCTTTTTGATGTAAAAAACGCCATCTCTAATTTTGCAACTATACGTCTGAACTTTACTAAATACAATTAATGTAATTTTGTCTTCTAATTCCATATCGACAAGGTTTAGTCAATTATTATTTTTTCAAAAAATTTTAAAAAATTTACAACCGGTATAGGGCCGTGATTACTTTGAATGGTTGTGTTGTTATTTTATTTAGTTATATATCTAAGTAATGAGTGGTTTTCTTATTATCGATTTAAATTAACACGGTGACGCGTTTCGCCGTAAAACTTCTATTTTAGTAGGGCTAGATGGTCAGTCATAAGTCATAACTTGTATTTTTGATCTTTGCTACCAACCAATGTAAAAATAAAAGATAAAAAAATATATACTAAACTTTACTATAAAGAAACTTAAATTATGATTTTTTTGTTTGGTTAATAAAAGGCTTTGTGATTGCCATTTAAGTTAAGTAAAAAAAAATTTAAGGGCTTAAGTGTGTAAGTTTCTGTTTGTTTTGTATTGGACTTGTATTTTCGTCAATTTTCATAAGGACTAATGTTATGCACTTTAGTCAATTTTACTCGTATACTGTACTAATTAGATCTAAATATCTTCTCTAGACGAATTTTTACTTAAAAGTAATATCTAAACTATTTAGAATTTTAGGCTTTTAATTAAAGATAAATTTCTATAAGCGATCTATTGGTGACTTTAAAATTATCTTAGAAATACTTTGTTTTAAAGATCCTAGATAGAACAATGATCTTTGCTATATTTTTCGTGCAATTTTACTACAGTATACCTGTACTAATTAGATTAAATATACTTCTCCTAGACGAATTTTTTATAAAATAATATCTCCCTATTTGAGAATATTTAAATGCGGCTCTGCTTTTAAAACACTAAATTTCTACTTAAGAACAGAATACTTTGGGAGGCTATATAAAGAAATTATCTTTACGAAAGTCACTCTACCTTATTTTGAAATGAATCCTACGAAAGAAAAATGATTTTTGCGTATAAAGGACTTACCTCCTGGTGACCTTTAAGAGTAGCATAACTATCAAATCGTTTAAATTATGGATAAAAAACACTGTTAAATTAGGCATATGCGCGTGAGGTCACCAAGAGAAGGTTATAGTTCGTGGTTCAACAACAAATATTTCTTTCGTGTTTTGTGCCAAACAAAATGACAATGACAATACACTGACAATAAAAACATAACTTCAAAAAAATTACCTATTAAAAAAAAATCCAAGTAAAATATGATCCGGACAATAAGAAACACCCAAGAAAAAACTGGCGAATATATCAAAATAACAACCAAGTCTGCTAACTTAATGCTAAAAATGGCCATTGTTATTGATCCAGAAACGATGAAATGACATTTGTATGTCACGTGCCGCACATGATCAATATAAACTGTTCTTGTTCCTATTTTTGACGGTTCCTCTTACCTTCTAAATCACACGGTTATTTTAGGTGGCATTCGGTCACCATTACTTCGTTATGGTTACCGAGTATCACTTCTCATAAACTTCAACCGTTGGATGAGTCAGTTTTTAAGAATTTTAAACATAATTGAGAACAACAAGATTTATATTTGAGAGTTTCAATTCCCAAATGAGCCTTTAAAAAAGTTTGGCAGCTTACAATGGCAAAGGAATTTAAATATTTGCTCGTTTCAGGTCTTAAGTTGTAAATGGTAAATGTATTGTAAGATAAGACAGTAATACCTACCCTTAAATAAAAATATATTTTGTTTAAATAATAAATTCATTAGTTGACAAAAAATATATTGACTTTTTTGTTGTTAACCCGAATAAATTTCATTTTTTTATGTCTTTTGGACATATAATAATAATTAATTGGCAAATGTCTTTTTATTTTTGACGGGTCCTCTTACCCTTTAAATCACATGGTTATTTTTGGTGGCAGAACTATATGTTATTACTTTGTATGGTTACCAAGTATCACTTTTCATAGATTCCAACCGTTGGAGGGTCAGTGTTTAGGGCTTATAAACATAATTGAGAACAACAAGATTTGCTTTATGAAAACAATCAGTGATACCTCTCAACAATAATTCAGGAATCGTTCCGTATAATTTTAAGGCAATCTTCGAAAATACTAATAGAAAGAAACATTTTTTAGCACAAAACAACTGGAGAAATGGAAACAGATTTTTTATCTTTATCTAGCGATCATTTAAAAAATAAAAGCAGCTACAATAGGGATAACAGACAAATATTGAAAGAAATTATTTCAGAATTGTTACTACTGAACAGGTCATTTACTGAATTCTTTGAAACACTTGAGAAAACATTTAAAGTAATTAAAAACAAAAAAGGGGCATAGATAATAAAGCTTTTATTGTAGAGTCATTATTTTTAAACAAAATGGCGACAGAGTAAATAAAAGAGAATATTGAAAACAAAGAACAAAAGAACAAAACACCAACTAAAATCGATAATACATTACGAGTAAACGTTAGCATAAAAAAAATCTGTGAACGTGGTGGCTAATCGTCCAAACTCGTGAGGACAAAAAAAGACTGACAGAAACCGATTATACCTGGATTTTATAATTACATTTTGCAGCAGCTAAACGTGCATTGCAAGGATCTTTAGTTTTTTTTGTTCATGTTTGGATAATTAGATAATTTTCTATGGTTTAGAGCCAAAACTCTGACAATTATCACCCAAAGAGATGACGAAATGAATCCTGAAGGAGTTTGAGCCAATTGATTATAGCAAGCAAACAGGATAAGGTTTTGGACATACGTTTTGGCTTGGTGTGTTTGGGTTATGTAAGTTATGTGGGTAAATAATGCAAACTACAGTTCCTGTTTGATCTTCGAAAAGTGGAGTTCGCGCGATAGAAAACGACATAGTTTTTTTCCGGGAAGGCGGTTGAAGGAGTCGTATCGAGTGTTTTTACCCTGGGAGCGCTGTAAACGAAGATTCCTATAACTGTAATTTTTTGTGGGGCCAACGCACAGGTTATTTTCCTCATGGCGGAAGACGGTTGCGCGCTCAGCAGGAAGTGACAGTTACTGACAGAAAACGGTTATACTTAATACCAGTACCAGTTCTTTGTCGGATTGTCATTGTTTCTGCCTTGCAACAATCATTTTTATTTAAAAAGTGCAATTTTGGTAAAAGTACGGAATTTCTGGGGTTGAGAGCCCGATTACCCAAAAATTCTGCCTACGAAGTCTGGAAAAGCTCACGTTTTTCGGAACGTGTGACTAGAATGGGGAGAGCAGGGATATTAATTCGCAAGGGATAGAAGCCAACAAAAAAGCAATTCCATTCAATGCAAACTAAAATGGCATGGAGGTATTTGTTTGCCTAGTTGTTCTTCAGAATAACTTAAATTTTAAAGCCCTTTAGAATTAGATTAGCTTGCTTTTGAATAAATCTTTTTATGTAAAAAAAACTTGCATCTAAAATAATAATAGTTAAAAATTTTGTTAAGAATAATCTTTTGTTATGTTTAGTTTCGCATTACTTTATTTCTGCCAAGCACTTACTTGATAAAATTAGTAGAAAAAAACTCTTTAAGCCAATTTTATTTATAAATTAATATATTTTATAGTCTTGAGCCAATTTGCCACCTTAACACAGGCATACATAATTACAGAAATGTATTTAAAAAAATGTTTTACTTAAAATAATTAATATCTTATTATTTTGTATTTTTAAGGTCCATGTCTGTAGGGCGACCATAGAATGGACTCCTACCTCGTAATGGATATCCACGCAGCCTTTCGGCTTTAAAGCAGTAGTTTTTACGAAAAAATAGGTAACATATAATTTTCCCGTTAATATTAAACGGTTTCTATGTAAAAATATTTTTTCTTGTAGCGACCCCCTATAGTTTTTTGTCTTTATTTTCGATAGTCCAGCAGGCTAAATGTGGTGAATTACTAATTAAGCGGGAAACTTATGCAATTTAACATAAGTGGGTTGGCCCAATCAATCAAATTGAAGCTAGCGATTCTTCGTTAGAATATGTACAAGCAATTTCTTGACAGCCCACAATTTTTAACATTTTTTGAAGAATATCCTTATGCAGTATTTTTATGCTCAATAAACAATATTGACGGCTACTTCATTTTGTTTGCTAGCGACTTTGGTAATTAGTTTATAATAAATTAGTTTAATGTAGTTGAACGCTTATACGAGCAGATGGTTAATAAGTATTGGTTTTATTAAAACGTATAAGGGTGAATATTTTAGAATGCGCATATTAAGCGTCTGGTAGCACAAGTGCTTTGTTCTAATGAACACGATGTTATTTTGATTTTTATTTTTAAAATGAAATGTTCTCTACTGTTTGGAGCACAATGTTAAGCTAAATCATTAAGTAACACTTAAAGGTATTACAACTTAAAAATTGCCATATTATTCTGATGCCAAAATCATTTCTATACACAATTACAATAAAAAGCAGAACAAAATAAATTTTAAAATTTAAAATTAATTGTCCTCTACTGTTTAGTGCACAATGTTAGATTTAATCATTAGGCAACCCCTAAAAGTATTAAAACTTAAAAATTGCCTTAATATAATGTTGCCAAAACCATTTCTATTAACAATTGCGTTAAAAAAAAACAGAACAACTGGTAAAAATTCGTGTTAAAGTCGCCGTTAAATTTCGCATATACGTACACATTATTTTTAATTGGGACCGGAGACTGAATAAAATAATTTAGGATACATATTTAAGGGTATTAGGATAAGACAAATATAAAGCAAAATGTATTAATAAAACGTAAACCGAAGACTCAAGGCTTTTTTTCCTCGGCAAAATTTCTAATAGCATGCTAATATGTTTTTATTTCTCGTTTTGTAGAAGAAACGCCCTTTTTGTTAAAGTCTATAGTTTGAGTTATTTGTGACATGTTTTTATTTAAACCGAGGCCAAGTTAAAACTGTATATAAAGAAACATGTTCTTTAATATCTTGCTCTTGCTGAAGTATTTTAAGAGCTTATTAAATATCAGTTCCTGATTGTGTGAATTTAGCAATATTGAGCGTCATTACTATTTACTTCTAAATTTATTTGCATGACAAGATCGATACATTCTCTAAGCACATTAACAATTTTATCAGGATCTAGCCCTAATTTCGTCTAAGTTTCAGTGATGACAAAGATTGGCCACAGTTTTTTTCATACGCCATTTAATGATTTTTTTGTAAAACTCTATTCCAAAATTGTCTAATAATTCCTACTGCATCCAAAACATTAAATTGTTTTTAAAAGTCTTTAACGGAAAACTCGTTATTTTCTCTCGTAGCTTCAAGCAGATGTGCAAGCAATCGTCTTGTGTAATAGACATTGAATGTTCTGATGTCTCCTTGGTGCTCAAACAAAAGACTAACAAGTTGGAGTAGCGTAAGTCGAGGTATACGCATGGGTTTATCAATATGAAGTATAAATGTATTTTCTTAAACAAATAGTTATTTATGCAACCTGTTAGGAAATGTTTCGTTTTATGTTATATGTTCTATAGTTTTGTGGCGGATTCATGTTTCAGTTTGTTTTATTTGAGGATACTCGTCTTGCTACTTTTTGGAAAATGGGACCTTTTTGGTCCAGGTCCCGGGGTATAACGAGCTGACCTTGTTCAGCCCTATTGACCCCTATGAACTTGCAGATCGCCTGCAACAAAAAGAAGAAAACCCCCAAAAACCTAAAAATTAAAAATATTAATCTACGTTTCGGTGGCAAGTCGGCCACCATTATTAAGGTGAAACTAAAACATAATACTAAAATTTTTTTATTTGGAGAGAATACAACAGGGCATCATCGGATAGGGAATCATACAAGAAGGCCCTTACCGAGTACAACAAGGCATTGAGGAAAGCTAAGAGAAATTTATGGAGAAGGCACTGTGGGAAATCGAAGAAACTCACGAGGTAGCCAGACTCCATAAGATTCTTTGGAAAGAACCTCAATCACAAATATTTACTTCAAAGAAACGCACAGGGGATCACACAAGAACGGCAAACGAGACCATGAGAGAACTTTTCAGGGTACACTTTCCGGGATGCAAAATAACCAACACGTCACTTGAAGACTGCAAAAGTTCAGACATAGGAAACCCAGGATACTGCTCCAAGGAGGACTGGCAGTTAGCAAAATCAGTGATAAACGTAGACAAAATTAAATGGGCGATAAACTCATTCAAACTTAATAAATCGCCAGGAACGGATGGCATTTATCCAGTAATGCTCCAGAAAGGACCAGAGCCTTTACTACATAGATTGTGTCTACTTTTAAGAGGCAGTCTAGCTTTGGACTTTATACCAACAACCTAAAGACTAATCAGAGTAGCATTCATCCCCAAACCCGGAAAACCGGACAGAATGGGGCACAAGCTTTAAGACCGGTAAGTCTGATGTCGTTCGTGCTAAAGACCCTAGAGAAGTTGCTGGATGTTACTAGCAGGGCACGATAACCTAAGAGGACACCTACACAAGATAGGTTCATACAATGGGGACCCAAGTTGCAGAATGTGCGAGGAGGGGGAAAAAACAGGCTACCATATCTTGTGCGAATGTGAAGCAATAAGCATTGAATCACAAAAGACAGGCATTATTTGGGCAACCGGAAATGAGCCCACAGGAATATATCAACTAACCAGTCTCGGGGTTATACAGACTTGTAGAAGAAACAAGACTAATGGGAGGATTGGTATTAAAGATAATGGGAGATTAGGCACAAAAGCCCAAGAGGCTGCGCTGCCTCCGGTAGTAAATCAAGACGAACCCCAGAGAAGAAGAAGTAGAAGAAGAACAAAATATATTTACAAATATGCAGTACCTACCTTATCATCTGAAGATTTCCTTAAAATTAATTTTTGAAGAAACTTAAAGCTGTTTAAACTTTAAATTTTTTTTTTAAAATACCTATGTCTTCTTTGAAGTTTTAAAATAATGTAAGTTCCTTCTTACCCCCATCGATAAAATCGACCACTTATTATAAAAACTATCCATTTCTACAAAAATGTTGTGATTCTTTGAATAAATAATTTTCACGGAATTACATCTAAGTAACTCCCACAAGAAGTCAACAGGTATTGTTTGTTTGCAAACAATATCCGCTGATCTGTCAAATACTTTTAGCATCTTATAAAAGAATAAGCCTTAATCCTATTTTAGGGTGGATTCTAAAGTCATACTCACAATACATTTACCATTTGTAAGTTACAACCCTAACAAGAAAATATTGACCCTTTTTGTTGTTCGACACCAGTGTGAAGCAGTCAGAGGTTGGCAAATAAAATGTCTCAAATTATCACAGTTAAACATAAGTAAAAAAGACTGTAAATACAGAAATTTTTGCATTTTACCTAAGTCAAAAATACGACGTATCTACATTTGTTTAAAAAAATACAGTACGTATTTAAAAAATTTAGGTACGTCGACAATTTGCTTGTAAAATGGGATGCTAAAATAACGGTAAATTTATTAATGATAACATTTGGGATTTAAACAAATTAATGTTTTACTTTTGCCTTCGCCTATAATATGATTTTTTTTTAAATTTAAACCACGTCCACGAAATCAGATATCAAGTAATAACCTATACAGGGCGATTCATGAGGAAATGTCAATGCTTCAGGTACGTAGTCAGGGTCCAATAATAAGCATAAAAGTCTATACAAATATGAGTCCGCAAGGCTTTCGTTTCCGAGATACAGGGTGCTCACCGCAGAGCTGACATGTGCTTAGAAGTAAATAGTAGAATTTTAAAAATTATAAAACCTAGCTTATGTTTTGCCGAACATATTTAAGAATAATAATTTTATTGAAAATTAAAATACATATTGTTTAATTATACATTTTGTTTTATTTTTTTAAAATTTTGCTATAATAAAATCAGATGCGTCGTAATTTTTTTTAATCCAAATATCTTGAAAACGGTTGCTCATATCAACTTTTCACAAGTATACCTTTTTGACGTTAAAATGACAAATCAATTTTTTAATTTACTTTTAAATGTAATACAGGACCCTACCAAAAAGTGTAATTGTTCAAAATAGTAAAAAGACGTGTAGGTGGCTCCTCCTACATGTAAGAGCCGTAATATGATTAGATTCGAATCCGTTTAAAAAAAAACGAAAACGAAGGCCTTGCGGACCCATATTTGTATAGGCTTTTGTGTTTATTTTTGGATCCTGACTATGTACCTGAAGTATTGACATTTCCTCATGAATCATCCTGTATATTTAAATTAATATTTTTACCCATATTTTTGTAATAATACTTGATGAAACAATTCCTTCAAATACTTATTATTCTTATGTTGTCTAAATTATTTTAACTTTAGTAAAGTACTTAATTGCCTTGAATAAATATTTGTTGTTATTATATTTTTTTAAGGTTGTAAATTAATCAAACATAATTTTTAAAAACGAATGGATTAAACTAAATTTCTTTCTAAACTCTATAAAAACGACACTAAAACTCTTATTGGCAGCAAGCACGTAATTCGTTATGGACATGCCTACCCAGGGAAATTTATGACTCTAGATTCCGTTATTTATATTTGAGAGTTTCAATTCCCAAATGATCCTTTAAGAAGGTTTGTCAGCTTATAATGGCAAAAGGGTGTAAATATTTGCTTGTTTCAGGCCTTAAGTTGTAAATCGTAAATGTATTGTAAAATATGACAGTAGTACCCACCTAGGATTAAATTCAGTTTAAATATTAAAATTAATAGATGACAAAAAAATATATTGACTTTTCAAATCTATTTCACTTTTTCATATCGCTTGGTCACATATAATCCATGGAAATCTCCGGGTAACCGTTTTGGCCGAACACAAAATTTTAATATATAACATGTAACAACTTAATTTTTTTTTTAATAATTTTTAAAAAAAAAATTTTAATGACTAAACAAACCAATTTTTAGTCGGATTAACCGTTTAAAACTCTTAATTTTAATTTTAAATACACCTGTATATGTTTTGGCCTACCTGATCCGCCTCAAAATTTTCTTTTTAAAGCCCCCATTCATTTCTTTTTAAAAGGTGCAAAAATCAATTTTTCCAAAATTTTAGTAGGCCCTTGACTGGCCCATTAATATCAATAAAGGCATTGAGATGTGAAGAATGGGTTGTAAAAATTTTTGTTTGAGGAATTTTTTTTTAAATTTCTAGGTTAAATAAGTTTAATTTTTAATTTTAAAAATTTTTTTTTACGTTAATATCCAAAATCTATAATAAAAAAATTTTTTTAAACCCAATTTAGATTAAACATTTTTTTTCATAATTTTATCAGAACCAGTATAAGAACTAACTATTTTTTAAAACGCAAAAATTATCCCATCTCGGTTTCGCAAATACGTAACTATAACACGCAGGTAGGCACATCCATATTGGTTTAAAAATTTAAACAATTTTTGGAAGAAGCCATAAAGTTACAATCATTCTTTGATGTTCAAAGTTTTGGCGTGTTATTATACTTTTCTACGTATTTGAAAAAATTAAATAGTAAATTTTCATTTAATAAAAATCGTTTTCTTTTGTTTTTTGGTTTATAAAATCATAAAGTTTGATGGGTTCTTTAAAAAGTTTTGGGGATTTCTATTTTATTTTTAATATTAAAATTAAAAAAATTAATAATTTTATATTTATTTATTTATTATTAATAAAGGAATATAAAATAAAAATATTTTATATTTTAATTAATTTTAATTTTTTTTTTGTGTTGCATTGTCACGGATGGTTTAAAATTTGGGAAAAAATCGATTTTGGGTCCATTTAAGTAACCATTGAAGGGTAAAAAAATTTTTAAAACCGGATCAGTGGGTTAAAATATATACAGTGTCATTTAAAATTTTGAATTTGAGTTTAGTTCGGGGAAATAAAAATAATGGTTTATTGAGTCATTAAGCTTCCTTATAATGCCCTACCCAAAAATTCCCAAAAATTTAATTCTAATAAAAAAAGTTATGCTTTACATGTCACTGTGTCACCCGTAAAAAAAATAAAAAAAAAAATAAAAATTATATAAATATATAATAAATTAATAATAATAAAATTAAAAGCTTAAAAAAAAAAAAATTTTTTTAAAAATAAAAAAGGTTTAAAAAAAGAGAAAATACTTATATGACGAAAAAAAAATTTACCAATTTAAAATAGAAATTAAAATTTAAATTTTTAAATTTAAATATTTTTTAGTAAAACAACTTGTTTTTAAAAAAATAAATTAAATAAGGGAAAAAGGAAAAAAACGTATATTGTTAAGAAGTATTATAAATTAAAATTAAAAAAGGTTAAGTAAATAAAATTACATTTTAAAAAAAAAGCCCCCGGGGGTTTGGGTATAAAGTAAAATTTAAAATAAAAAAAAATTTTCCAAAATTTTTAAAAATATAGTAAAAAAATTTTTATACAATTTTTTCACTAACCCATTTTAACCTTTAAAATATATTTTTTTTTCCGGATTTTAAATTTGGGAATTTGATTTTGCGTCATTTAAAAAGAAAAAAAAACAAAGGGGAAAAAATTTTTAAAAAGGTTAAATAAGTTAAAAAAAAAAAATTAAATTAAAAATTTTTTAAATATTTTTTTTTAAAGAAATAAAAAAACTTTTAAAATAAAAGGGGTCCAAATAAAGGGAAAAAAACCCCCCCCCCCCCCCCCCCCCCCCCCCCCCCCCCCCCCCCCCCCCCCCCCCCCCCCCCCCCCCCCCCCCCCCCCCCCCCCCCCCCCCCCCCCCCCCCCCCCCCCCCCCCCCCCCCCCCCCCCCCCCCCCCCCCCCCCCCCCCCCCCCCCCCCCCCCCCCCCCCCCCCCCCCCCCCCCCCCTTTTTTTTTTTTTTTTTTTTTTTTTTTTTTTTTTTTTTTTTTTTTTTTTTTTTTTTTTTTTTTTTTTTTTTTTTTTTTTTTTTTTTTTTTTTTTTTTTTTTTTTTTTTTTTTTTTTTTTTTTTTTTTTTTTTTTTTTTTTTTTTTTTTTTTTTTTTTTTTTTTTTTTTTTTTTTTTTTTTTTTTTTTTTTTTTTTTTTTTTTTTTTTTTTTTTTTTTTTTTTTTTTTTTTTTTTTTTTTTTTTTTTTTTTTTTTTTTTTTTTTTTTTTTTTTTTTTTTTTTTTTTTTTTTTTTTTTTTTTTTTTTTTTTTTTTTTTTTTTTTTTTTTTTTTTTTTTTTTTTTTTTTTTTTTTTTTTTTTTTTTTTTTTTTTTTTTTTTTTTTTTTTTTTTTTTTTTTTTTTTTTTTTTTTTTTTTTTTTTTTTTTATAAATAATAAATTTTTTAGACTTTCATGTTTGCATATATATATATATATATATATATATATATATATATATATATATATATATATATATATATATATATATATATATATATATATATATATATATATACTTTAAGCAAGAATATTGTTAAAATTTTGTCTGTATTAGTAAATAAAAAAAATATTATCACATAAACCTTAAACATGTTTCAAAAGACTTGACAAAAAGTTGGATCTATTTTGTATAATACTAGTTATTCTTTCTTGTATTACAGCACTAATGTTGTTATGAATCTGAAAACAGCACTAGTGCAGTAAAAGATGCCCTCACAAAACTATTTATCAACCTGTAAATTTAACTGTATCTTATTGAAGTAGATAAATTTATTAGTTTTTAATTATGAACAATCAGAACGTATAACATTTTTATTGGTGAAAAAATAGGAGGTTTTGTGCATATGTTGTAGTTTTTCGTAAAATCCATATCTTTATAAAGCAGCTGCGTATCATGTTAAATAATCAAGCTACTCCATATGCCTATGCTTATAATGAAGAGCAGGAGCTGTTTTATCATACCTTGTCATTACATAACCTGACTAATTTTAAAGTTGTACATTCTTACCTATTTTTTTAAAATTATAAGTAAATACAAAATTAACTAGAACTAACCAAAACTAATCCGCTTTACGAAGTTGCCAATCTTTACATTTAGTCAGGTTACTACACAAAAAGACACAACAGCGTCAGATTATGTAGCTTGATTATTTTACACAATATGCCGACGCTTCATAAAGTGACTAACAACATAAAAAGTATACGTAGTTTTCACAATAGTAGAAAAAAAAGTTTTAATTATTCTAAAAATGTTTTTTAGATGCTCAACATAGCCGTTGGAGCGTAGTACCCAAAAATTATTCTACTCTAGCAATTCGCCCTCAGCGGTTTTAGCTCTATTAGGGCTGTGCTCACCTAGCTACGGCCATACTTAACTGTTTATTTTGTTAAGAAAATTATCAAAAAAAGACAATATTAAAATAATATTTTTACAAAGGTCATAAACTACAATCAAAAATTTTTAATTTACTGAGCTTAGCTTTCGTAGGCCAGTCACAAATTGGAAATTTTAATAATAAAAAAATTCGTATTATTACAAATCACGTATACAGTGTGTCCCAAATTGGTGGGGAATGTATGGGGATCTTGGAAACCACGATAGAAGATAGTTAAATGGGAAAGTTTTGACAATTATGTTAGTAGCTAATCCCGTTTACTACATGGTTTATCTATTCAGGTTTTGAGAAATTTGGAAAAAACCTGAAACAGCATTTTCGAAAATCGGCCATATTTTTTTTATAATTTAAAATTTTTCAAATCTGTAAAACTTCTTCAACAACTTTTGTAGAATATTAGAGTGAGTCAATTTTTATTTTTCTTTGCTTTTTGAATCATCATCAACTTTTTCATATGGACCATATTGGGTTTTACAGGGCCATAATTTTGGGTTTTTTCTGGTTTCAACAACAGTTTTTAACATGTTTTTAAAATTTAAGGTTTAACATCATTTACAAAACAAATATTTCTCGTTGGCCCCGTTCCCCGAACGTTTTTTTTAAACAATAAAATATTAGTAAGGCGAAATAGATAATCGAAAAGGGTATTTACAGAAATGGGGTTTTGAACATGCATATAACGTTCAATACGTTGGCAACAACAAACACACTTAAGAAGTTAATTGAAACAAGTGAAAACAAAACAATAAAAGTGGCATAAACTAATATTCCTACTAAAATGAAGTGTAAAATAACGACCTAAAATTCAAAATGTTGTCCATATTTCTCAACATATTAACGATATTTTTAAATAGTCCTACACCCTATAAATGGTTGACTTGGTAGTAGTGATTCTCTTCAACATCCGTGGCTGAAGATGTTGGAGTTTCTTTAAAATGTTAGTTAATTGCAGCATCTCGTTGTCGATTTCTTCAACGTACTTCTTAGGTCGTGGTTTTTTTAAAACTTCCGAATTTAAGCAAATTTGTAACCAGCCTTTCAGGAAAATTTTCGAAATACTTACGTTTGCGTAGCTATATTAACATTTCTATTGCTTTGGAAATAACGTTGCAAAATATCAAGTTTTTCTTTAAATTATTAACTATTTTACAAAGTTGAAAATTTTTTAATAACGTACCCGAGCTAACTTTATAATGACGCTAGATGACATTCGCCGGAATCAAGGCTAATTGAGAAAATAATTTGGTTTTGAAGCGGATGAGGTTATAAGCCCTCTAAACTGTAACATGTTATACATTGTTGAAATAGAATAAATAAAATTCAATCAAAAAATCCATAGACCATATGAAAACTAAAGTTGATGATGATTCATCAACTATACTTTTCATATGGGCGCCATTATTTGTTGTAACACGGTATTAACGTTATAGCTATGTTCGCGAACCCATTTCTGTAAAATATCTGTTCAGCTTATCTATTTTGCCAATTACTAATATTTTATTGTTTACAAAAAAATGACGTTCGCCACAAGGCCAACTGAGAAAATATTGGTTAATAAATGAGGTAACTCTTAAATATAACATGTTATACATTGTTGAAATTAGAATAAAAGCATATTTGGCTGTAAAATTCAATATGGCGTCATATGAAAAAATAAAGTTGATATGATTCTAAAAGCGATAGAGAAATAAAAATTGACTACTGTTATTCTACAAAAACTGCTTTAAAGAAGTTTTTACAGATTTGAAAAATTTTCATTATAAAAAATATGGCCGATTGAAAATGTGTTTCAGGTTTTAAAATTTCTCAAACGAATAGATAACCATGTAGTAAACGATACTTACCCACATAATTGTAACTTTCCCATTTAACCGATTTTTATCTATCGTGGTTTCCAAGATCCCCATACATTCCCCACCAAATTGTGACACACTGTATATTAAAAAGTTATTTTAAATGATAATTAGATATAAGAGTCGGCAATGTTAGAACAGCAAATACATGTTCCGCCCCAAAAACAAATTCTGGTGAAAAAAAAGGAAACCAAATATCTAAAACGCCCAACCATAAACCTTCAAAAATTAACATAGATATTTATCACACAAATTGCACTAGCAGCAATCCCCTAGGCGATGGGGGCGCTAGTCAATGCTCAATTTCAATTTTCCGGTTATTGGCGTTGTGCCTCCACAACCGCTGACGTTCTTTTACGCCGGCCGACTGGCTGCTAATTTAAATCTCGATTTAAAGTGAACTAGAACGGCTATTACAATAAATCAGAGCAAACCCTCGCATCGAGTGTTACCCCGCTTGCCAGCTTGCTGATGTACTTTGGGGTTAAAAGTGGAATTTGTTTCGGGTCATATGTAGCTTTCGAAAGAGGAAAAAATCTATTTAAAGAATCAAAAAAAAATGCTAGTTTACCGGTAGACTAGTTTACATTAGTTGGCAAAATGAGGAAAATGAAAAAATCAGTAGCTATCACAATGCAAAACAGACTCTCGTAATAAATTGGTCATAGATTAGGCAAATATGCTATAAGAATTAAATAATTAATTCCAACAGGGCCGGATTTAACTTTTTGCCGCCCATAGGCTAATAAAACAGACATCGAGACATACAAAGATAAATATATAAAACAATAATAAGACCAGTTGTGATGTACGGATGTGAAACGTGAACGCTGACCGTGGCAAATAAGGAACGCCTCCGAGTCTCCGAGTACTCAGGAAAATCTATGGTCCAACCGTAGACGCAACTACAGGAAGGTACAGAAGTCGTACAAATAGGGAGCTAAAAGATCTATACGGAGAGCCTAACATTGTCGGAGAAATAAAATCCAAACGATTACAGTGGGCAGGACATGTGAGAAGACAACCGGATAATCGCACTCTCAAGCTTGTATGGGAGGAAGCACCAGTTGGTAAAAGACCCCTAGGCCGCCCACGACTCCGATGGAGGGACAATATTGCCAAAAACCTAAGGGCAATGGGCATACAAAATCCACTTGATGCCATGAATGACAGACAACAGTGGAGGACTATTGTGAAGTCGGCAAAAACCCACCCTGGGTTGTAAGCCAGGGAGTAAGTAAGTATGTAATAGGCTAATATATTTTAACCGCCCTAATATGTCAATATTTTTTGGATATCAGAACAAAAAATTTAGCATTACACAAATGTAAACTTCACTAGTAATTCTTATAAAAATTTAATAAACAAATTTAACAAAAGTAAATCATACAGAAAATTAAATAACAATTCTTTAAAACAAACCAACTTCATAATATAAAAACAAAAATGAACTATGTATTATTAAATTATAGGCAAAACCCTATGGTAACATTTTTCTTTAAACCTTTTTTTGTAAAATTAATAATTATATCATTAAAATTTACGGTAACATTTTTTTAAATTAATTGTAAATTTGCCGCCCTAGGCTTCAGCCTACTCAGCCTTTGCGTAAATCCACCCCTGAATTCCAATATACCTAAGCCGTTAACCACCACGTGAAGTTTTGCATTAAAATAGTTATTTGTGCAACCAGTTGGGAAAAGCAATATTTTTTATAACGAGCAGAATTCTGCGGCACGGGCGAATGAGTTCGCAAAGAGATATGAGTTATGAAAAATGGGGTTTTTTTAACCCTTTACATTATTTTTCTAATTTTGGATATGATATGATTTTTTTAAAATTTACGTTTAAAATATAATTCTTAAACCCCTTTACGTTGTCAAATATTTTACTTTTCTTTACCCAGTTGCAAAAATTTTGCTTTTCCAAAATCTTTTTTTTTTTGTAACTAGTCTGCCGTTTGGTAGATCTCTACCAGTTTTGATGTATGAGCTAGGGTGCTACCGTTTTTGATATAATTTTCTGCCGCTGAATATTATAGAAACATGGATTAAATTTAATTTAGGAAAATGATATACAAAAATTAATTATACCGTGGATAATGCGCAAATTTAGATGTTTCCCAAAGTTATACTGATGATAAATCTATAACATCTGTTTGGTTAAATATTCAACACAGAAAGAAAATGTACAGATACCACCCAGGTTTATCCTTGCTTATAAGAATTTTGCCTTTAATATTTTTAACCCTTCCCATTTCTCTGCAGATGCGAATTTTCGCAATTAATTTTATTAAAAACCAAACAAAAGAAACCGTTTATTCACAAATAGTATTGTTGGTTTTAATGAATTTAAAGAATGCAGAATGTATATTATGTTTTAACTTAAAAAATATTAACAATTATTTATCATATCATAGCAAAAACAGGGGTATACAAAAAATCTGAGCAGTTTTCGATGACTCAGGTAGGTGCTCTATTTCAGACTTTTTTTAAATTATTATGAACCTATATTCACTGTTCTTTCAGATAATTTACTTTAAATAATAAAATATTTTGTTGTCTATACCCTTTTCCTTATTTTTCAACCACAAAGCAAACCTTCTCAAAACCGGACACCACGGCCATTTTCGCTCCTTTGTTAATATTGTTGGTTTTTTCTTCGTGGTGGTGACCTTCGTGGTGAGAATTTATGTACCTAATTTTGTTGATTTTGGGATATTCAAGGTGAGTATTGATTCTTTAATAGTATGGTTTGTAGGTAAGTTTAAAATATAGCATACTCTAGGAGACTACACTATGAGAATCGATGTCCATATGCCCGTTCAGGTAGTATTGATTCTCATTTGACTTTCCTTTTACCCATACAGATTAGCTAATTACATGGATTTTATGTTATTAAAAACTGTGGGTTAGGATGTAATACACATAATTAGTTTTGTGGCCTTGGGTTTTTATCTTGGTACAGTCTACAAAGGCTAAATGCCTAAGATGTTAACATACTGTAGGTGTCTTAAGTGTGGTAAGAGGGAATTTATTGACCAGGGACTTATATAGTGGAAGATTTGAAGAATGGAAAACTTCTGTGATGAGTTCCATAGTTTGAACACTTCCAGGAATGAAGGAAACAAATAAAGTGGGAGTTTGAGTCCTCTCAAGTTGGATTGTAAAGGAGCATAAAAGTGGCACTACATGCTGCTTTGTTGGAACTGCTGGAGAGCAATTATACTGGACATCTATTATTAAAAGTGATTGTAGGTTTAGGTTCACTGATTTCAATTGCATAGACAGTTTTGCTTAGAAGTATTAAATCAAATTTTTGCCTTGTAAGTAAAGAATGTTTTTTGCTCGGTGAAAATTAAATTTTGTTTAAATTTTAGGAGGTTTACTTCAGAAAGACCCGAAACAGAAGTGGAGGGTACGTGAGAGGAAAATTATTCTCAAAGTATTATAACATAAGAAAACAACTTAAATTGAATGGCTTGATCAAGACTAAACTGGAAGAAAGAAATTATTAACAGAGAGGAAAGAGGTAAAATAACTTTCAGTACTTAAATATTATTTTTTACACTTGATCTACCACTTTACTGTCATAATGCTTTCTTTTACTTTTGTATTCCTAGTAAGTAACATTAAAACAAGATCTACCTTAGGAAAGTTTGTAAATTTTGCTTTTGTGTTTTTCACCATATTTTCCTAATAATCTTCAGTCTTTTTGGAAGTATAAGTGAAAAAATAAGATAAATATAAATAGAAGAAATTACGACAAGCTCTATTTTATACTATATTCGTTGAAATTTCAAAATACCGATATTTAGATGTTATCTCAGAGGCATAACACATATAGACATAGTATGTTTTATAAAATAGTCTTGAAATCTACCACATTATCAAATCTTGCAACATAGGTGTTCTACTAAAAAAAATTAAATATATATACGCAATCTTTGGTCTAATCATAGAATTGTTTGGTCTAATCTTTTAGATACTTTTTTATATAAGTTTTCTGTCTATTTAAGTCACTAAAACGCACAAAAACAAAAAATACTTTAAAAATTATAAAAAATTGTTTTTGATTACAGATGATGAAACCTTCAAGAATCTCTAATGGAGTCATTGGAATGGCTAAACAATAATACACCATATCCAGGAAATGAAAGTCGGTGGCAAGATACGTTCAATAAAAGAAAAAAAATTTTTAAGAGCTGCTCATTCATGAATACCTTAAATTGACTTTCCCATTCTTCATACCAATGGTGGCTACAATGCAGTAAGTTCTGTCTTTTTATATAAATCAAAAAGTTCTCATTTAAATCTATTGCCCAAAAAACAGTCTAGCCAACTGATTCTAGGAAGGCTCAGTGAGGTAAGCCAGTAACTAGCCAATAAACTAATTTTACATTAAGTATCTCTGAGAACTAATAATACTAACAGATACATATTTTAGTCTGCTAATTTAACATACTTTGTTTTGAGTTTAACATTGACACAAATTCTTTATGACGACAATGAAATATTTTTTTATATGAAATGGAGTATATTTGCATGTCAGAAAGTTGTAGCTTATGCAGAGTCAATCTCCACAAAGATAAATTTATACCCAATCTCACTGCAGGAAATAGAAAGCGAAGATATATCTGATGGTAGGTTTTACATTCGCTTCTCTGTATTTGAACTATATAAGGCTTTCGCGGCCATCGTCAGAGGAAACTTCTGTTCTTGTGTTTTTTTGGGTTGTTAGGACGTCATCGGTGATTTGATGTTCTTGAACTTCCTCCAGCATGAGTGGTTGGCATCTTCAGAAGGTGACCTGGCGAAACGTCAGAACATCAAATCACAAATCCCAATAAACAGAAGTTTACATATATCTTATCAAACTAAAATTCTCTAACACATTACCCATGCTTAAATAGTAAATTAATACAAACCATTAAAAATAGACTAAGGAAGTATCTACTATCACAATTAATTTAACAAAATAAAATTTAAAAAAATGGAATTTTTCAGAACAATTTCTGTAATACCCCAAGTTTAATTGCTACTATAACTAGTTAGCCACATTTTAGATGGACAAACTAACGGAATGTTAAAATTATTCCACATTGGTTTCACCAGTGTCAGTTAGAAATGAAACCTTCCAAATCAGGAAATTGAAGAAGCATTTATAATGCATGTTAAGAATGTTTCATTTAACTGATATAATTAATTTAGATAATTATTATTTAAATTTGAGTAACTTTTGTTAAATTCAATTTATTGTATCGCTCTGAAGAAATTACATAAAAAGCATATCAGTTATTTTGTTATTGTTCTATTTTTGTTGGATGACTATAATCTAATGTGGGATATTTTTACAAGTTTTTAAATACTGGTTTGAAAAATTTCCCAAATTCTTTTTGCCGTTTTGTTAAAGCTAACAAACCTAAGGGAGCCTTTTTGCTTACGACTCATTTTTAAACTTTGTACTTCCTTATAATCAAATTTAATCTGAAAAGCTTTGTTTTGAAGAAGCTGTCATTAACATTATGTTTTATCTTAAATGTTTGTTTAAATTGATGGTGGATTAAAAGTAGATAAATCAATTATTTTATATGAAATGATTTTTAAAATTTTAGGTTCTTGGTAATTTTACAGAAAAAATAGATGCCAGAGAGGCGAAACTGGAAGCTATCAGATTATGTGCTTTCAACCAACGCCCATAATAATTGGTGAAGGATTTGGATAATGTAACAAGCTCTACTTTATGTCAGATAGATACTTATCTCTACAAAGTCGGAGTCGCCGTTGAAAGCGATAGAGGTAACATTTAAGGCCATACATGCTCTTAACGCAGTAAAAATCCTTGTGAGAACAGAACAGAATCGGCTGCTCATACAGAAGGTCTGTTTGACATAAACACGAATTTTGACAAGCAGTTTGTTTCGGTTAATTTAATTTCCACCACCCATTGAAATAATATTTTTAAAATATATATACCCTTGATATAATTGTTATTTTCTACATTAATTCTGCAATACTTTACATGCTTATCTGGGTCTTATGAGACTAAGGGAGAGTCTGGCCAATAACACAAAGAAACGCAATATCAGTTATAATCTACTAGTTTGTTTCTGTTAATTATTTTACTTATTTGGAATAATATTTCAAATGATATGCTCAAAATCTTGGTGTATTTTTTTCAACTTTCGTGCTACAGATCACCTAAAAATTGTCCATATTTCATAGCTTTTCTACATACCATTGCAAAAAAGTTAAATTGTTTCGAAAAGTAGTCAGAATAATGTTATTTTATGAAGATCAAAATGTTTATAACAGATCTTTTAATAGACACTATTTGTAGTCTATAATTGCATATACAAGCACCTTATGATAATTTTCATGAAAATATTTTAGATTAAGACCCTGTTCGTTAGCAAAGTAAATGAAAAAGCTTAATTGGTTTTAAATCAAACTTTAACAAAGGTGTTATTTAGTTTTATGTAATGTATGGACATCATTTTAGGGGTCAGTGCAAAAAGTTGCTGGTGCATTTTTTTATTTTCTATAGAGGGTATTAATATTTTAATCATTAGTAAATAATAATAGACAAAGAAACTCTATTAAGCATTATAAAACATACTCAGCCTAATTTTCAGATAAAAAGCTTTTTTCTTTCAAAATTCTAATAGATGGATGTTGTGACTTCTTTCCTAGCCTTCAAATTACTTCATAAGAAAACTTGATCATATTTTTACCTCTTATAAGTAGTTGTTACTTTTATTGATTTAAACACTTTTTTTACAAGTGTACATCTAAATATTTTACATTACACAATGTACAGGTTATTTTATATATTACATACCTCCTTTTTACATAAGAAATACACAAATACTTTAGGTACAAAAAGTTTTTATTACTTATTGCCCCTAATAACGTACATATTGGTGGATATAATGTTTGGCTAATGTCAGGAAGGTCACATTGGATGAATTATCGAGAAATGCTGCAGGAGAAGGTATAAAGGTCTGCATTTGGTTTGGATGTAAGTGTGACTCCATGACATTCGACACACTGAATATCTAATTACAATAAATAAAGAGTTAAAAAAAAGGTAAATTCGCTGGTCCTGAATTCAGATTGTCGAACACGTTGGTTTAAACACAGATCAAACCCCCTAAACTTTAACTAAACGCGGTAGGGAGATATATAAATATATAAAATAAACACTGCTTGCTTTCTTACTATATCCATGAAATCTTGAAAATACATTGGTCACATGTGCTTAATATGGATCATATAATAATTTAAAATTTATTAAATTGTTTTTATTTTATTCCATCTTTTTTCCTAATACAACAATGCACAAATTATCTATATTGTTTTTAATTCCCAATCATTTGAAGAAACAAATATTTAGCACAAGTACACATAAAAACTTTAGGAACTAATATACTTTAATTACGCCAGTTAAAATAACCTATCACAAAAAAGTCGTAACATAAAACAATGCTTGCATTCACTTAGGATAAAGTTTAATTGGGTTCTTTGAATAAATCATTAGTCCAAGCACAACTTGCATTTTCTTATACAGTAACAAGATTCGGTATTTCTGGTAAATAAACATTTGTGTATAATATTAACACTTGAGTTTAGCTAACTTAATTATCTGTGATAACTTTCTGGATAAAAATCACTTACACCGGATTATATCATTCCTATTATTTCCCGTCACATTTTAGCTTAGTTCATGCAACAAAACTTTGGAAATTCAGCTTGGCCTTTTGGTTTACAGTATTAGATTTTTTAGTTCCTACACCTAAAATATATATATATATTAATCTTTTAATTTAGCATGCTTAGTTTATCAATGCTCATTTATTTGCTGTGAGAAGTGAAAAATTGGGTTTACAGTCCATTTTCCTGGAAAAATGACTGGCAATGACTGGTGCAGACCTTAATTAATGGATCATTTTGTTTTTAAGAGTGTACATTTCAGTTTTTTTTTTTTCAACGTGAATAGTTATGAAGTAAGATATTTATAACGTCAGTGAGTTTTGAAAGTGTCACTTAAAGTATCAAAATTAGAAAAAAATATTTTCTGTAATTTATACAGTGACCAAACCTTTTAAAAATCAGTTAGATAAGATGCTGTTAATATTAGAATATACTTGGTTTTTGAGTGGGGTTTGCTCGCGTACTCATGTTGCTCATAGTCTATTAAACTGTGGCTTCCACTTTATTATCCACAGAAATTTGCTTTATGCAATTAAGACAAATAGATTTTTGCTAAAATGTATAAGTAGGGATTTGATTCTGGCTTATATTTCAAACAGAAGGTATGTATAGCAGATCTTGTGAATACCCACTTTATTGGTTTTGGTAATTATACAGAAAAGTTGCCTCTCGATTTTAGCCAACTTTGGCATACAGGGGTTTTTTTGGGACTGCTGATCTCAAATCCAGCAATGAACAATTTTTCTGACTTCAGCGTTTTGTTTTGGAATGGCTTCATGTCATCCAATTTGAGAAGATTTAACCTCATTTCACTATATTCTCCCATCCTTTTGTACCGGAATTCTTGATTTGCTTTCACTAAATTGGCTCAATATTTCGTAAACACCTTATAAATATTTGTTTTTTTGTTTATTTTACCTTTTTCCATTAAAATTGTGAAGTTTTGTGTTAAAGACGGCTTATGTTGCTGATAAAATCCTGGTGTATACATGGTTACCATGTTGAAAGTGGAGGTTTAGATTAAATGGAAAAAATGGTGTAAAATAAATAAAGAAAACAAGTTTTTAAGAAGTTTATAAAATATTGCCCATGCCAATTTAGTGTCGAATCAAAATTATATTGAAAAAAATGATTTTAAACTTTGGTAATGAATATCAAAAAAACTACGTATACCAAATTTGTTCAAAATCAGATGGATCTACAATTAACTTCAGGGGGCAAATTACCATGGTTTTTATATTCAGATAAGCTAAAGAAGTCTGTTCTTGTATTATCTTGTTTTTTAGAGTATACCATTCATTTTTTGAATGATCTACAAGTTCTTTGTGCTTTAAGTATTTCCACTTTCTTAAGCCATCAAATTCTGCCAAATTATTTTTAAATACCAACTGATATATTTAGTGGAACAGTACTTAGTCTTAGAATAAAAACGTTATTTTTTTTTTTTTTTCATTTTCTTATTTTTCTCACTAAATCGGAATTGTGTTTTAGAATTCGTCTTTTTAATTTTGAATGCTCATAGGTTAGTCAGGCATAAGTACCACTTATTCTTATTGCTTTAGTTTAAACTTGGTTTAATTTGTTCATTACGACCTCTTAAAATGTAGAAAAATATTTTTATTTTCGTTAAAATATTTTGGTGCTTTGAGGCTAGGACTAACACATTTTGCCTGAACAAAACGTTTTTATCTTGCTAGTTTTATATTAATTTTTGCTCCGATTTGAATATTGTGTTTCACTGAAACACAGTTTTAGTTTCTTTGTCGTTTCGAAAAAAAAGTGCCTAATATTTTTACTATTTTTAAAAAATTTTTTGACAAAATTGAGACTTTCATAAATCTTTTAAATAATTTACTACCACAGCTACTAGGATAAAAAATGACACCTTGATAGTGGTGCCCGCATCAGCGGGTGTACAAGACGATGCTGCCGCGCAGACGGCCATCCAAAGGGGCGGTAAGTCGAACGACTCATCACGCAATATTCAAAGTAATTTTAATAATAAATGATAGCATCCTTTTATGATTAGGTAGAACATATTCACAAAATTCAATCCTCGAATCAGATTCAAATTATTGTATTTCTTTCTTTTAGGAGATCAAGTTCCCAGACTAAAATAACACGATATACTCGAGGCTTTGATCCATAAAAATATATATATTGAACAAAGGCAGAGAATAAAATATTTCTCAGTATATTGGATTGCACCAGATCTTGATACATGAAAAAAAGTAGATTCTACCGGGCGTATTCTTTTAAATAATGAAACCAAGAATGTTGGATTTTGAAAATTTCGATGGTTTCTGTCCGATCACCAGCTCCACAGGTGAAGGTCAAGGATTTCTATAATGGTTCTAATATGCGTAAGCTTCTTATAATGGATTATATATGAGTACCTTAAAATGCACAAAACTATCAATTTATTTATATAATTTAAGAAATTTACGTTTTCTTTACATCATCTACAAAAGAGGTTGTCGATAATTAGCAAACATTACAGATGCAGTTTTAAATCAAGGTATCACTTCAAAAAAAAAAATAATTCATTGCTTTGCTAAATCTAGTAATTCGTCGAATAGGATTGTACTCATCTCTTTCCTTGCTTTGGAATATTGAAATTCTAATAAGTTTATTTGCTTGGTAGTAATTTAGTTCGATGTTTAAACAAAGAACATCTGAACATGAGGAAATGATGCAGGGACTGATTATTAAATACGGAATTTGATGATAAGTTCACAGAATAAGCTTTGTGTTACTTTGAATGGTGTTGAGTTTTCCCCAGAGCTCTACAGGCTCAACCATGAAGAAAATAGCAAATTTCAATATATGAGATACAATAATGAGTTTAGGGATGACCCCCCAAAATTTAACATAGAATTGGGGTTTCTTTAGAATCCTATATCAGACAGAACTTATTTAAAGGATAGATTCAAGGAGTTAACATGTTTTACTACGACATGTTTATTTTCATGGTAATTTATTTAATTACTCCAATAATAGGGTCAATGAGCATTTAACAAAAGATTTAAATCTGAAGAAGATTTAGTGAAGTAGTCAGACATTAGCCTGTGTATTGTTTAATCTAAAAGCATTGCATTAAAGTTCTGATTTTGCATAAAACCAAGTCTAATGATGAAACCCCTGTACAAGATATTTTCTAAAATATTTTTTGAACACATTAATAACACTAAGAGATATTTCAAAAAATTTAATAACCTAAAAGTTTTGTTAACAAGGGCTATAAATTAACAATGGACAATATTTAACAAATTTGCAAAATAAATGATGCTGTATACTTAAACATTTAAAAAATAGCATCTATAAAAAATGAATACTTACTATCAAAATACATAGGTTTGAAAATAATTTTAGTTAAAATTCCTTTTTAACAATTTAAGCGAAATTAGGACTTTCTCTCCCACTAAATTTTGTATCAAAATTAGCCTTATTTTACTTTTTAATCCTTATGTATATTACTTTTACCTTTACGCATGCTCATAAATTATGGCGCTAATAAGAAATAGAGAATTTGTCACTCTGGCGAGTTAAGGTAGGTTTAAAGCAGGGTTCCTAAACTATATTCCGTCTAACGCCCGCTTTGAAAATCAGTTATATTAGCGCCCCCATATCTTTTTCTATAAATCTCAATAACATATTAGTGTCATATAGGTTAAAATTAAACCTATATTCTAAACGACACTTTGCCTTACCAGAGAGCACTATTAATGCAACTTACAATATTAAAGATATCTTTTTATTCAAAATTAACAATAATCAACATTAAGCAATGATAATTCAACTTTACAGTCATTAAGGTATCAGGGTGGCAGGAGGGAGTAGCCCAGGAGGGCAGGCAGAGTGCAGTGCGTGCACCATGGCGGAACGTCACGTCTAGAGAGGTGGGAAGTTCATAAATTTTATAATTAATAAAAGAAACTACAAAAATGTACCTCCAAATTAAGTCTTTGTTCAAAAAAATGTTAAAACAAATAAAAAGTTCTTTTAATGTAAAACTGACTCAACCGACAATATCCATAAATTGTTTGCCTAATACCTCTGGTAATGTGAGACAAAATCAAGTAACAGACCGCTCGCCACTTGCAGGTCATGCTTTAAAAAAACGACCGATTTGTCGTCATAAAATACCAGATTGCAGAATAATTTTTGGGACCCAAGTCCGATTTTACCTTAGACCCTTATGAACGAGCAGATCATCAAACTAGGTTCATTTATTCATCGCAGAGTGATCGAAACAGAAGTGGCTCCAGCAGTTCGAACCTTCATTAACAGAAGTGATTATTCAAATCAATTGCTGATTCGTTCTTTAAACAGATTGTTTCGCGAACGACGCTACCTTCAAGTCCCGTCAGTCGCCGGACCCGGTACCAAGCCGCGGCTGTGTATTTAGGCGCCGCAAAACATAAACCTGGACGACAGACGTTGATCACAAAATACAGGTGCTGGAAATAAATCGTACACAATATTTGTTCGCGCCAAACGTGATTATAATTGAACCATCCCAATTTTAATTTCAAGATTTTCTTTTATTTTTTTACTGAATTAGGTACAAAAAAATCCGCGTTCGGCAAGTGTTCTGTGTGCAAAAAAGCAGCCTGCTACTATAATATTAACTTACATCTTCTGGAGGTGGGCACCTCACCTGCGACACTTGAGACACGAATATCTTTCAGTGTTTGATGCCTATTACCTATATATCTTAGATATAATGTGCGTTATGAACGCATTAAAAATATTAAATGTTTAACACTTTTGAATTATCTTATACAATAAGATGGATAAAATATGAACTAGTAAATGGATGTTGTCTGGTAAATTCTAAATTTCAGTGAATTTTAAAATATAAAGTAGCTAAAGTTACAAATCATCATCCACCCCCAAAATCTCAGTATAGCGCCCCATCAATTTTTCTGGGTCGCTCACCGCTTTATCGGCCTCCAGCGGCGCCCACAAGAGGAGACGTTATCTCCCGCTTTGAGAAAGACTGGTTTAAAGTGTAATAGTACCTTCACCGCGACCGATCGGTCATTGTAGCTCGTCATTGTCACTCTGGTACTGAAGGGTATTTTAAAATAATTATATTGAAGAAAATAGTACTAAGGAAGCGGATCAGCAGTTTGAACATTTACTAAAGGATGTCATGTTAGTTGTTTTTATTCTTTAATCATTTTTATTATTACATAGATAAATCAGATAATACACAATGATAGGTAGTTATCTTAAAAACCACCAATAATTGACGTATAATGCAAGGAATTATTATTATTTTATAATATGGAATTTTATAGAACAAATTCGGCAAAATATACATGGCGTTCCATTAAAAAAAAACGTACCTAACAATGAAGGAATTCTGTTTCCGAGGCACCACTGTATACTATATTTACCAATAATGTTAATAAAGTAAAGCGTTACATAAACACATTTCTTGGTTTTTTTTTATTTGTTAATATGTAGAGGGGCAGAGATAGTTAGTGTAGGGACACCCTGTATACATACAAATAATGAAAAACTAAAGAATTATGTTGATGAGTAGCATGGTAGTTCAGTGATGGTGCCTTTTGTCCAAACTTAAACACCCACATGAAAATCACAGATGTAAATCAATTCAAAAAATGAAAATCAAAAATTACTTCCCACTGCTTTCAGCAAGAACCAGTGTTTTGCCTCTCGCCTACCCTATTATTTTGAACAAACAATAGGTCTTCAAGCAGTTTCTTAATAAGGATTAAACTGGATTTTTGTAGCACGCAATAGTGGGCCCACACACAGAGTCATAGTCTCTTGACATTTTTACTAAATTTTCCGGAACAGGACACAAATTGATCCTGAAATATACAGGGCGTATTTAATTTTACATATATTACTTATTTTAAATATTTAAATTAAGTTCTAAAACCTAATATCTTGTAAATTTCTTTTATATTTATATGTATATCCGTATATAAAAAAAAAGTATAAAAACGTTGTTATAATAGCAAAATTAATTTATTAAAAGAAACTTAACTAGTCACATTCCGTTATTTTATACCACAAATATAAAAAATTAAAACTCTTAAAATTTAAATTCATTAATTTAATAAATTTAATAAAAAAGGTCAATCAAATTTACATGCAGCATGCCATGAGTGTCTTTATCAAAATAAGCAGTAGTTTTGTTATTGGGATTTAAAGATTTAGAGCTTTGGAGGTAAAGAAAGTACATCTGCAGGCAGCTTCTGGATACTCTAGAGATAAAGGAAGAATAAGTGGAAAGTTCAGGGCCTCTCCTAGGACTCTAAGGGACGCATAAAGGTGGCACTGTATTTTGCTATATTGAGGCTTTTGTGGAGATACCTATAAAAGAGCGGCATACCCCTACAACTCGATTAATGGAAAGAAAGAATGGTTTTCTGTAAGAGTGGGATCATTAATGGGCAGAACAGCTCTTCTTTGGATGGAATCAATATTCTGCAAAACAATGTTCGGAAAAAATCATTTAAATTTTAAAAGTATATTTTACTGGAAAGGAAAATATTTTCACAAATTCGGTAGGTTAACATTAGCTGACTTTTTTCGCGTCAGCAACCATAAATGCGTTTAAAAGCAAATAACAAGGCATTTTAATGTCCAATCAAATTCTTATTTATGATCCTCTAAAAGGAATGACAGCCTTACCCTACACCACATTTGCCTAATCAGGGTTCGAGACAAAGTGACTATCAGCGGCAAAATTATGGATGGAAATGGTTCATTAAGAGGGAAGATAACTGATATGGCAAAGAAATAGGCTGGTGCGCAGTACTAAGCCCTGGGAGCACCCCAGCATTAACATAATGAAAACAAGAAAGTTACCGTTAATAACAGCTGATATACGGCGATTAAAAGGTAAGTTGTTTGTTTTTTGGCTCTCTATGCAATTCGATTAAATAAACTTTTTAAAATTTTACTTTTCTAAAAAAATCAGAAAATTCAAACATTTTTTTTTATAGAATGCATACTTAAATTTATAGCTTTCCCAGGGTTTCCATTCCCACGAAGTTTCTTCCATCTATTGGTTTGTCAAATCTGTTGTCAACAACGCACGAATCTGATATAGTTCAAAGATTTGATATCCATACTAATAGCAAGAAGAGTGAGTGTTCATATTGGGCAAAATGGAGGCTTTGCTTTCTCGTCGATGTTTGGTATATGACGAAGTTTTAAAAGGAACACCTAAAAGGGGTTAGAATAAAGTCAACTATATATACAAGGCTTTTCATTACAGAGGTTTTCCGATATAAAATTAAAAATCATAAAAATGCTTTATAACCAGTTTGTTTAAAATGGGCTGAGGTTAATGTCTTTTTTTATTGTTTGGATAACAATTAAACTTCGCATGGTTCTACATCACCTTATATTTTTATGGTGAATTACTTTAACACTTTTTCTGACAGGTGATGAACGCATTATTAAAGTTGTAATGGAATTAACAATGGGTTAAATTCTAACAAAGGTAAAAAGGCACACTCTGCAACAGAAGGCGCATAACTTTAATGGTAACTATTTGTCAGAAAATAATTAAGTTAGGGAGTTTTGCATTTAAAGTATCTCAAAAAATTTTAAAAATAATACGTAATTAATTAATAGGAAGAGGTTAGTTCTTATTAATAGTAGTAGTAGTTGGTTATAAGTATAGATTTATTTAAAATTCTTAGTTTTAAAAGCATAGATGGATAAAGAACGACAGTAAATGTCAAAGCGATGAAAAAAAAGAAAATGGTTTTACTATTTTGACTAAATTAAAACACATTAATTTTCTGGAAAGTAGAATACCAAATGGTTGTTTACTTTATTATTTTCTTTTCCTATCTGAATGTATCAATAAAATCTGTAGGGCGCAGTTATCAAGAACCTGTTTAAAACCCAAGTTTAAAGACGTTCTGTAGTATTAGTAATTTGAGATATCATGAGTGTGCTTGTTTTGAAGAAAATGTATAGTCTCTTTGTTTGAATGCCAGACTAAGTTTTTTTATATATTCTGTGCAAGGCATATATTTTTTAATCTTTTATGCTTAATGATTTTTTAAGCAATTTGAAACTAAATTATTTATTGTCATCCAAGTAATTCAGTTGGCTGAAACGTGCTATGTTATCAAGTTTTCCATTTCCTCCTGTTAAGTTAGCAATTGTTGAAATCCACTGACTAACTGCCAGCGCACGATTCCATCACCTGGCCGTTTAATACTTATAAAATATAATCATGTGGCTCAAGAAACAGAGTATACCCAGGGCAAATCAAGTACCCAAAATCTCAGAAACATAAAAATAAAAGATCTTTGTTAAATCCTTTAGAGTTTGTGACCTGGTGTTATTACATGCACCTGGTTGCGTTTTGCAAGGGTCAAAACCATTTTTTTCCAGTGTCACTCGATCTAAAATGAGGAGGACATTTTAGATATGAGCAACAACAAAATGTACTTTGGATTAGGTTTAGCGCAGTTCTTTATTTTCGCCTCGAGACACTTTCCTGCGGAATTAAAGAAGAAAAGTTAAAGTAAAACAACGTAATTAAGTAAGAAAGATTAATTTTATAATTATATTTTATGTTTTACATTCTTCTCTGTGTAGAATTGCTTTTCATGGATTTTTGGATTCAGAAATAGGTATTATTTTAAGAACTATTCCAAATAAATAATCATATTTTAAAGATACAAAAAGCTACTTGCCACGCAGATTTATTTTAAATGGACTTATTAAAATAAAATTAGTCACAGGTTGATTGTTCAGGATTATTAACTTATACCTCTTAGGGACTTTTATGTTTTCATTATTTTGTTTCTATTACATGATAATAACTAATATTTTTTTTCTCGAATAGCTATTTTTCATTGTATACTAAGAGTTTTCCGCTTAAGTCAGTTCTGCCTTGTCATATCTCATTAACACAGTGGAAAAGTCTTTAGGAAGGATATTGATGTATTTCTTGACAGATATGAACTTGCTTGAATCCCGTTGCAGTAAATCTGTCCAATCGTAAGCCAGTAAGCCACTGCGGCGAACGGCATGCTGGAACCAGCGTCGTTAGTTCGACACCAGACCTGATCTTGATAGATAAAATATATGAATTTCTGTGTTTGCAGGTTAGGAAAATTCTTGAAATTGATATCATCTATTTTTATATTAATATTTATTTTGTACGTGTTGCTTTAAATTGTAATTACAAAAAAAATACTAAATTGCTCGTTCGGGTGTATGTCCACAGACGTCCATTAACGGACTTTTTTTAAAGGAATCAACTCTATATACTAAGTTTTAATATCAAATCGTTTATACTTTATTTATAGTTAATTTAACTGCTTACTTTGTTCAATTTAACAATAAATGGCCGTAATGGGCAATATCTGTTTGTAAATTATTATTGTAGAGTGCTTATACTAAATATTTATTATTATTTTGTCATTTGTTGTATTTTTTAGTTCATTTTTGTCATATTTTGGAAGCACAGTGTCAAATTGAATTGGACAAATAAAGAGTTGTCATTAAAACCCGGACTTTGTGCAGACTAAATCCAGACAAATGGCAGCCCCTTACCTGTGATCTACAACAGAAATTGATCTGGAGTATGCCACACATTAGCACCTACAAGCGGAAGAAAGAAAACGACAAATTGAAGGGGAGTTTCGTGAAAAAGAAATTGGGCAGAGAGAAACCAGAGAAACGAGAGAGAGAAACAAAGGAACAAGAGAAAACAAAAGGAAGAGGCATTAAAGTTGTTGGAACTACCATGAAAGAGAACAGCTCAAAATGAACCAAATCAAACGACACAAAAATCTATGAAACTGGATCTGTAAATTACACATTGGATGTCTTATCTACAAAATTCAGATAAAGTTATACACAAAAAATGGATCAATAAAAATCAGGAACATTTCGCAAAAAAATCTAAATCAACTGTTGACAGAAAACTGGATATAACAGAAGTATGTGATAAGTTGCTAGTGCAATTCAAGCTGCTAACTCCAAGACAGGTGAAGAATACACCGGACCGACGACATTTAGTAAAGAAAAGACTTTTTCCATTTTATGATAGTGTCAGAAGAACCGCCAACCTTTATCTACCAATTCAGACGTTCAACCATCATAAATACAAACGAGGAATGCTTGATCAAATTGCAGAAATATCAAGGGTGATACTAAAAGCAGTTTCAGGTTTATTAATGAGCCCTGGTTACTTGAATCAATCAATTCCTTACCTAGAAAAGATTTACGGACGCCCTGATTTAATTCTGGATTTTTAATAAATAAAGCAAAGTTTTCTTTAAATTAAGAGGTACAGATTACTTGGAAAATTCAATTCATTTTTTCAAGTTCAATTACGTCAAATGTGATACCATAACTTCTCTAAATTATGATCGATATTTTGAAAGCCAGAAAACACTAAAAGGCCCTTGTACAAAAGCTACCATTCACTTTAATATTATTGGAGATGGGAGAAGAAATTTCAGAAAAAAAAGGTTAAATCAAACCTTCTAGATTTTCTGAATGGGTAGCAGGAATAACTGATATCGCATGTTACGTTACTACGTTACTAAGTTTACCTCGGAAATAAGAAAAAATCCTTTATTATCAACGATCGTGGCGTTTGGATACTGTCATGAAAAACACCTGGTGGAGGTGCGAAAAAATCAAAACCGATGACGTAGAGACAAGATGGCAAATTGTCTGCAAAAAATAAGCTGTGCTTTTCACATGCCTAAAAGAAAGGATCACACCGACTAGAATTCTTAAGAAACGACAACAATGCAGCATTAAAGGATCTTGCAGACAGCATAAAATGGATTCACCAAAGGGACCGCAACAAGAAGAGACAACATTTTCAGTCCCCACCAGCCTGAATCAGACCATCTGGAATCAAGAACTGAACCAACCACCAACTTCTGGACAAGGTTTCAGTAGCCCCCGGACAAAATAAGGAGAAAGCAAATGTTCTTCCAAGGATGGACTAATGTCAAAATTACTGGACGGATAATTGCGCAAATTTACACAACCACTTTTTGATGAATATTTCTCTGGTGACTCTAATAGATGAAAACTTTGTACAAACTGAACGCAAATGGAACGTCTTAACCGTTAACCATTACAATGGACAAATGATGTTACTTCAACCCATAAAACATCAAAATATACGATTTAAAAATTTCTGGCGATTATCCAGGTGCCGAGAATTCGAAATAAAATGTAAGATCCATAAAAAATCAACCTTACTTCAAATTTGTTTTGTAAAGATTTTAGACATCTTTCACATATACAGGGACTACCAATATCAGACTGCAACCTGCCTATGTTTGCTAGGTGGACCAAGACAATGCCAAGCTCACGGTACCACGAAAGTGTGAAGAACCAAGAGAGTTACACAATAACGACCAAGACCAATTTAGGCTGGACATAAGGTGAATAACCTACCAATCAACGCGGTATTATTTTTCATATTTTGAAGAAAAAATATAGGGAATACGACCAATTACAACTGTTAAAGAAAGTCTTTCACCTTTACAGTGCATTTGGAACCATTAGAATTAATAACTAAAGAAGAAGAGAGCAGTTACCATTATGACGAACACAATAAAATATATCAAAGATCGATACGTTATTGGGCCTGTTTGGAAATCTGATTATGTGAAGTTACTGCTAACCAGCACACTTCAAACGGCTGCACATAATGGAAAAACAAATACAAAATGACAAGATTTTGGAGAAAATTACAATCAAAAAAATTAAAGGTCTCTCGATAAAGGCTATGCTGAAACTAACATAAAAGCGCATTACAAAAGGAGAAGTAAAAAACATGGTATCTTCCTCATTTCAGTTGCAACAAACCCCAATAAAAGGAAAGTACAGCTCGTCCTTGACTATGCAGCACAATGTCAAGGTATGAGTTTAAATGATAATTTGTGGCTGGACCTGATTTTACTAGAATTCTTTAGTTGGGTACTTTTGAGATTTAGGAAGGAAGAATTAGATTTTCTGGGATATCAGGGGAAAAGTTCCTGGGAGTCCGGTCAGAGCAGAAGATCCAAGGATCCAAAGATTTTTATGGCAGGAAGGAAACATCATGGACTATTGAAATTTACCAAAATAGATGTTATCACCCTTTTGAACATACATGCTCTCCGATTTGTAAAAAAATACCAATGCTAAGTTGGAAAGAACATCCCCAAAATTGTGGAAGAGGAATCACGGAAACCTATATTGATGATTGATTACCTTGACAGCTGTCAAAGCGCAGAAGAAGCATTAAAAATAATATCTGAAGTACGAAAATGAACCATGCCAGTTCAGATTGATGAACCACAAACAACATTTCAAAAGAACTGGCTGAAATGATGAAAATAAATAAAGAAACCCGGCACCGCCAACTCAATTCAAAGAGTTTTAGGTGTTTTGGGATCACAAAGGAATGACAAATTCGTTTTTGCAAAAATTCATCTAAATTTGTATAATAAACAGAAAAAACCAACCAAGATTCTTGGAATAAGAGATACATCCACCCTGTCTATTTCTGCCTTTTAGGTTCAATCAATGAAACGTGTCAGGTTTACTTTCCAAATTTTACGCTAATCTTCTTAAAGCGGTAGACAATGATTTCAGCAATTAATTTTGTAAGATGGTTATCTGTTGCAATCTTTCCAAATCAACACAAGAATTACAAAAAAACAGAAAGATTTTTGACTTTGCAATTTACCAAGCTCATGCAAATATAACAAACATGTGCAGAACAAGTGAAGATACAAGGCACGTCTACGCCACTCCTTCAGGCCTAAGTAATGCTTGGATTAACGCACTTCATCTTCGTCCTTGGGAAATTTGTTGAATAGCAAAACGTCCCATATTTCCATCGCTCTCAGACTTGGTCTGCCTGTGTGTGGAGAGCACCTGTTTACCGAAATGCTGATGTTATGGCTCTCACGCCAGTTGGCTGCAAAAAGCAGGGCGTGTCTTCCTGAACACAGTCAGATAAATAATAATGTCAAAGAGCTCTGATTTTAGCTTTAAGAAAAACCTTCCTGTGTTAGAGCCTCTTGGAGTTTGCAGAACTACGATGAAACGAGTGAATGGAATGACCTTCAATTCCCTGGGAAATATGTGGAGAAACATTACCTTGGGACGCTACTTGCAATGCTCCACACTTTACCAAAATCCTATCTGGAAGCCTAGCATTTTGTAGGTGCGGCTAGCCATTGCCGGAATGAAAACATCTAAAATATAAGAAGAAGCTTGAGAGGAACATCTTCATTCATACTATATTGAAACTTTTTTGGTCCTTTGAATTTACAATGAGGCTTTAAGGGTTTAATTTATGAAATTTGCAAAAAAATCATTATCCAAAAATTGGTTTTTAGCTGTACAGCAGGTAATGCAGCATCGGTATAAAGGAACAATCCAGGAGAGACTAGGACTTGATAGAGAGTTTATAAATTTTAAATATGAATTAAGTTATTTATTTAATTTTAGAATATTATTATTTGGTATTTATAACATTATAATTTTAATATGTTTTTGCTTCTTTTGCTATTAAATTAATTTTTTATATAAAAAAAAAACCAAAGGTAAGTACTCCGGTGTCATGTCAATTTCGATCCCTTGAATGATAGTAATTTTTCAATACGGGGTCGGATTAGTTCAAGATATTTGGCGCACTAAATATAAAATGGGATGATTTACATTATGAAAGCCATTTGGAAAAACTGGAATTCCATGGATAGAGACCTTAAATCGATGTAGCTTCTCCATTTCCTAGATGCTATTCAGGAAAGAAATCCCGTTCATAAAACAAATTACAACTTTTTGCGGTAATGCGTAAAAAAGCGTTTGCATCAGTCTCCTATTACAAGAGTAGATTACGATGCCAACATCGATGTATCATTAATTTGGGAAAGCTCGAGTAACCAAATAAATCATTGACAATTCCACGTTTAGAACTTCAGGCAGCGCTATACATGCAAATCTTAAGGAAGAACTTGACATAAAATTTATTACAAAACTTATTACTAGACAGATTTGACAACAGTTTATCACTAGTTTACAAGCTTGATATTTTTCAAAAAATGGGACAATTTGAATCATAGGATAGAGAAATAAGTCAGTGGAATTGGGTACCTTTCAAAATAAATTCTGCTGATGTGGCAACTAGAACGTCCAAAACGACACTGGAAGAAATTAAGTAAATTTTGAATTTTCCGTTTCTGTAGGAAGACATAAACTAAACTGGCCAGAACTATTGTGAAACAAAGACTAAATCAAAGTTTTTTTAGTAATAAGAATCGAAACCAGAACTAGTAAGATGTCATAAAATTTTCAAACTGGAATGACTTATTAGTTTTTATGGCGGGAATTTGGAAGTCTAAAACAAAAAAGTATTTGCATCACACATAACATTCGAAAATTTAGAAAAAGCCAAAATGATTTTGGTAGACAATGTCAGAAAAAAGCTTTTAGTAAGTGATTTAATAATAAAAATTTCTATTTATAGACCTAAATTTATAATAGTTGTTGTTGCCAGGTGGGTTCAAGTGATACTTATTATTAGACATTTTAACAGAAACGCCGGTATATTATTATAATTCTTTTATTATTATTAATGTAAAATTTTTGAATCCATAGAAACTATACTAGTTAACAAAGTCTTTAGTTGTTCTAATAAACTTAAATTAGGGCAATCGATGCCAAAGAAATTTAAAACCATTCTTCCAGACTTTATAAAATTATTGGTAAACTCATCAAATTCATAAAACATACCTTCTCGAATAAAATAAAGACGACCATTAGTGTAGCGAAATACGCCGTTTATCTGTGGGGGAACGCCATTAAACAAATCAGACATTGAATCATGTTGTGATGGCGAAAATGAACACTCGTCTAATGTCCAAACTGCTTCGTCAAAAAATAGATAGGTTCTTCCCATATTTGAATTTACTATACCTTTAGTTTTAAGAGGAGCATTTGATGATACAACCTGAGATACATGCTTTCTATCAATTAGTTTAAAGGTTTTGTAGTTAATAAAATGAAAGATTTCATTACATACTAATACTATCTCACCATTGGGTCTCTCATAGATGGCATCGATATTTTCGAAATTTTCGGGTAAAAACGGTAGCCAATCGGTTATTAAGAAGGGACGATTTTTAATTTCTTTGGTATTCAAATTTAATATCCAAACATATTTTTTGTAAAATATATACAATTTTTGTTTTACAATTAAAAATGTATCTAACTGTTTAACGTTTACATCACATAGTTCAGGCATTTCTGTTGACACCGGTCTCAAAGTTGTTGTTGTACTTGCTGTCCTAGGTCTTAAGGATTTAGTCGTTGGCCTAGAAGTTGTTGTTGTACTTGTTGTTCTAGGTCTTAAAGAATTAATTACTGGTCTCACCGTTGTAGTACTTGCCGTTCTAGTTGGTCTATTGTAAAGTAATTGTAAAGCCCATTTGTCGTCTAGGCTTAAACTACCATTGCGGTCGGTATAAAAAGGATACATTATGGCCTCTTTTTGGTTGGAATGGTGTAAGCCGAGTGCGTGGCCAATTTCATGAACCAAAACTACAAAGAGATTTGTTTGACCTGATCGATGGTAATTGTAGATATCCCACCTTATGAGGCGGTTCATATGAATTTCTACATGATCAGTGTCCAAGTTAGGAAAATATGAGTGGCCCAGAGTAGACGGAGCGAATTTATCGTTACAGGGTAATGAACTTTTGGTCATGTTGTGTATTGGGTCTTCAAATGTTATCGTAATATTTGCTGATGATGATTGAGTAAATGTAAAAGTAAGCGGAGCTTCATTTGACCACACTTTAAATGCTTTAATTGCCAAATTCTTATACTGTACTCGAGCCACAGGGGGCACTATAGTCCAGGTGATGTTGTTGCTTTGCCATTTTTCATATCTGACATCGCCAATAGAATAATCTTGAATATCTTTTACTCCACATCGTGGTTGTTTCATCAAACTAACAGTTTCAGCATTCAGGGTTCCATCTACAGGGAGATTATATTCTTCTTGAAACCTTCGAAGACCTTCAGATACATCGACAAAAGTATTTTCGGCCGGTTGATATCCGTATTCTATTAAATAATCTGTAGCATTCAGCTCTTCTTCCGAGAGCACTGAGCCATATAATAATATTAACACTAGAAAAACAACCATTCTGCTCAAAGATCCGAACAAGACTGATTAAGTTAGAACAACAGCAATCTATTTATAAAACTCTATTACACCTAATTTTTCGAGCTCCCTAAGGATGCACATTATCTCGTTAAGGTTATTGTTATTCCCAGCTTCCCTTGCAGCGTGTAACTTTTCAAACCGCTCGACCAATTCATTGACGTCATTATAATAGACAAATTCTTTAGGTTGACCTTCTTGTTTCGAACTACTATAATAGGAAAATTCTTTAGGTTGATAAGGTTCTTCCACATGTTCTTTCACTTCCGAGTCGCAGACAATTTCTTTAGGCTGATAAGGCTCTTCCACATGTTTCGGCTCTATTCTTTTAACACGGCGTTTTGACGCGTACGACCTCGTAGGAGGAAACAATTTAGCAATAATATGACGATATTTATACCCTTGTGATGCTAAAATTTTCCCATCATTTCTTTTATGGGCATTAGTCAAAAGCAAAATAATTTTATAATCTGCCAAGTCCTTAGTTGAGTACTTTGTGGGTACATCTTGGGTTAGCAAGTTAAATAATCCTTCTCTTAAGAGAAACTTATTATCACAAATCAACAAATGACTTCCAATAATTTCAATATCGGTATCTCCAATTAGAAATTTTTCACCCACTCTTCTTATACCATATTTGGTGGTTGATACTTCAAGAAGGGAATGTTTAATTTTTGTAGCGTCCATCTTCTATGGAGGTTGTTTACATACTAAACTCATACGTTAAAGTCGCTATATTTATTACGGACGTCATTAGGACACATACCGGACATCATTAGGACACACTCCGGACATCATTAGGACACACTCCGAACATCATTAGGACACATACCAGACGCTGTGGTTCCAGTTGTTCCAGTCGTTCGGGTTCCAGTTGTTCGGTTGGAGTTGTTATAAAGGTTTACTGAGGTCCTCAAGCGGTTCGCCGAACCGATCTCTTCAATAATTATAGATCTTATAGATATTCTTAACCTTCTCTTCTTAAATGACCGTTAGAAATATATATATTACGACTTCCTACGCCAACCGTGCAAAATAGTTACACACAATACAGGTTTCTGACAATGCTTGAAGTGAATTATATTGACAAGCAAGCTGTTAGAATTTATATAAGTATTGGTTATATACAGGGTGTTTTAAATAAAAACATAAAGAGGTGTTATTCGTTTTATTAGCAATATTTGTCAATACTAATTTACATTTCAACACTTATTATTAGGTGATGCTTTCAATACTTCGTCGCCTTCCTTTAACTTCTTGTATCCCCCGGGTTCGGAGCTGCCATCAGGACTTTCTACATTCTTTGGAGGGTTCTTCTGAACTAGCTTCTTCTTGTTTAATTGTTCATAACAAGACTCGCAGTAGGTTGTAAAATGGTAACCTCCTATACCTTCTCTATCAACGTTATAAGTGTAGCTGCTGCTGTTGCAATATCCTTTATTTTTCCGGCAAAGATCACAAAGCATCTTCACATCAGATCTGCATTCAGAGCAGTCACATGGTCGACCCCAAAAACAATTTGGCATTGTTACTTCTTCGGCTGTTCAAATAATACTAAACTAAGTGTGCTGAGTTGCTCATGTTATACTCTTCAGATATATATAAACTTGTATTATGTTACGTTAAGAGCCCTCTAGTAGCAATATATACAATGTATAAGCCCGTTTGGAGTTATGTGTCATAACTTGTTTATCGGTTGAGTTAAATAATTTTATTTATTGACACCCTGCGCAAGCTTGATAAGGATGTTAAACGTAGAATAATTGAAGCTTCGAATCATAATTGTTTCGTATGACGGGCTTCTGGCAACCCCAGTGCTTGGTTAGTTGAAGTGTTTAAGTATTTATTTTACTTTTATAGTTATATATTGTACAGAGTGTTACGAAATACCGTTTTAATAGATTATTAACAATCGAGTTGTTAGTTGTCTGAATTTATATAAGTATTTTATAGGCTATATACAGGGTGTTGTTCTATTAAATATCTTGTTTTTGAATACGACAACTTAAATAAAAAAACATATAGATGTGTTATTCGTTTATTAGCAATATTTGTCATACAATACTAATTTACATTTCAACACTTATTAGCTACTTCTACTTCATTTCTTGACAACTACTGCATCTCCCAACTTACAAACTTGAAGCTCGAGATATAATATTCTGTCTAATGACCATCCATCTTCTGTGTCCGCCATATTAAGTAATATAGCTTGGAAATCATTAAATATTTCTTCTAGGTCACTCGATTGCCACACCTCTACATACTCTGAGCTGAACGATTTAATGTCTTTAAGTTCGGCTAATGGTAATAAGTAAAGACCAAAAAGTTTCATATTAGCTTTTAAGTAAGCACACTCCCTAAGTGAATCCTTTAAAAGAGTTATAACGGCGCATTTCAGGTCTTCAAAATACTCCTCAACATCGACATATTTAGAAATTAACTGATAGTCAACAATCCGCTTCTTGAAAGCACTTCTAACCAAAGTAATTTTTGACGTAGCAGTTTCCTTAATTATTTCGCAAGACATAGTAGATGTTGTCTGTACGCTCTCTGATTGCCAAATAAGTTAGAAACACCTTAACCGTGGTCTTTATATATATTTGTTGAGCCCTCAACTTACGGCGATATGTTTTTGTTACAGATATATATTTATCCTAGAAGAGCCCTATTTTAAAACAACCAGTGGTAAGAATTATATTTTAAGTTTTGTTTAACACTGGTAACATAGTCTATTTTTAGATTGTAAATTATTTTTGACCAATCAGCGTTCTCCATTTTCAGCAATTTTAACCAATCAGCGTTCGCCATCCTGATATTTTTAACCAATCAGCGTCGAGTATTTGGTAAGTAATTACTGAACGTACTCTTAATTTCTGAACGTACTCTATTTTCCTTTTATTCGCAGGACCCCGAGGTTATAAATAGAAGCGTTCCGCAGCGCAGCAGCTCATTCTGCTTTAGACAGTCAAACAGGTTAGACCTATTTGTGCTCTCTTGCTCTCTATCATATAAACTGACAGAATTCTCTCTTTCAGTTCATTCTGCTAGTCAAGCTGTTCAGACGTGTGCTCCGCTATAACTAGGAAGTTCTCTCGCTCTCCGGCTCATTCTACTCTAGACAGTCGAACAGGTCACACCTATTTTTTTACTCTCTTGTGCTAGTGTTTTATAAAAATGGAAAAGTTTTTAATTATGAAAGATACTGCTCACAGGGTAAGTAAATTTAACTTAACGCGCCGAACTATTGAATTTAGACTTAGGGCTACACCTTCTGAAGCTGATCCTATTGCTTGGATACGAGACGGTCTTAAAGAGATCGTCGCAAAGGCGGCAGAAGGTGTAGAACCGAATGATAAAATCGGTTTTACTTTTTGTTCGAAAGAATTTAGTCGTGGAGACGGGTGGATACCTTTTAAGGTGGCTTCAAAGATAAAATTTGAAGACGTATGGGACATGGTTGCTTCAGTGTACCAGTCCAACTCCACGGGCCTCGATACGGAAACCTTCTGTATAAGCGCCACGTCAGTCAAATTGCCTAAAGGTACCGGTAGGGGTAACAGGTACAATACTTTTGACGAAGAGTGCATTATGCGAAAAGGAGTTGTAATTATTAAAAATAAAGACCACTTGTGTTTGCCTCGAGCTATAGCAGTAGCTAAGGCATATGCTGACAACGACGTTAATAAGAGAAAAGTATGTAATGTTGAGAGTGTACAGTTAGAGAAGGGACGTATGAGTTATTGGGCTTGACAGGCGTGAACTTATCCGAGGAGGGAGCTGGAATTCCTGAGTTGGAAAAATTTCAGGAGTGTTTAGAGGATTATACGATAACTGTTTATGATTATAACACGAAGGGTCGGAGTGTTATTTTTAAAGGGGTTGGTGGACCGAAGAAAATTAATCTGCTTTACCATAACAACCACTACAACGTTATTACATCCTTGACAGCTGCTTTTGTATGTAACTATTATTGTGAGGAGTGTCATGTACCGTTTGAACATAAAGATAATCATAGATGTTCTAAAAGCTGCCCAGCTTGTCAACAGGCACCACCTTGTTCCGTAGAAGAGAAGGTCTCATGTGACAGCTGTAATAGGTGGTTTAGAGGGCAAGAGTGTTTTGATAATCATAAATTATATCAAGTGTGTAGCCAGGTGATTGCATGTAAAATATGTTTAAAAGCTTTTCCAGCCAAACAGACAACATACTTGTGGAGAGATATATTGCAAAGTATGTAATAAACATGTACCTTCGCCACACAACTGTTATATGCCCGTCGATACCCGTAAACCCACGATGGCAGGAACCCTGTTTGTGTTTTATGACTTGGAATGCACACAGGAAACCCCATGTCTGACGGCTCACTACTCCACAAACCTAACCTATGTGTTTACCGGCAGTATTGCGAAAAATGTATCGGTACTGATATATGGTTATGTGAATGTGGAGTACGCCAACAAGTTTTAAAAATAGATCCTGTAAATAGGTTCATGGAGTATATCATGAACCAAAGAAAACAATTTAAAAGGATAATTGTAATTGGGCACGCCGGAGGTCTCTACGATAACCAGTTCATGTTAAACTATATTTTAACAAGCACAGATTTAAAGCCTGAACTAATTACTCGTGGTACAAAACTGCTTTTAATGAGAGTTGGTAATGTAGATTTTATAGATTCTCTGAATTATTTCCCCATGCCGCTATCAAAATTGCCCAAGGCTTTCGGCTTGAAAGACGTTAAGAAAGGATATTTTCCCCACCTATTTAATAAGGAAGAAAACTGGGAATATGTTGGTCCTTTACCACCCCTTAAATATTACGACCCAGAGAGTCTGAAATACACTCCGACCCTTGATGAGGGCAAAGATGCAAAGAGTGAACTGATAGCTTGGCATACAAAGCTAACAAACGAAGGCTACTATTTGATTTTAAACAGGAAATAGTTTCTTACTGTATATCAGACGTAGACATACTTCCCAGGCATGCCTTAAATTTAGAGAGCTGATGTTAAAGGAAGGAGGGGTAGATCCTTTTACTGAAGCAATTACATTACCTGGTGCATGTAATAAGATATTTAGGAGAAACTTTTTAAAACCTCAAACTATAGGTCTCGTTCCTAAAAATGGCTATAGGTGTAGAGATACACAGTCAAAGATTGCTATAAAGTGGTTGTTATGGGAGGAAAAATGTAGAGGCATTAAAATTGAACAGGCATATAGAGGGCGAGAAGAAGTTGTGTGTGGCGTTAAGGTGGATGGTTATTGTAGAGAAACAAACGAGATATTTGAATTCCATGGCTGCTACTACCACGGCTGCCCAAGGTGTATAAAGTTCGGTAGAAACGAACATATGTACGATGATCCCTCGTCAACGGCAGAGTCCCGATACGAATCGACTTTGCTTAAAACAGAAAGGCTGAGAACTCTGGGCTATGAAGTTATTGAAATGTGGGAATGTGATTTCCGAAAAGAAATATCGGAAAAGCCAATAGATTCTGACAGCTTAAATTTAATACCGCTAGAACCTAGAGATGCCTTCTATGGCGGTCGCACCGACGCTACAAAACTATATTATTCTTGTAAAGAGGGGGAGAAAATTTGTTATGCGGACGTCTGTTCCCTATACCCATGGGTGAACAAATACGGAAATATCCTATGGCATCCAGAGGTCCTTGTTGGTGAAGGAATGTAAAATTAGACTTGAACGAAACAGACGGTCTAATTAAATGTAAAATATTCCGCCAAACCCAATCTATATCATCCGGTGCTACCTATAAAACACAACAATAAACTCCTCTTCCCTCTTTGTTTTGGTTGTTGTAATGATTATTCTTCTTCGGAGGAATGTAATCATACCGAAGAACGAGCTTTAACAGGAACTTGGGTGATTGACGAGGTGTTGAAGGCCTTAGAAAAAGGGTATAAAATATTAGAAATTTTTGAAATTTGGAGTTATCCGGTCGAACAATATGATCCAGCATCAAAGAGCGGTGGATTATTTTCGGAATATATTTCAAAATTTTTGAAAATTAAACAGCAAGCCTCTGGGTGGCCCTGTCAAGCCGAGGAAGATAAACTCAAATATATTGAGGAGTATTTTAAAAGAGAAGGGGTACAATTATGTTACGATGAAATCGAGATGAACCCCGGCCGTAGACAAATAGGTAAATCTGTAATTACCAGTTTTTGGGGGAAATTAGGGCAAAGGGAAAACCAAGATAAGACTTGTATAGTAACAGACCCGGGTGAATTATTTGATCTTTTATCGAAGCCCTCCATAGACGTAAACAATATTCACCCGGTCAATGAAAGTGTATTACTAGTAAACTGGGTTATAAAGATGAAGCCTATAACACACTCCCTACAGTTAATGTTGTTTTGGCCGCCTTCACTACTGCTCAAGCTCGACTTAAACTATATTCTTATTTGGAATTGTTAGACGATAGAGTATTGTACCACGATACTGATTCTGTCATCTACATTTCAAGACCTGGACAGTACGAGGTCCCTATCGGTACGTTTTTAGGCGAAATGACTGATGAGCTAGCTGACTACGGAGAAGGTAGTTTTATAAGTGCTTTTGTATCTGGAGGTCCTAAACTTTATGCTTATAGTATACTCTACAGATAAAGACAAATATCTGGATATAATCAAAGCTAAGGGTATAACCCTAAATTACCACACACAAAAACAAATTAATTTTGAAAAACTGAGGGACATGGTACTAAATGAAGCTCCTGATGAATATATAACAACCAAAACATTTTACGGACCGCTCCACGAAGTTGTTACCAGACAGGTTACTAAAGTCTTTCGAACAAATTTTTCTAAAAGAAAACGTATTGAAAATTTTGACTCTGTGCCTTATGGTTATAAAAGGCCTAAACCTTGTGAGTAGTAGCCCTTTTTGTTATAAATTTAATTTAATAAATAATATATTGACCTGATCGACGACGATAGAAGAATTGTGCCCAAGGGGACAAACGCTGAAAATAGACATTACGTAGTTTATAAGTATTTTTATGAAATTCTTAATAGATTTAATATAAGGAAGGGTACTTAAAGTATGTATCAACAAAGGAATAGTAAGGTAAGAAGGACATCTCCTAATTAGCTTTAGGAATCTGTGTGTCCCCTCCTAAGAGTAAGAATTATACCTCCTGCTTAACTGTATGGAATCTGTGTATAACCGCTTTTTTCAAGATATGAATTATATCTCCTATTTAACTATAGGAAACTGTGTATAAACGTCTTGAATGCTACTCTTTTCTTGATACATCCCCTGTGGGGAAGAGGTGCTTGACCTTCACGTGGTCTTCCCTGAGTGGTAATTTTACCAGCCAACAAGCACACTAACACCTTTTTAATTTTACTAACCTATTATTAAAACCGTATACAGAGTGTTTATAAGCTAATATTTGATTGTTTTCCAGCCAGTTAATAAAAAGGAGAAGAAATTATGCATGTTAGCCTAACAAACTGTTTTGATATATACTAACTACCCTTTGGTTGAACGGGCCTGTTAATCTTCTATAACAACTGTAATGTTGCCATCAAAAGTTTTGGTAAGTAACATATTACTCTATAATTCTAGTCTGTTTTTAATTTTTTACGAAATAAACGTTTTTTGGCCTAATAATTTATTTTGATACATAGGAACAACTACATATCTAACCGCATGGACCTGTTGGCCCTGTTCGATGACAACGAACCGACCTGTTCAAGGAACAGCCCCTATTAAGACTAACAAACGGGAAAGTATTTGGTAAGTGACATATTATATATCTCAAAATCGATTTTTTAGTGACAGCTAACATAATATTTTTAATACATAAATGGCTTGCTCTATGCTTCAACGTTTCTATATTTAACCATCTCATCATCGGTATACCTACCGCTTATACTGTTTGAGACCTTATAATTTATATGACAGATGATACCCCATTTTTTTTTGGCGCCGTACTTGTAATAATATTTTTAATATATAAACGCTTGTTTATATATGCTTCAACGTTTCTTTATTTAAACAAGTCATCACCCGGGTATACCACTATACAGTAAAATTGACAGTGCTTTGATAGCATTAAGACGTTTCAACGGTTTTAAACCGCTCCCCATCAGGGGTTGCGCCCGAACGACACCCTTTACCTATCATTAAAAAGTTTTCCTTATTTAACACTCATCATCTGGTTACCAACCTATACTCGGAATATAATTACAACAGAAATATTTTAGTGACGCTAAATAATATTTTTTTAATAATAAATGCTTTTTAATATTTCTTCAACGTTTCTATATTTACCAACCCTCATCTGGGGTATTAACATACGAAAAACCCGTATATCTGTAAAATTTTAGAGTCAAAATTTTGATCTTGGTTTTATCTAAATCACCTTGCTGATGTGTAATACCATTTTTTTCAATTTTGATTTTTTTGATACAAATAAGTGTTTTTTAATAACCTAATAAATTAATGTTTAGCAAGTAGATTACCTATACATAACAAGTTTCTACCTAAATGAGCCGGCTAAGCGCAAGCATAATACTATTCACTCTATATTTTAACATTTTTATGACATATTTTTGTTACAAATAGGCTTGCTTATGTTCAACTGTTTAATTCCAACAATCATGGGAGTATTTTCTACTGTTAAGGAACTTCGAACTCATATTTAAGGATTTTACTGACGAATTTCCTGTTACAAAACGGTTTAAGCTTTTACGAGAACCGACTTTTGGTTAAAAATGGTTTTAAGTAAATAACCCAAATGTTAATTTTAAACGCCCCCCAAAAATTAAAGGCAATTTTAATAAAATTTTTTTTTTTTAAAAAATCAGGTTTTTTTTTTTGCACAATTTTTTTTTCAAAAA
>JAHBCN010000698.1:0-158960 GCA_019359885.1 Listronotus oregonensis
TATATATATATATATATATATATATATATATATATATATATATATATATATATATATATATATATATATATATATATATATATATATATATATATATATATATATATATATATATATATATATATATATATATATATATATATATATATATATATATATATATATATATATATATTATTCTGTACAGTGACGGCCATTAAATCTTGGGCAAAAATTTTGTCAAATTTTGACTTTTCTTCCAATTTTTGTAAATCACTTCTTTTTACCTTCTTTTACTTTTAATTACTATAAATAAAGCAAAAGGTAAACTAACAAATTAATAAATAAATTAACAATTTAATAAATTTAAACCAACTTAAATATCCTCCAAACAAATTTAATAATTCGATGCCTAAAATGATCTGAATGGACCGGGGCGTAGTCCGGATTTCCTCGAAACTCATTCCACGCCTCTAAAATTGTATCCTTAAGTTCGTTTACATTTTGCCACCTAAGCTTATTTTCCTTATTTATTTTTTAAGCCCCAAACATTTTTCATAACATTTAAATCCGGACTACGTGCGGGCCACGCACGTGATACGCTGCCGGGCCGTATAAACGGGACACTTATCTAGATGAAAGATAAAATTTCTGTCCGGAAATCGATCCAGTACAGAAGGAAGCATGATATTCTGTAGCAGATCTATATATACTTTCGCAATTAACCTTGTTTAGATAAAATAACATACACCAAGTCGTTGTGCACTCAGCCACTCCCAAACATTTACCAAAAGTTGCCCACTTTTTCATCGGTAAATATTATATTTTTCCAAAAAATCGGAGGTTCCAAGTAAAATTGTAGAGCAAATCCAATGTGTTGATCTTTTACTGCATTTGTTAAAAACAGTTTTAATAAGACTGCCAGGTGGCAGCGCAATTCGGATATTGGCCTCATTCTTCCCGGTGCCGTTCAAACCGATGCTGGGAAATTGCTTTTTGTTTTTGCTGTAACTACAGATTTAAATGGTTGGTTTCTTAAAATATTAACTAAATTATTGTCTTGTTCTTGATTTGATAGTTTGAGGCGTCCACTTAAAACTCTTCTTTCAAAGGAGTTCGTTTCCTGAATTTTTTTTAACAAAATGAATAGTACTCTTTGGGATGTTAAGCTCTTCCGCCACATCCCTTTCTGGCCAACCTCTCTGCTCAATATAATGAATAATTAATACTTTTTGATCCAAAGTTAAGTTTGGCATTTTAAAAAATATTTTTAGATACTGACAAACGAACACCTGTTTCTTTATTGGGTTTTTCAACAGGTATTTATATTCCGTTGAAGGTGGCATAAGCCTATTTTATAAAAGGAAAAAGAATTGCCCAAGATTTAATGGCCGTTACTGTACCTAAGATTTAGGAACACAATTTATAAAATTGGGAGCAGTAAATGAAAGTTTTTCATTATCTTAAATTTTTTAAAAGCAAAATTTAAGGGAACTAAATAGAGAGACTTGAAAAAAAAACGTTGCGTTATGTAACTGAAACACGCCATTTTAAAAAGCGGCCTTTTATTTAGGTAGACAAAATTTGCATGCTGGGAAACTTAAGAAGAATTAAATATGTAAAGTACCACAGTAGCCCAGCAAATTATTTAAGGTGTTATTTAAAGCATACGAAATAGAACTAAATATTTTTTTTTAGATATAATAAAAAATAAAGTACCTTCATACCTTTACCCATGAGTATGACAGCTTTGAATGTTCTCCATGTGTTTCTATGCACACGCTCCAATGACCCAATTTTGATATAATAAACTTATTGTGTTTTTTTTATTACAAACTGCTGAAGTACTATTTAGGCGATATGCTGCTCTTTAATTGTGTCTTTTGTTGCGGTAAAAATCCTTTAAATAAAAGCCACACGGCTTTAAATTACAAAATATCCACTTACTTTAGTTTGGTATAAAAACGAAACATTTTGATGACTTACAAATAAAGGCTTAGAGCCTTTTAATTCACTTAAATAAAGCCAAAAACAGGAAACGAAGTGAAAATTAAGATTGCAAATTGCAGCACATACCGTGTGATCAAAAATGTGTGGATTTTTGGATTTTAATTTTATAAAAAAAGTCAATTAAATATTTTTTTCGTCGATTGTATAATTATTAGTATTACTTACGTATACAGGAAAATGCGCATTTATAGCCCTTAAAAATGCATGATTTTCTATTAATAAAAGAATATAATATAGGCAAATAAAAATATACAAAACCAAGGTAGAAGTATAAGCTTGGTTACTCAAATAACAGTTATTAAAACAACTGTTAAGTTGGTTGCCTTAACTTAAAATACATCCAAAAGAAAATTGCAAAAAAAAAATTAAAAAAAAAAAATCTTTACAATTTAACACCAAAACGATCGCCGGAAAATTTATTGTAAAAAACTTAGGCATTAGTCGGCGATTAATAATCTTAAATAGCATGGATCATTAATTGTCCTTATTTATACCCTTGTTGGTTAAATACCTACAAGTAGGTTTTGTAATTTTTGTTTTTCAAATCGAGCCGCTTTTAAAAGTACTTGGAAGTTTACTATTGCTAATATTGACAACATTATTGATGACCAATATACTCTTTAATTCCTAAAAATATGTTATAAATAGAATATAAAATTCGATACATACCATTTTTTGTAAAAACACCGGTTTTTGACGTGTATCAAAATATATAATTTTCATTATGTTTTTGATAAATTAAACCTTTCAGAAGTTTATGTTTTTTGCATGTATCATATTTTAAACATATTCACACATGTTAATTTTGACAAGTGTTTTTTTTACCATATTTTACAGATGTCATAATTCTAATAGACGTTATATTTTTAGTTAACAATTTCTTTTTTGGAAAAAAAATACTCGCTGGTATTGATAATTACCATAACAAAGTCTAACCACGGGCACTGGTTAGTAAAGATTACATTAAAGGCCTAGCTAAAAAATGTATATTAGTTAAAATAAAATTTAATTTAGGCAAAACATTTTGGTTGTAATAATCTTTGTTTTGTTTCTGTATTTAATGCAAAAAGGCAAGGGATTTTGGAGACTATATAAATAACATTAGCCAAGAAAAATTTGCGAAAATACCTTTTTAAAATACAAAATGTGCCTGCCTTTCTTATTTGATAAAGATTTTATTGACCCGTACAACTAGAAATACTTGAAATCAAATTGCCTTAAACTTTCTTAAATTCTTTTTTAAAGATAATCTGCCAGTATTCTTTCGTAAGCCTTCTGGACTTTAGATCACTTTTCCATTTGCTCTATATTTATATATTTTTATTTGCTTGCTATAAATAAAACAGAGTATAGGAAGTGAAGCATTAATCTCGGACATGCTAGCAAAGCCCCAAAATTTTTTAAATTATATTATACGTCTGGACCTTAAGGGGTTTGCCTGTGTAACACTTCTTTTGTTAAAAGGCTCTAACAGCCCTTTACTAAAAAATACATGATTTAGGCTGACTGTAAAAAAATATGTGTGGTGTAAACATCTTTGGGCTAAGTTACTAGTCTGATGGCTGACTATCGGGCAAAGGACACGTGTTGCTGTATGTGTGACTTTTTTATACCAAATATAGTTCACAAAGGCTGAAAGTCCAATCACTAACATACCTTGAGTAAAGTAAGGTGCAATTTGTTGCCACGAGACTTAAAAATCAGGAACTCTCAGGAAAGGGAAAAATTTTAACAGACATAGATACTCTAGGGATGAAGTGCAAAGATCAGGGCAATTAGGTTAAAAACATTTGTTAAGGACTTCCTTGTAACATTCTAGTTATACGTAGGTCGCACCGAAAATTTCTGCAAACTATAAAAAATACAACTTGTTTGTAGGGAAAAATTGCTTTATTGATTTTTAAATATTTGGTCTTCTTTCAACTTAACACATATATTATTTCGATAAAACCAATCAGTAAAACATGAATGCCGTTATTCCTGGGTCATTTTCGAAACAAGGTTTTCAAACGCAGAAACAACTTCATTTGGATTTGAAAAGCGCTGACCACGCATTGTATCTTAAAGGTTTGGAAACAAAAAAATCACATGGTAATAGGTCGGGGCGGTAAGGTGCATGTTCTAATAATTTCACCTTCGACTGTTCTAAAAATCGATTTGTTTGCAGCGCCGTATGGGGCGAAGCAATGACGTTGTGCAAAATTATGTTGCTTTTTTGATGTACTAATCGAACTTTTTGGCCCCCTTTTCCCAAAAAACACGCAATCATCTTTTTATTAACATTTGCGGACTAACTGGATTGGGGTCAGTTGGAAAGACCCATTGAGCCGACTGGCGTTTTAAGTCATTCCCACTGATAATGTCGTAGACAGCATATGATCTGCCATTGTCGTATTTTATTAGAATTTCTGTGCACCATTTGACGCGATGCGCTTTTTAAGCTTCGGTTAAATTATGGAGAACCCAACGATAACAAACTTTTCTAACTTCAAGATGATGGTGCAAGATCTTTTCGATTGCAGTCATTCCAATCCCCAAGGTACCCTCAATAATTTAATATTTACACGATTTTCTTCTTCTATCATTTGTCGAACAGTAGCCATGTTTTCTTTAGTGACAGAAAAAATTGACCGCCCCTCAGGCAATTCGTCACTTAAAGAAACTCGTTAAAACTTAAATTCATTGAACCAAATGTACACACTCCTCGAACTCAGGCTTCATTACCAATGGCAGCTCGAAGTCTTTCAGTGTACTACTCTGGGCACAAACCACTTTTTAAATCATAATAAAAAAAAATGCAAAAATTTTCTCGTTTAAGAAATATTTTAACGTTAACTTTAACGTTAACAGACAAATTTTAAAAAATCACGAAAAATTAATCGACTTGCAATTGCTTATGTCAAGACTTAAAAAATATAAATTTTGTTTTTATAGCTTACTTCGTGTAATAAGTGCCTTGAGTATATTAGTTTGTAAAAATGTTTAAATTATAAAACTTTTTTGTAAGTAATCATTTAATAAATTAAATACAAGTTTTTTTTTATGCTTTTATCTTCTAGTATTTTTTTTTGTAAAAATTGTACTATTTACTAAAAAGTTAACAAATCTTTGTATTAAACAGTAAAATGTAAAAAATTTGGATGTATAATTAATTATGGTGTCTTTCATGGTTGGTTTTTATAGATTTCAAATTTAAGGTGATTTGTTTCCCAACACGTGCTGCCCAAAATTTTTTCTTAACTTCCGTTTTTCTTAAATAAAAAACATAAAAATAAAACATATTTTTTTAGGCTTTGTGCATGCCTGAAGCACTATTTTAGAATTCTGTATATCAACGTCATTGTCAAGATTTATTTCTGCTTAATATTCCAAATAAAAGCAATTCGAAATAAATATACTGTAAAGAAAAATAAGTTAAATCTCCGCACGTAAATTACAAAGTGTAAAAAGCACAAATCCCCAATGTCGTATTATCATTTCAAAGGACATCCGCTGTGCTTTGGCCGGATTTTTGCTAAAGCTCTTGTGTAATGAGATAAAGAATAAAGAACAAAGCTGCCCAGTATTGGGATTGTCTTTTCTATTTAATATGCCACATAGAAAGCAAGGACATAAATATTATTTTAAAATTTTAAAGCACATTTATTAACGATTACTTAACCTTACTTTGAAGTCTTCTACAATTTAATTATGGTTTACATAAAAGTAGGTTTTAATCTGAAATATAGCTTAAACAAGTGGCGCAGCAACGTAAAAGACCGAAATTTTGGGATTAATAGTCGCCCCAAGATACCTACTAAAAATAGACAAAATTTCCAACCTTAAGAGCAAATGATTGATTTAAACTGACATAAAATTATTTAGCTACTTAAAGAGGAGTTTAACACTTTTTGCGATTTTTAATGTATTTTTTATTCATTAACAAGAATTCAAGCAATATGGTTGCCTAATAAACCTTTATAGGCAGGCCGGGCAAATGCCCGGTGCGCCGCCGCGATTTCGATACTGCAGCGCCGGTACGTTGAAGAGAAAAATAACTTTTTATATAATTATTACAAAAGTTGAAAAATATATAGGCAGTGACAGTCGAAAAACGTGAAGATAAGACGCTATTTAACCGCTTGGCGCCGAATATCTGACCACTAATTTTTTTTTTACTGGAGCGCGCCAATGGGTGTGCGCAGCACACTAACATGCGAGAGCGGCGACGGCTAACCTTCAACTTACGCCGGCGCGCGGCGCCAGTGTTAACCAGTCAAACTGGACAACGTTTACTACCTAACCAGTAAATCGTGTTTTATGTGATTTCTTTCGATATAAATTTGTTGTTTTTAACGTGAATTTTTAATGTGGTGAGCTGATGACTAGCAAATAAAATATAGTAATTCGAATTTGAAACTGAATCGATGTTCATTAAAAATCCCGTAAGTATTAGATAACTGTAGGTAGGCGCGTGCTGGCCGACCGGGATACCGGGAGTTTCCCGGTGGGCCCTTGTAAGGTTGCTTGCTCCTGACAAGGAAGAGCTGAGCGTTCTCGATAAATACAGAATTAACACTTATAACGATATCCTGGACACCGCGATGACGAGTATTAGTGCAATATTTAATGAATCCAACTATGGAATTTTTACATACCTAGATCCTAAAAATTTCGACGAAGTCATCGAAGAAACAATATCAATGAATGCTGTTGATCAGCTCAGCAAATTGTTAATAAAAATAAACGAAGAAGCTATCGCAGATCGTTTGAGAAAAGAATTGATTCCCTTTGCTGAGAACTGGCCAAATTTGAAAAATGGCTTGAGTTCAATCGAAGCTTAAGACAATGATGGCGAAGAATTTCCGGATTATTTTGAAAGCAAAGACGAAGAGGAAATTAAAGATAATGATGAAGTCGATGAAGAACAAGACGATGAAATTCGTTTTCAAAAATGTACCAATTTTTGTCTCAGTTGCGTGATTTGCTTAATATGTAGTGCCTATTGAATTATCGGTTTGGCATATAAGTATCTCGCAATGCAGTCCACCACTTAAGTGGTCTGTAAACGCCGTTTTTCAAAACTGAAATATATAAAAAATCGTCTTAAATCTACTTTACTACTTTTATCCAGCTTTATGCTCATGGCGGTTAAAAAGAAATCCTTCATAATCTCAATGCATCTTTTTAAAAAATTTCTTGCTGTTCTCAGTAATATAAATATACTTCATCAAAAAAAGTCAATTTAATTTATATGTATGTATTGGGGAGGGGGGTGAAGACAAAACTCTTATGGCGCTGCATCACTCCAAATGCCCGGTAATAACTTTAGCCCATCCGTCCCTGGTTATAGGCAAGGCAAAGAAGCACTAAAAAGGCCAAAAGTTCGGAATTTTTTGCACTAAGACGGATTGGAATGGGGTTTTTTGCATTCGCTTCCAAAAAATGTTTGTAAAAAATGTACCTACTTTGTGACTTATACAAACCACTAATTGCATTGCTGCAGCCTAAAATGCATTTAAAAAAATGCATTTTCTGAGACGGCTTTTGGAAGATTTTATAACTTTGTAAATAAGAGTCAGAACTGACCCAAAGGAGTCCCGGGGTTTTCGGGGTCGCTGATCACGATTATTATGTTTAAATTGACCCACAGCCGACCTGGAGCTCAGAAACGCCGATGAACGTCATCCTCGTGGGACTCTCCCAAAATTCACGCGGGGAAGGAGAGAAACTCGGCTCGGCGCCCGTTTTTTGGTCGCTGAATTAAATATGGCATGGGCAAACATCCCCCGGACACCTGATGCTCCGAAACCTGGATGTGGACGTCATCCCCGAAAATTTTCCTGACAAGACCGCCAAAAACATCCCGAAAATCATTTTAAGGGCGTTTTTAGGGGCGCCTAATTCAAATTTTACGTCAAAAACGATCCCTCGAACACCCAGTGCACCGGAACCTGGGTCTGAACGTCGTCTCCGAGGGTTTTCCAGACACGACCGCTAAAGACAAACCGAATATCGTTATGGGGGTTTTTTGGGGCGCTGAATCCAAACTTCACCCAGAAAAGTGCACCGGAACCTCGGCCTAAACGTCGTCTCCGAGGGTTTTCCAGACTCGATCGCAAAAAACTAACCGAAAATCGTCTTCTAATTTGACACATTCATTGATGTTTAACTCGCCTAGGGTCCTCGTTCAGGCCCACGTTCCGGTGCACTAGGTGATCAGGGGATCGTTTTTGACGTGAAATTTGGATTTGGCGCCCAAAAAAACGCCCCTATAATGATTTTTGGGTTGTTTTTGTCGGGAAAATTTTCGGGGATGACGTCCACGTCCATCTTTGAATTCAGCGGCTCAAAAAACCTTTAGGCGTCGACTTTCTCTCCTACCCCGCGTGAATTTTGAGACAGTCCCATGGCGTTTCCGAGCTCCAGGTCGGCTGTGGGTCAATTTAAACATCATAATCGGGATCAGCGACCTCGAAAATCTTCGGAAACCCGATTCGGGCCAGTTCTGACTCTTATTTACAAAGTTATTAAATCTTCCCAAAGCCGTCTCAAAAAATGCTTTGTTTGTATGCATTTTTGGCTGCAGCAATGCAATTTGCGGTTTGTATAAGTCACAAAGTAGGTACATTTTTTATAAAATATTTTTGAAAATGAATTAAAAAACCGCATTTTGATCCGTCTTAGTGCAAAAAATGCCGAGGTTGAGTGCTTCATTGCCTCGACTATTAAGGAAAAAGCATTTAGAACGTATTGATCCAACAATAATTGAATTTAAAATGGCCATACAAGCCTGTTTATCACAAAAGCATATAAAAACATGTAAATTTGGGTGCAACAAAGAATGAAAATTGATTATTACGCCCCACAAAGCAACAAGGCAAATAATAATTTTGTCTATGTTTGAACACGAACATCTACATATATATTTAACATTTACAAAAGCTGCAAATAAAAAGGTATTTTGCAGAGTTATGAGCATATTGCAGATGACGATAGGTTTAATAGATGTAAATAAAATGTTTTGTACCTATTTTGATCATTAAAGTGGCGGAAAAAACACGATATTTTAGGTTTTTATTTTTTAACTTGTGTCAGAATATATATTTTTTAGTTATGAACCGTTTAAAAAGTGTTTTAGCAATAGAAAAATATTTTTTTACGAAGAAAAAAAGGTAAAATTTAAAGACAAAAACCAAAAATATAAATTAGAAACTTGATAGTTTTAACTGGACCTAATGTTTTGATCTTTATATAATAATATTTTAGTACACTGCACAGGGTGTTCCAAATTTGATTCCCATCATTGGGATCTCGGAAACTTAAAGAGATCGATTAAATGGAGGCAAAGTTGAGCGTTGATACTGATCAAAATGTCACCTTAAAAGTTTAAAAATTTCCGAAGATTTAAAAAAAAAACCGAATATTCGCGATTTAATTTTTATTTTTTTATGACTCTATTTAAATATATTTATTAAAAAAAATAAATTTTACATTCTCAATTCTACTTTTTCTGTTTTACCATCAGAAAGTGTTATTAGATTTACACACCGACGTTTTGTCTTCGAGCTGCCATCATCAACATTGTTTTTTTTTAATACGTCCCTGAATATATTTATTACGTATTTTAAAAGGTTTTGGAATCTAAAAACGAATGATGTATCACACTTATGACTTAAAAAAACATCTTAGCAAGGTTTTGACAACAAATATATCACCGTTTTTAAATTGAATGGCTTTTTCAATTTATAATTTAAAAAAACAGATTGTTATGCCAAATATACATAATTTTAGTTTAAATTATGGTGTATTATTTAAACAGTTTTTATTTTCTAATTTAAAAACGCCAACGTAAAAACATTATTTTTAAGTTTTTCAAAGGTACATATTTGCTAGGTAGATCTACGAGTCTATCAGAGACAATTTGACTTTGCTTGGATTAGTCTTTACCCTGAAATCTAAGCCAAAAAGATTTTATTTGACAAAATGCCTTAATTGTATTATTGATTATTTATAGTTATATATTTTTTTAATATTACCTGTGGTTCTGAGATCAGTGTTTGATGAACATGGTCACTAGCTTCGAGAGATCTTTTGCGGATGCGCTGGTGCTCAAAGAGATAGAAACCTTTCAAACTGCCAATCTATAAATAATTAAAATCAATTAGCAATTGTAAATTATAATCAATATTATATCGGGTAATTCAGGAGGCTCATCCAGCAAAATAAAACTTGGGGTTATCATAGAATGTCACATTTAATATCTTTTGACAAGTCACGTGTCTTTCGGTGACTTTCGGTTTCACCAAAAAAGGCCCCAACTTCGGATTTTTAAATGAGACACCCAATATATTTTTACATTTTGGAATTCGAGAAAATATTCTGCGTGCAACGGTAGTCCACATGTAAAATCATGCAGCTTTGAATTTTTCCTTTTCGAAATAGGTAGCCATAATGGGCCAAAAAGTAATATTTTTAGGCTAATTAATTTAACAAAAAAAACATACTCTGTAAATGCTTTGCACTTAATGTGGTAGCGTTTTGAAATTTCAATATAAAAATAATCTATTTTTTAAAATGAGATGATATGGGTTAACCTTGTAATTAGGCAAGCTAAGCTTATAAAGATTAATTCTTAGTTAAAAAATAATAAAAATTTTAACAATTAATGCACTGACAAGACCAAGATTAAGGACAAAAAATAAAAAAAGCCGTCAAAATTTAACATTTAGGGTACCGTAGAACGCGTAACGTTCCCAGGAATCTAAAAATGTAAAAATATACAGTATATTTCTTGAATATGAGGCCGTTTCCGGTAAAACCGGAACTTACCAAAACTTACTTGACTTTAAATTGGACATTGTACTTTAATTTTTTTATCTTGAGAGAGAAAAAAAAAGGAACTGAGCCACCCTCCTGGATCACTCGGTGTAGTGTGATATAAATTAGAATACGTGCTTGCAAATTCTAAAAATGATATAAATCCAAAATTGGTTAAAAACTAGGTAAAATTGCCTATCTAATGCCTAGTTATGTATTTTTTATTATTTGCGAGTATTAAAAAAAATATGTAATTATGGTTTTGCGTCCAAAAATATGACTGTTGTTTAATAATTTTTTAAATTTTCTGTCAGAAGCAGCAATATATAAATAAATATAAAATATATATAAAAATAATAGGTCTTGCTATTTAAAATTAAAATAATTAATTTTATTAAGACATAAAACTACAACATTATAAAACGTATTTTACGATAAACTATTCGTTACACTTTCTAACTATTAACTTGCTTTTAATATCAAACATAGACCTTACTTCTTATTGCATTTATACTTTTTGTGCTAAAAGCAACCGTGTGTCATAGATGACATAATTAGGGAAATATATTCTTTATAAAAAAGCCATTTGTTTTTATTTTTGTCTTATTACTTTTTTTATAAAACAATTGATTAATAAAATAAACAGTTAAGTACTAGTTTATTTTTAAAAAACTAATAAAAAAACAAAAATATGAACTTGTATTAAAAAAATATAAACCATACCAGCTTGTAAAAAAGACGAGCTAAAAATAAACAGCAATAATAGCTTTTAGGCCAAAGGGTGCCATGTCAAAGAGAAAAAATCTCTGTTTTTTACGTTATAATAAAAATCAAAAATAAAAAGTAGAATTGTCTTGTTTAATTGTTCATTATTAAAAAATAATTTAACCTTTTTGATTGATGTATTTTCGTACAAATTTTAAGTTTCCTTTACGAAAATAAATACAAATTTCGACCAAAATAACTACACCAATTAAATTACCATATATTTATAACAGCTTGTTTATATATTTTTAAACCTTTCCAAGAATAAATGTAAGGCCAAAATTTGAAATATACAAACTCTCTGCCGGCAATAATTTTTAACAGGCTTTTAATAAATTTAAATTTCATTATAGAACATTTACGAGTTGAGTATCCAGGATAATATTATGAAAGCTTACTTTAAGTTGGATACGCCGTTTTTAATATTAATCAGCACCCAAGCTGTATAAATTTTAGGCAACAAATACAATGTTCATAAAACGGGAACCCTGTTGTACGATATCAGTCTCTTTTTTGTTAAGAAATGACGTAAAGGGATGAAGGATAAGGGTTTGTAAGTTAAAAAAACGTTATTTTGACCAACAAATTATATTTTTTGATGAAAGACTAATTAAAAAAAAATTATTATAGTACAGTGGATGGGGAGAAAAAAGGTGTTTGACCTCCGAATTTTTTGTACAGTTTCAATTTTTATGAAAATTTGGAATTAAGTTGCTTTCACCCTTTAGATCAAAGTTTATATATGCTTAGGGTGTGCTTTTTATTTTTAGGAGGTAAAAACTACCCCTTATGCTAAAAAATTAAAAATATCATAGAAATAGACCTTATGTAAATTAAAATTATAGCTAAATATGTAGAACGAATTTATTTTTATGTTGTAAGTTATTTTTAACATTATATTTGTAACGTTTCAACCGTTAAAAATCAACCTTGATAACGATATTACAAAAAAAAAGTTTCTTTCATTTTAAAATTATTTAATAATGCTTTTATTTCAGAAAAAAATATTTTAACTGTTTACGGTATAATAAATATTTAACTACTATAACTCAACCTTTAAATAACCACCTCTAATGAGATTAATAAAAAAAAAATGTTTGACAAATTAAAACTGCTGTTGCTTAAAATATGTACTAATTTCATTTCGCAATTTTTTGACCCTTATAAATTAACCCTTATTATAGCTTAATTAAAAAGAAATTATTTATCCCCAAAATATTAATAGCTTGACAGATTTAATAATTAAAAATATTACTGCCTGAAATATTACCAATTTTATTCTTTTGCAAATTTTTAATCCTCAAAAACCACCCCTTACAACATTGCAATTCTTATAAACCAATATAATAGATATAAATAGGAAAAGAAAATAGAATTGCATACAAAAATTATACCGGTAAAAGTGTAAAGTATACCGGTTTTATAGAATATTATGATCCGAAGTGGGTCATTCGAATTTTTCGAAAAAAAGTTGATTGGTTTTTTAAACATAGCTCTCTAAGGTTTAATGGTAGAAAGTTTTTAAAAAATAATTTTTGTAGGGTTTTTAAAGAGCTACAAGGTTATGTAAATTAAATCCTTTTTAATCCCTTAGTTTTAAATTGGGATGAGTTTAAAGGACCAGAATAAGGTGGTGCTCGCTCTTAAATAGAGGCTTTAAACGGCCATATCTGGCCAAATATTTATTGTACAGAAAAATCTATGTGATAAAAAGTCTTTGTTATTAAAAAGGCTATAATTCGGTATTTCAGCATTTTTTTCGTATCTCCAGTATTGTGGGAGTTATTTTGAAGAAAATGGCCATTTTTACGAAATTGTGGAAAATCGTTTTTTACTTTAAGTTCCAATTTTTCTAAAATTAAGCATTTTAATTTGGTTGAACTTCTTAGATGTATTAATAATACATATATAAAAAGAATCGCAGAAGGGTACAGAACTATTTTAATTAGGACGCAAATTAGGGGGTTTCTTTTTAATGATCTTTGCGTAGAAAAAAGTAGGGAACGACTTTATTTTTATCATAACTCCCTCAATTTTCATGATAAAAACTCTTTTTTGGTTTTAAAACAAAGGTCTTATTATATACTTTAAAAAAGACCTATATGTTTTCCTTGAAAAATGCAAACTTTTCCCGCAATTTGACTTTGAATCTTTTAAATTTAGCATTTGACGAACAAAAGCTAACCATTAATAGGCCGTAGCTCGGTCTGCATTGGTTGTAGAGAAATTATAAAACATGATTTTCATCTAGTTTTTTTATAAGCTAAAATTTTGCTTTCCACAGTTTTTTTGATAAAATGCACATTTTTAGAGTTATTTGTGAAAAACCCATTAAAAACATCGATTTTTTTGTCGAAAAACTTTTACTTTCAATCGCGAATAGCTTGAAAAATATTAGTTTTACGAAAAAAATGTATGAAACATTTTTTACTTAAAATTACTTTCTTTATCGATTTCTCTAGTTAAAATTTAATAAAAATTTCCACCCCAAGATGGGGTGGCAACCACCCCCAGGATAAAAGCACACCTCGGCATGATATAAATTTTGATCCTTGGGCTATTCCCTACCTTCTGGGAAAATTTCAGGAAAATCTATGCAGTACAAAAAAATTCTTAGCCAAAATGCCTCATCGTCTGTACTATTATTATGGAACCTATATTAAAAGTTATGTTAAAATAATGTTTAGTATAAGCGGTGTTGAATAAATTTAAATGTGTGTCTACTACTACAGGAATATATTAAAAAAAGAGTAATAAAACACTACCCATGAAAGTTAAAAAAGTTCGAGCTAAAGAAGAAATATACCAAAAATATTTGAAAATAATTGGCACCTGAATGGAAAACGTAAGATAAGTTTAAAAATAAGAAGAATGAAAAATAAGTTAATGCAAATTAAACAATAAATAAAATATTAATTTAAATTTTTATTTTTTTGTTTTAATCTGACAACCTCAAGAGTTCCTAAAATTGCCATAATAAATAAATAAATTATTTTATTTATTGTTCGATTTACATTTACTTATTTTTTAAAATTTTTTGGCTTATCACACGGTCCTTATACAGGCGCCTATTAATGAAGACACTAATATTTTATAAAAGTATTAATTGTGTTTTCGATTTCTCCATTTTTTAGTAAATGAGAGCATAGTTTAAACAATATTATAGACATATTTTTAATAGAATCACTTACAGACGTTTTTCTTCAATTAACGCATAATGCAAACACTTTTAAAAATACTTGATATTTGAGATTAATTGTATATTTAAAAAAATTCAAGTGTATAGGTCTTATGTTTTAGACAATTTGCAAAACCAGTGGCGCACCCAAGGAGGGGTTGGGGGTTAAACCCCCCCCCCGAAATTCAGTCTTGATTTGAAATTATTTTGCAAATTTTAGAAAAATTTTATATTAATATGTTTTTCCGTTATAAAAGTTACCGAAACTATAAATTAAAAAGAGTCATGAAGTAATATAAAATAAAATTTTTTGTTTGAGTATTTAAACGCAGTCCTTAATTAATTTCTACTATGTAATTTAAAAAAATTAATCTAAAATTTGAGAAATTGCTCAAACCATCAGCGGTGCTAAATGGTTTTACTCTTTTACATATTTATTGAAACTTGACCCCATGTGTAGAAGATATTTTAGAAAAATTTGTTTAAAAGCATAGGGAAAGTTAAAACTTAGTTTGGTTTAATTTTTCTTTTTTTTTTATTTTCTTTTTTTAAACTTAGTTTAACTTGTGTATGCTAGGAACAGCCTAAATGGAGAATTTAATTTTTGTTTACCGATAAGTGCAATATTCTGTTTATGAGAAAAACATTTTTTGTTTAAAATTTGTGGGTAGGCAGTAATTTCATAACCCCCCCGAAATTTTTCCTGGGTGCGCCTCTGTGCAAAACTATTTATTTTTTCCAGCAAAATGGGACAGCAAAATTATTGTGCAAGAACTATCAAACCGTTCATCATAGGTAGAGGTCTTTCTGGCCAAATGTAAGGGTTTCCAGAGAAATTAAAAGAGTCTAAAAAATTTTGCCAAAAACTAATTCTTTTTGTTAATTGCTAACTAGTTCTGTAATTATAACAGTTTTTTTATATAATTTTCTCTACGACCAACAGTTACAAACAATTAAATTGGAAAAGATGCGTTTTTTAATTTTTTTACGAATCTCAATTACTGTTACATAAACATTAATTAAAACATTAAATGGTTTTTAACAAAAAGATACTTGCCACCTCGAACATCCAACCAAAGACAAATAAGGTCAGGTCTACTGGTGCTATAAAACTTCATAAAACGTTGGTGTATTTATTAAGTTAGTGTTTTTAACTTATAATTTAAAAGGTTGGTTACGATAGTCTATAGGATGTAACTTCTTTTTTTTCCTGTATGATCAGTAGCATAAACAGGTTGGTTCAGACCTTCTACAAGAAGTTTCTTCGAATATACATAAAAAATTTAAACACCCTTACAGAAAATCCGAATATATGTTGTCATGAATGTTATACAAATAGTTACTTCAAAAAGTTTTATTTATACTTGGCTATAATGTTACTCCTATCTCATTATTCCTATTACAGTAAACACTCCTAAGATCAATATAACTGTTTTGTAAGATATTTTACTTCGTAGAAATCTAAATGGTAAATAACTTTAATACAGTTTACTAGTTACCATATACAATTGTAAAAACCTTTAGTTGTTATTTATTAAAACATAAAATTTTAGAAATTTTAATATAGTATATTAGTTACCATATTAAACTGTAAAAACAAAAACCTATAGTTGGTATTAATTATAACATAAAATTTTGGGAATTGTGAGTTTTGACGTGCCCATATTAATATTATACTTGTGTCTTTACTTAAAAAGTTACTTAAAAGGTAAAAAGCTTGAATCCTAAGCAATAAAATGACATTACCAGGCTATAGAAAGTGCTAGACCTTGTTTGAATTAATAGCTATTTATTAACTGTTATATTTAACTTAGGGTTAAGCTCAGTATTAGCAGGTTTGAGAAAAAAAAATCATGTAACTTTTAAAACTGCTTTTGTTATTTTTAAGGTCAGTTTGGTAAAATATTTAAAAATTACTACTAATAAAACAAGCAAAAATGTAAATAAAAAATAGAAGCATTTTAAAACTACAAAATTAAATCGTTAAATTATCTTTTATTATTTCAAAATTTTAAATGTCTGATCTATCTAATTACATATTTTGTAAAAAATATCAATTTTTTCCTATTAAAAACTTATCATGACTCCATTATCTAATCGAATTTATGACCTTAAAAAGCACCCTTTAACAAATGCAACTGGTTATACCTGCAGAATAGTTTTATTAACTTTAAACAATAAATTCGTTGTTTTTCATTAAAAAGTTCAGAACAATGTAGATTAAATTAGATAATATTAATTAAATAAAGTTAAGTAAATGTTACTCCTATCTGCAGCCTTAGCTAATTTATTGGGGTTTCTTCATATAAAATTACCATTTTCAATAAAGAGCTTGATATAATAAAAAAAACAATCTTAGGATCTTTATAAATTTTATAAAAATGTAGATAATTTAAATTTTAATTATTATTTAATTTTCAGTTAAGTTCATGCTGTATTTTTATCTTGAAAACTGTGGCAGACTTGCCACCGAAAGGTATAAAAGTATAAAGTACAGTCAGTCATTATACCTCGGAACCAAGATCGAAGTGGTCCCATTGATAAATATTTCTTTAACATGTACCCAACAAAGACTCTTCAATAAGATCTTTTGGCTTTTCCCCACTGAGCCTTACACAGATATGCCTTATTGTTTTTCCCTCTGCCAAAAAACCTTTGGAGCTTGGGGAAAGATATTTTTAGTAAAAGTAGTCAAGAGAATTAGCTGGAAATTATTTTCAAGTTTCTGAAATGGCCGCTAGGGGGCATAACTGCAATCTTGAATCGAAAAGAGTGATGTTTCTGTGAATTTTCCTATATTAAAGTAATAAAAAAATACCTGATCTTTAAAGTCGAGGATAATCTGAACCTTTTTTGTTTGACAATTTTTGCTATATCTCAAAAAATAAAGTGGTGAGGGGTAATAAAAGGTTTCCGTAAAACACACCTTATATCTTCAAAACGGCTGAGCCGATTTTAACAAGCTTAGGCTACGTGACAAGAGCTTTGCTTGGGCTATAAATGTTATAATATTTGAAGTTTTGTTCACATGTCACCGCTAGAGGGCTTTTTACGATATTCCGACACAAAGGGTTAATTTTCTCAAAAAAATTAAATGCATTGATATATATTATTTTTCATGAAAAAGTAGGTTAAAAATGCCTAAACAAGCTCGCGAAAACCGTATCTCAATACCTTGTTCCTTACCTAAAATTTAGGCCAAAAAAAATTTTATACGTCAATATCTCAAAAACTATAAACGCTACAAGAAATATTATATAACATAAATTATGTATTTTCACAAAACCTTTAATTTAGGTTATAAAATATTTTCGTCTAAATGCAATACTTTACGAGTTATATTTAAAAAATCGAATTTTCAGGATTTTTCAAAGTATACCCCTAGAATTCGTTTTTTTGATTATAACCCGTAAAGTACTGCAATAAGATGAAAATATTATTTTACCTAAATTAAAGGTTTTGTAAAGATACACAATTTATGTTTTATAAAATTTCTTGTAGCTTTTATAGTTTTTGAGATGTTGACGTATAAAATTTTCTTTGGTCCAAATATTAGGTAAGGAACAAGATATCGAGATGCTGTTTTCGCGAGCTTGTTTAGGCAATAATTAGCTACTTTTCGTAAAGAAACAATTATACCAATGCATTTTATTTTTTTGAGAAAATTAATCATAACTGTCGGAATGTCGAAAAAAGCCCTCTAGCGGCGATATGTAAAACTAACAAAACTTTAAATATTTTAAGATTTATAGCCCAAGAATAGCTCTTTTCAACTAGCCCAAGTTTGTTAAAATCGGCTTAGCCGTTTCGAAGATACAGGGTGTGTTTTACGGAAACCTTTGAATACCCTCCACCACTTTATTTTTAGAGATATTGCAAAAATTGTCAAACAAAAAAGGTTCAGATTATCATCAACTTTAAAGATCAGGTATCTTTTGTTACGTTAATATAGCAAAATTCACAGAAACATCACTTTTTAGATTTAAGATTGCAGTTACGCCCCCTAGCGGCCATTTCAGAAACTTGAAAATAATTTCCAGCTTTTTTTCTTGACCACTAATACTAAAAATATTTTTCCCCCACGCTGTGCGATAAACATTTTCTGAGATACAGCCGGCGTCCTTTCTTATTTGGACACCCGGTAGTTAATTATATAGCTTATTTTTAGTTTTTATATAGACACATTAAACAAATAATGATATTCATACAAAAGTTATATAAACAAGTCAGGGAAGGGTACGTTAAATTATGTACAGGTTAAAGGAAAAGCCAAAAATCAGAAATGTTAAGGGCCGACCAAATTGCTAAAGTTTGGACTTGAAGTAACACGCTGAAAAGACCACTTTGCTTCCGAAAAACAATTAACTATATATTTTCCAAAAACTTTTCTCATGGGTTTAAAATTGAAAGCGTAAGTTTCCGATGTTTGGAAGTTTGACGCTCGGATAGAATATTAAATAGGCCTTATTAAATTAAATTTTAATTAGAAGAAACGTACTGAGATTTTATTCCTTTTATCTTTTGATTAAATTAAGTAATATGCTTTAGTTAGTAAAATAGAGCATCTATAAACCATAAGCTTTTGTTGTGATTTTTTATTTTCGCATTACAATTTTTATACATGTTTATACCGAAACAAAAATAATTAATATGTTTTTTGCTCAGGTTGCGTAAAACATTGCAGAATATTACATAACTAGTTTAAATCCTGCTGATAATTGATAATAGTAATTATTGATTTTATTAAATAAATAGTTTATGGCAGAATTTTTTTATTTTTTAAACCAAGTGTTCTATACTGTAAATTTATTATTGTGACTACTACCATACCACAACCAATCACAACTATTTTTTGGAAATTGATATATAGGAATGTTTACCCAACAGCCTATGACTTCCAAAGTTTGTAAGAACATACACATTTATTTAAATATTTTCTATTAAAATTGATATATTTTGGATTTTGCATTTCTTGTTATTGTCAGCCCTAAATTTCTCTTTACAGTACTAGGCATACAAGCATCATTTCTAAAAACAGCTTATATATATATATGCTCAAAAAATAAAATTGAAATAATTTAAAGCAGTTAGCAAGTGATAAAAGAAACCTGCGACCCGACGTCTTATGATCGTTGAAAAAGATAATAAATAAAGTATTTAGGAAAAGCAATGCCACTACAAGCAGTAAAAACCAGCAAAGTTTTGGCGCAAATACTTTTAATAATAAATAAATTGTGGTTGCTTGCAATACTTATTTATTTAACCTATAAAATCGGGAATAAAACCGTGGTACTAAAATATACACAAGTATAGTTTTGTTTCAAAACTAGTTTATGTTTAAAGGAAAAAAATAACAGCTTTCTAATAAAAACAAAATACTTTTTACTATTGATTTTATTTCCTTTATTAAAATTGTACAAATTTCCACATTTTATAAATTTATTTTGTATATTAAGAAAAAGTTACTTAAAACTCTAAAACAATAGGTTAAGCAGTTCCTAGGCGGAAAGAGAGTAACCTCGTCTATATCATTTGGTTTTTTTATATCTGTTCCAAGGTTATTACTAAGTACGGTAATTTATAATACTATCATCCTATATGATAAATAAAGCACATTTTGAGAAATTCTTAAGCCTAAAAAGAGAACTTTGAATTTTTTTTGTCTAAAATTAAAAGAAAGTATTTTGATATTATTTATAATAAACAATATAAATTAATTTTGATTTTTGCTTAAAGAAATTTTCGTAAAATATATTTTTTATGTTATATGTGTTTTGACCTTTGAGATTTCTTATCAGAATTTTTCACCCTAGAAAGCAAGCCATTAAATTTGAAAAATCTAACATGACAAATCTGAAAGGTAATTAACTTTCGGGACATACAAATATAACTGAAAAAAAAAGGTAAAAAGTAGGCATATTGGACAGAAGATAAGTTTTCTTTTAGTTAATAAATTGGGCAGGTTCCATCTGAATCCTAAAAAAGCGATATAAATACATAAATCGGCGGATAACTCTGTTTTATTAAAATTTCTCGATGTTTCGCACCTTTATAACAATAAAAAAATAAAATTTAAGTTTATTGCTATATTCAAATACACTATTTACATCACTAAAGACGTTAGTCAATTTATATTTTAAAAGAGCCTAGAGAAAATTACTTTGCTCAGGTAACTAAAATGTTAAAAAAATTGTAGATACTTTCTCTAGAAATTAGGGCAGTCATTTGAATCCATTAAAGAATTAGTTTGTAAATTTGTGTATAAGAAAAAAATATTATTAAAATAAAAAAGCACATTTTTTTATGAGGCCTATGCATTTATTTTAAAATTGGTTTTTTATTAATTGAGGCAATATCATAAACATTATATATTGGTGTAAATTGATCCTCCCAACTTAATATCATTTGTTTATACTTAGCCTAATCTTATTTTAACAAATCCTGGTTTATAATATACATATAAAAAATGTTTTGTTGTCACTCAAAGTTTTAAGGAGTCTAATTATAAAATATATCTATCACTTAAATAATAACAATTGGGCCTTTTTATGAGAAATAATAGGTAAAAAAAATTTGTAATTTCTGTTAAAGTCTTTTTAACCCTATAATAAAAATACAGGCTTGCATCTAAAAGAAAACTATAAACTTTCTTAGGCAATAAAAGGTTAGAATATCACTTAGTTTAAGTTAAAACAATTAAGAATCCCAAACACATTTCTTCTAGTTTACTAGATTTGTAAATCATATACTTTTAAAATGGCCATGGTGGTACCATTTAAAAATATAATCCTGTGTAGCACATATTATATTACACAAAAAAAAACATTTTAAACAATTAGGGTTAAATATAAAATATCATGCTCTAACTTATATAATTATAATATTTAGTATATGTACTTTTAAACTCATTATTAATAGCTGCGCTAACCACCACAATATGTTTTCAAACAGAAATCTAATTAATTAATTAATTGTTTTTATATTAAAAAACAATAATTGTTTACAATTTAAAAGCAATTATATTTGTCAATGTCATATTGACATAAGCTGTTTGGTAATTAGGTTCAGTAAAGTATATTACTTTACGCTACCCGCTTGGCAAAAATAAAATGTATTTATTTAGACATGTGTAAAGATTTCAAGCAGTAAAAGAGTAACTTATACTTCCAACTGCATTTTGACAAACTTAAATTAAGTTCCAATCTTAACAAAACCTTTAAATGCGTTTTATAAGGCTTTTAAAGCCAGGGTCGTCGACAAGAAAGTGTTGTGGTATGGTACTTGATATTATAATTAACCTAAACTTTTAATATTGAGTTGCTTGTATAAATGCTTAAAGAGACCAGTCCTAATGTGATTTACCTTTCCCTAAAGTGTATCCCCATATTAAACACAGTTATTGCATCGTCCGCTTTCTTCCTGACAATTTCATGCTTTGCCTTATTAACATTTTTTAGGCAAGAATTAATTAAATTGCTCCTTATAGGTTTATTTTTCGTTTGAGAAAAACACCTAAACAACAAGTTAGTAATCTTGGTTACTGACTTTTTAAAATAATAATACACATTTTTGTTTAGGTGTCATTTCGAAAATAAGCAGATTACAAACCTACCTATTTTTTGTGATCTGCTATTTTTTAAATTAAGACGTCTGAGCCTAGATATGTGTTTTTTTTTAAATTTTTATTGAAAACTTGATTAACAGTCCAAAGTCGTACAGGTGTTTTTATGCTTTTTATTTTTTTTTCAGGAATTTAAGTTTTTATGATAAATAGATTTTTTTATATCTGAACTGTATCTCCTTGTGTTTTAATATAGTTCATAAAATATTGGATCTAGTTATAGATCAAGATCAAAAAATAATATTATATATAGAAATTTATAAATAAGAAGTTTCCAAAAATAGGTGAATAATATAATTTAAGGACCGAGATTAATTTCGGATTATTCTTAAACGCCACAAAATCAAAACAAATTGGTAACTTAAAAGCATATTTAAAACTGTACCTACTGCCATAAATACGAAACCGCTTTTAAGTCTAAAGCCTTTTTTTTTTTGGCCAAACAGTCAAACTATTTTGTATAAGAAATGATTGTAATTTTATTTTTAATATTTAATATTGCTAATTTTTTAAAATGGCGTAAAACCGAAAAAATGGCTATTTTTAATATTTTGCATATTAAAGTATAACAGATTCAACTAATAATAAACTTGTCAGTAGTACATAGTTCATGCAGTCTTCTTAGATTCTGGACGTAAAAAAGTGGGTTATACAAAAAAAGTTTGATCCAGTACCAGTTGTTTTAGCACTTAAATTTGTCCGTCACGGTGCTTTAATTTTTTTTAATGGAGCACATGACAAACAGTGCGGCACTGTTTGACTAAACACCTTTTATAATTTGTATTTCCAAATAAATATATTTTTAAATATTTTACAACTTGTGTCTATCTACAAGTTTATTAAAATCCGACATGAGATAAACGATGCGTATAATAACCGTTTTTATGAGACTTGTACGGTTCGTTCAAAGGCCTTTGAAGTTACTCGATGGGATTTTTTCATGTTAATATTATTTACCTTAAAAGACTACTTACCTTTAATTACATTTTTGATAACTCTTTTAATTATGTTTTTTAAACTTCATAAAATTCAATGTTTATTAGGAAAAAAATATTAGGTCTCTTTAAAAGAACATATTTATTATTTAAGTTATTAATATTTTACTGTTGGAGTAACTAGAAATATACATGCTTTTCACTTAAACATATTTAAAAAAAATAAATAGAGATCCCAACTTTTTATGCTCTGTAAGGATTTTGTGTTTTAATAACATAAAAGCACAACATTTTTTAAAATTTTATAACTTACCTAAAAGAAATAATAAAAAGGTATTTTTTATATAAACAATATAACTTTTTTTCAAAATATTTTAAGGCTAGAAATACAACATACAACGTAAAATTAAGGTCCATACAGCTAGTTTTGCTGTAGTGCATTATCAGAAACAGCGTAGCATATAAGTATCATGTCTGAATTATCCCGCAACCACAAAAGTATCGTGTGCATGGGTACAAGTTCTTTCACTCAAATATTTTTTTTCATGGAAGAACCAATAAATAAGCGAAAACTATTCTTTTTTGATTACTAATACCCATATTTTGTTATAATCTATTAAATTAATTTTTTTATAGTTCCTAAATTCCATACACATCTACCAAGTCTAAATATCGAGTAATACTGCATGCAGGTTACATATAAAAGTTGCATGATAAATAACTTTTGTGTCTAAACATCCTTATAACTTTTTATAATACCTGCAGTTCTCAAAGGAGGCTGTAGCTAAAGGTACAGCAAACTGGGTGATACTTTCTACCTTTGTGTGGACACAATACATACCTGTTGCAGCTGCAGTCTTAAAACTGTTCAGCAACAGTAGCTCTGTGAGACCTTAGCTTAAGCGTGATTACATGACAAACAAAGTTGTATAAAACTTTATCCAGTTAATCGTTCTTTAATAATTAATAGTTTTAAAGATCTTAATACATGTAACACCAATTTGGGTTACACTTTATATATTATAAGATTTTTGCTTATCCTCAATAATTTGAAATATAAAGATAAGTAGAATTATGCTTAAAAAAAGAAACTTTTTCACAATATAACTTCGTATGACTTACAGTTTCTTATACACCAACAGTACTACGACCAAATCTAAAGCATATTTTTAAATTTTAAAACAAAAATAGTTTTTATCCTTTAATTAATATACAGCAGAAAATTTAGGATCATTTTCTATACTAAGATCCATGTCTATAAAATTAAATTAAGTTTTAGTTTAGATAAGGCCTTCGACGACATTCTGTTATTAGGCTCCTGTAAGTTCCCGAGGGATAAGCCAAAGTTGCTTTTTTATCGGTTAAAGGTAATTAGGTTTCAAACAAGCTGCTGGGAGTTCGGTGGAAAAATCTTAGAAACTTTTAATTAAAATGATTTTATTTAATGAAGCTGTGTGTAATAAATGTTTTTGTTTACGTTGTGGAAAGATTTATTATCTTCGCTAAAGGCATTTTGTTTAAAACGGTTTATATACCATTACTATTTTAATTAAATTTATTTTTTAAAGTAGATTTAACTCTTATACTTTGAAAAACAACACTTTTGTTTTTAGTTTGGTGACGACTTTTTGCTTTTGTTAATGCTCTATTATTTTTACCAAATGTTAATGGTAATGCTTTATAATTTTCACCAAAAAAAAACAGATTTGTTGTTATTTTTTTCTTTAGTTGTTACTTTGTGCTAAACTGATATTAAATATTTAAAAATGCTAGGTTGCTTCTGATAGTGCAGGCTTAATCGACGGGCGAACCAAATTGTATTTGTGCCTGAGTTAATATACTTTGAAAATATATTATTTACGTAATTTACTTGTTAGTTTTGGTTATAATTATGTGTATGTATATTAATTGTAAATGTAAATTAATTTGTAGTCCTATGTATATGTACAGGGTCTTTGATTATATTTACGGGGCTTCTGGAGCCTTTATTTTTAAAGGCAGAAAAAAATGTTTTATATAAAAGTTGTAGGTTTTTTTCCATATTATCTTTTGGAATTATCAGTAAAAAAATATCGCAATAAAAAAATGAAAAAATATAGGCAAATTCAACTTTTTTAAATGGAACACCCTGTATAATATGCGCTACAATCAAAGATCTTTTTTTTCTTATTTCAAATATATATACATTAATGATATTTGGATGAATCACTTTTGAGATATTTAAGCCTAAAATATAAATAAATTGAAAAAAAATCATACTAGTATCAAGAAAGCTATGAAAACAATAAAATTGTTTTAATAAATTTGACGTATTGATATTGTAAAAAGTTGAAATTTATCATTTTGACTAATAAAAATAGTTTGTATTGCTTTTTTGTCGATGGGCTATTCAGAAGAACAAAAAATCTCTATTATGCGTCTTTTTTATGGTAACAATAATAATGTGACGACAGTGCAAAGGGAATATTACTTATTATATCCTTAACAACGGGTACCATCTATAAATACTATTAAATACATAGTAAGAAAGTTTATTGAACGAAAAAGCTATTAAATGAAAAAACGGACTGCAGCACGATATGAAAACAAGGTTTTGGATATCCTCGTTTTTTTAGGATAATTATTATACTTTTTCTATTGGACTTGCACTAAATACTTTTAATAATTTTAGAAAATCCTGAAATATCAATCTCGGATGCGGCATTTGAAATTAATAAAACCGATTATAAAAGTAATTTAACCTTAAAATTTTACAAATTTTATCCTTATAAATTTATGTCCGTTCAGAACATCCCTGAACAAAACATGCACCGACCTAAGTATGCATTGGAAATAGCTAGGTTAATGTAGCAGGATCCAAAGTTTTTAAATAAAATTATATTCTCCCACAAGTCTTCCTTCACTTTAGCAGGAATGTTTAATCACAAAAATAAACATTATGGGTCCAAAGAAAACCCTCACCAAATTCAGCAACATAACAATTCTATTGTTTCCATGGCATTCTTGATACTAATATGAAACTTTTTTGTAATTAATAATAATTTAACCCAAAATATCTCAAAAATGGTTTATCTAAATAAGATCGATGTATATATTTGAAATCAGAAAAAAAGATCTTTCGTTGTAGCGCATCATATACAGGGTGTTTCATTTAAAAAAGTTGAAATTGCCTATATTTTTCCATTTTTTTATTGCTATATTTTTTTACTGATAATTTCAAAAGACCATATGGAAAAAATCCTACAATTTTTATATAAACCATTTTTTTCTGTCTTTAAAAATAAAGGCCCCAGAAGCCACGTAAATATAATCAAAGACCCTGTACATATATTACTACTACGCAACAAATATAATGTTTTGTATTGTTTTTTAAGCAAAAACTATATTTTTCCACAAACGTGGTAAAAATTCAATTTTTAACACTATCTAGATGCCTTAAAAATGTTACTTTAAAGCACTAGTACCTTAAAGTAACATTTAAAAGCACTAGTGTTAAAAGTGAAATGTCAAATTTCAAAAGGTAACCTCAACGTTTATTTATTTACTAACATTTATATTGATTGTACATTTCAAACAACTTAAAAAATAAATTCCTTCCACAGTTCTAGCATTTTCCGTAGTTGAGGTGAATTAAGCAGAAAAAACCGCATTCTCAGTCGACGTTGACGTAATATTTAACGGTTGTTAGAATTCATTAATAAATGCCAACTTTAATAATTTTTATATATGCTATGTAAAACTATATCTTTCAATTTTATGAATAATTTAATTTTAAACTGCATTATTGGGTTTGTAGAAAAAAGATTATATGATATTTGTGTTAAAAGTACGTTTTAAGGGAGTCATGTGAGTTGCAGAACTCGTTCGCTCATTCTGAAAACTTTCACATTCGTCCATTAAAATTGTGCATTTAACACTTATATCATAAATAACTATTATTTGGTGTCGAATATACCCGCAGGATAAAAGCGGACCTTTGGGCGTAGTGTAAAATTTTTTATTAAATCGTAGCCTCTTCCTGTTTGATGTTAAAATTTGCTACGTCCCACCTAATGCATGTATATGGATTTCAAGGACAGGTAAATGAAGGTTAAGGCAATTTCGGTTTTTGAATATTTATAAAAATTTGCGTTTTTTTTTCGTAAAATTTTTTAAACCTAGAAATATCTTAAAGCCAAACTTTTCATCATTTATAAAAGTCATTATGTAAACACGTTTCGGTTTTGTTAAAACATGATATTTTTTGCCATAAAAGCCATATTAAACTTTTTTGGAATTAATAATTTTTAGTTTTTTTGTAAAATTTTCTAAATCCGATAAAATTTTTAAGTCAAACTATTTATTTACAAATAACTAAAGTCAGTTTAAACAAGAAGCGTTTCGATTTCATTAACCGATTATTTTGTTTTCTGTAAAAGCCATATTTAAATATTTGAAAATTTACAAAAAAGTGATTCGGGGAAAATAAAAAAAAACACTTTTAACCATTTATTTCTCCGAAACCGAAAACTCACTTTAGTGTAATTATGTACAAAATTATTTTTGTTTGTAATTTAATGTAAATAATTTTTGTATAAAATATTTTTTTGCTTAACCGCATAGTTATCTAGATACTTGCTAAAAACTACCATTTTACCCACTTTTCACCCCTTCCTTCCTAACCCGACGCTCAAACTAGTCTAACTTTTTACTACATACTGCGAGGATTGGATAGAAAGTTGGCGTTAAAGGAGCACTTTTTTTTTGATGTCGAGGTTTAGACCTAATTGCACCGTACTAGTATTCGTCCATATCATAAAAAGTACTGTACCGATTTTAATGAATTCTTTAAGGTGTCTTAAGTTATAGTATCGAACAAATGCGTATAAACATACAAACAAAAGAACATACCAGCATACAAACTTGCAAACATGAAGACAAATAAACATACGAACATAGGCATTTACGAACATATAAACACCCGAATATACGAACATACGAATATACGAACATATGAACATACGAACATACTAACATACATATACACATACATACAAACATACATACAAACATACATACAAACATACATACAAACATACATACAAACATACATACAAACATACATACAAACATACATACAAACATACATACAAACATACATACAAACATACATACAAACATACATACAAACATACATACAAACATACATACAAACATACATACAAACATACATACAAACATACATACAAACATACATACAAACATACATACAAACATACATACAAACATACATACAAACATACATACAAACATTCATACAAACATATACAGGGTGTCCCAAAAGTAATGGGACACGGAGCAACAGCAGATTCCCTAGGTCGAAATAATGCAATTAACGTAAACTTGCCTTATCACAAAGTTGATAATAACTAAGATACAGGGTGTCAAACTTTTAATTTTTTTTTTGTAATAATTTTTTAACTAAAAGACATAGCGGTAAAAAATTGGGGATTTAAGGGTTCTTTGAGGCAAGAAATTCAATTTCGTTCATGTTTTTGATGTTGCTAGTAGAGGGCGCCAGCTACGGCCTACCCCACTTGTTTTAGATGGCATTACTTTTTTAAGCTTTGTGTATTGACCTGTTTATTAAAAAAAAAGTTACTATAATTTTCTTTGCGTAAAGAAGTATACTGTATTTAGGTCTCTAGGAGGAGGAAAATGTGAAATATGGGCCAATCGTTTGCAAGTCTTATTAAAGCCTATAAATTTATGTCTCGAAAAAGCAACGACTATCGTGCTGACCTGTTGTTATTTTCATATTTTTTGCGGCAATAGGATACACCACATTCATTAAATGTTACCGGAAGTAGTGGAACACCGCAAGATGGGCATAACATGGTACCTCTTGAGCCATCACGTGCCAGATATTTGACTAACTTAGCAAAAAGAACAAGGGACGCCTTTTGTAATGTAATTAATCATAATAATACTGACCAATAAAATGTAATCAACGAACCAAGTTTTATTTCCAAATAAACACACATACATTTACAAATAAACATTAAATAAATAAAAAGTAACATTATAATCTTTCAATTTATTACTAACCCATACTCATACACATCAACAGTGTTTAGGTTTCACACATAACGTGGGTCGCTAAAAAGATCAGCTATGCTTTTATATCTTTCAACGGGTTCTGATTGCTGCATTTGTTGATGTTAAAATCCCGTAAATGTTGGTGGGGGACTCGATAATTGCCGAGGTACTATTTCATTTAAAAGTATTGGACAAAGAGGAGGAAATAAATTAGGAGTAGAAGTTCTAGAACTTGAAAGTGAGACGCATTTGATGTTGGTCTAGACACGGTATTTATAGCAAGCTGATTTAATTGCCTCAACAAAAAATTTCTTCTATAGCTTTTCTAAAATACAGTTGAATTCGATAGTTTTCGAAACAAACAGGCCCAGTACTCAGAAAAATTCGCAGCGTCGTCCTTGTGCTTCTCTGTTCTAAATGTTCTACCGCTTTTTGTAAAAATTTCTCTTTACTCTCCGGAATATTAGACTTACTTTTTTTGAGATGCCAGGGTATATTTAATGTTTTCATATTTTCGCGATTAATTAAATCAACTTCTGCAGACTGTACCTCTTGGTCTTTCAAGAAATCCAAGCAAGAAATATACCAAATGGATGGTACATACACATCGTCTTCACCTGCTCCGGATTTTACAGAATCATTATTTTTTTTAATTCCCGACTATAGGTAGGAATGCTATTTATTTTGGCTTTTAATTTTTCCACAGTACCTTCAGAATAGATTTTTTATATTCCACTAACAGGGTTTCCCATGCTTTTTTTTTCTTCGATTAAATTTCGTACACGTCGCTTTTAATTTGCCATAGTTCGTGCAAACTTTGATACACTTCAAAAAAACTCTGCCACTTCTCGTTATTTGGAATCGCCATATTGTACTTCACGTGTCAACTCGGTCAGAAACAATTTAGCACGACGTTAGACTTGACACAGCCTACTCGACTCCGACAAAATATTTTCAAACAATGCCATACACGCGCAAATTCTCAGTTCCTAAAAAGGCCTCGCCCATAGAAAATTAAAAACTTTTAGTTTTATAAAATGTGTTTGCAAACATTGAAACTTGTTTTAAAATAACGCCACACACACTCAAATATCATTTATTTGCAAACATATTTGCAAATAAATTTGATCGTGTATGGTTCGGGTTACATACATACGTATAAAATTGATAACCTCCCTTTTTTGAAGATGGGTAAAAAGCAGTAAACTCTTATTTGAGATTGTGACTTCAACATTTTTTAATCATCCTCACTACACAAATAAGCAGCAATTACCTAAGAAAAAGTCTTTTAGAAACATTTAGTCTAAGTGAGTCATGTTTTCTGATTAATATTAAAGCTCTGGCTCTATATAAAGGGCGTCTGACCCCGGACAATGCTAAGATTTGCCCAGCAGCCTGGGTGTGCCCTATATTAGAGGTCCGGTTATTATAAATTTGTGTAGACATTCTCATCTATACCCATTTACCTCGAATATCCATTTCGGAAAACTTTATTCGGCTCCTGTAACGTCTAGATTCAAATGAATAGCAACGCAAAATAGTTATAATGCAAGTAGTTAACAAACTCTGTACATGTACACTGTACATATAGTGAGTTGCATATCCGAAAACAGAGTAACATATACATTTAATGACTATATAAGTTATGTTTAAACTATACACAACCCCAAATGCATGCCACTTTAGCATACTAAAATGAACGTCGACAAACTTTAATTGAGTTTTCGTTAAGACAAAGTCTCCGATGAAATTTTGCAATTGCAATTAGGATTCTATAAGCTACCGGATATAACTTAGGTTATTTTTTATTATCTTGGTAAATTGGCTTTAAAATAACTTCTAGAAAAATAAATATCCTTTAAAATTTTAATTAAAATATGCTTAACTAAAACAGGTACGGAAAATCGATTATAAATAATGTATTCATGTCATTTAATTAAGGAAAGTAATTAAAGGACCCCGCAATTTTCTTATGAAAAATGATTTTAGGTCAATATTTTTTAAACTTTGCATACTGATAGCTCTCAAAACGCTATATCAAAGTCTCCACCGGCACAAAACCCTCAAAGGTCACTAGGGATGATTTTGACTGATAGTTTGCTAAATTGTTCAGCGAAATTTTTTGATAGTGTTGTCGAATTGTAGCCATTTAAATAATTACAGAGCTACAGCCTAATATCCCCTGTACCTGAATTTGTTACGTGGTATATAACCCCCCTCCCAATACCTTCTCCCCTGACTTAAGACTCCAATCTCACCCAGAACTTCAGCATCTCTGTTGACCGGGGCAAAGCATTATATCATAAATTCCATTCCACAACCAGCTGTAAGGCCACGTGTTACCCTCCAACCCCAATAATTGGATACCCACTTACAACCTTTTCCCTTCTTCAAGAAATTCATGATAAAATGGCTTTGCTAGCGGTCAGCAGGGAAGCAGATTAGTTTTTGGTGAGATTGGAGTCTGGAGTGAGGCATAAAGGTATTGGGAAGGGGAGGGGTTACATACCCCGTAAGAAATCCAGGTAAAGGGATAGGACGTAGCTCTCTAATTTTTTTCGGTTTTGTGCCTGTGGAGGCTTTTGATCAGCGCCTTGAGAACTATTAGAATGCAAAGTTTAAAAAAAATTGATGGAAACCCATTTTGCATAAGAAAATTGCGTTTATTATTTTTCCCTAAATAAAGGACGTATTTTGTTAATAAAACTTTTACTAGCAGTAGAAATACCCACATTTATCAGTCCAAAACATAAAAAATAATTATCCGATAGGGCTAAAAATGACTGGACATATTTAGGGACATGTGTTTTGACTTTTCACTAAAGGATTATTTTTTCAAGCAACACAGTCCAGATGGCTCTAAAAAATTAGCATGAAAAAAAATTGAAAAAAGTTTATTTTGCCCATAACTTTTTTCTGCTTATTTTAAACGGTTCTGGTTGGTCTCAAAATTTTTCCAATTTTGTCTTCTTGCAAAATAATAGTAATATTTTTTTTGTGGAAGTAATATTTTTCCAGATATATGTATAGGTATACGCCAGAACGATCCGGTGTCTTCATTTTTCGTTAAGCAACTATTTTTTCCAGGCCATATCTCCTTTCATACTCAACGTACAAAAATAAAAAAAATCGTTTTATTTGTCAACTAAAATACGTCATATTAGTAATAAGTAATTTTTTTTCTAATACTACCACATTTTCGGTTAAATTAAAAAAACTTTACACAATGTAACATTTCTTTGGCAAAAATCACAATTTTTCTTGCGCTATTACTTGGAAGGGGTTCATTTTTATGAAAAGTTGTATTTCATGTTTTTATAATAAAAACGATAATTTATCGATTGGGTTAGTATTTTTTTCATCACCCCCATTCCTCCCGCCGCCATCCCTTTTTCCCAGAATCGGTAGTTGTTTAAATCAGTACTGGGCAAGGTAGCATAATTCAAGTTACTTCAAGTACCTGCTTTTTGCCCGAAATTTGCGTTTCGTGATTTAACCTCCTGTATTATATGCAGTCAAACTAAAAAAGTCGTCCAAATAAGTTGTTTACTATTTTTTTGTATTGTTAGTTTTTTTATGGCCAATGTATGTTCAAGATTATCTAATCATTAGCTGTCAGTGGAACTGTTTAGTTTTCAATTTTGCTTAAAGACTTAACGATTTAACTGAACAGTTTATCTGAACAGTTAAAACTGTACGTTTGTAGTGCGCCTAAAATGTTTATTTAGTTCAGTTAAGTCAGTTTTACCTAAAAAAAACTTTCAATTTTTTAGCAAACTTCAGCAATAGTTGGGGGCAAAATATGGATTTTTTTATTTCATATGTTAACTGTTAAAATTTAGGCACTTTTATTAAAATGTGTAAATAAACAAAAACAATTTTCGTAATTCATTCTTAAATTTAGTAAAATCTCATGCATATGTATTTATTACAAACGCATTTTGTGACTGTATAACTAATCATGGAAACTCTTATTTAAAAAGCAATATGGTTCTGCATCACGTAGTGCGTTTTACTTTAATAAAATATAAGATAAAGCATAAGATTAACTTTAAATACGATTAGTTTTTTCAAAAATTATTTGTTGCGTTTGATTTTTTTTATTTAATTTTAAAACTTTTGTCTTTATTTAATTTTCTAAACTGAATTGGCAGTTTGTTTCTTTAAAAACATTTTATTGTTTTAAATATAAAATAGTTTGTGTAATGTTTGAGTGATTTTTATTAAATTGCATTTTTAGGCAACCTACTTGACAGGTGCTTTAATAACTGTCATTTAAGTAACGAGGTCATAAATAGCCTCAATGTTATGTTTTGTGTATTTGTAGAGTCCTATGTTATAATCGTTTAATAATAGAAAATCATGCATTAATAAGCGCTACCAATGCATGATTTTGTGTACGTTAATAACAGTTATAAATTTACGATCTGCAAACGTGTTAAATTTAATTTGTAACACTATCTACATGCCTCAAAATGTTGCTTTAAAGCACTAGTGATGAAAGTGAAATGTCAAATTTTGAAAGGTAACGTCAACGTTTATTTATTTATTAACATTTATATTAATTGTACAATTTACATAACTTAAAAAACAAATTTCTTCCACTGTTCTAGCATTATCCGTAGTTAAGGTGGATTGAATAGAAAAAACCGCATTCTTAGTCGACTGCGGGACACTATTTGAAAGGTTAGGTCCACGTTTATTTATTTACTAACATTTATATTAATTGTACAATTTAAACAACTAAAACAAGCTAAAACTGACACGATGTATCAAATTTGAAGTAAACATGCCTTAACAAACCAGCATCAACAACGGTTGTTAGAATTCATTATATAATAATTTTTATGTACGATGTTATGTAAAACTATTTCTTCCAATTGTTAAATAATTTAATTTTTAAGTGCATTATTGCGTCTGTAAAAAAATATTTTATGATATTTGTGTTAAAAGTAGGTTTTAAGGGATTGATGTGTGTAAAGCTTTCACATTTGTGCCTTAAAATTGTACTTTTCAGATACTAGTGTCAAAAAAGGCAAAACTCAAACGTAAAAAAACTTTTTATTGTATTTATTATGAAGGGTTTTTTTTTTAATCTAGACCCGATAATTACATTAATTTATATTTGGCGAATCTACAAAATTTGTGGCCATTTGTATAGTTATTCATACCAGTTTAGGTTTTTAACTTTATTTTTTGAAATAACTAATATAATACTACTGTAATATTGGTATGTTCGAGACTTTGTATTAAAATTCTCATACTATTTAAACTACATTACTTGTTTATGTTGTTTAAGCTTAGTTTTAATACACCTTTCACTTTGAGTAATAAATTCCCTGTTACAGTTTTCCTAATTAATTTTATAAACGCTCGACATGTCGAGATTTTAGGCTTTTCGGTATTGTTTAATAATATTCTGTCAAGATTAACCTTATTTAGAATAAACGTTTTATAATCTAATTTATCTAGTCCCTTCTATATATTATTACTAATATTTGGGGCATAGTTTGTAAATTTATTTAATTTGTTTAGAGAGAAAAACTTGTTTATTTAACTGTGTAAGAAAGTTATTTTAAATTATTGTTTTGTCGAATAATTTATTATGTAGTGATTGTTTATTTGTGGTTGTTCAAGTAAAGGTAATTATCATTACTTTTTCTTTTATTTTTTAAATTTTCAAATTGTTAAAAGATATAATATCGGCTGCGCCTCGGTCCACTAACGCATCTCTCGACAGAAATGAAACACTTTCCACCTGGGTTTGTAATGTTGCCATTGCGCCACCTGGTGCCCTTTTATTTAAACGGAAATTGTTTAAACAATTGCAGGGAATTGTTATTTTTTAACCGGACATATGTTTTAATATTTTTTAATGAAATACAAATAAAAAAGGTTATATGACTTTTTACAATAAAGTCAGGGCCGTATTTAGGCGGTGGCGAGATGGGCGCCCGCCAAGGGCGCAGCTACCTGGAGGGCGCAAAATCGACCATTATTTTTTTTACTTATCAGTAGCGTAGAAATATTATTATTTTTATTTTTTATTGAGAAAATTAATCAAATAAATAAATTCCATCAGAACAATTTTATAACACATTTTTAAATAAGATACTTAATTTAATTATTTTTAATATATTAAGAATAAAAAATGTATGAATTATTAATAAAATATTAATTTATCCTGATACATACAACGAGAATGTAACACTTTAAATTTTTTTAATATATTAAAGCTGCGGGTAAATTGGTACTTTATAAATTAGAGGCAGCACTAGTTCTTTTTACTACCAATAGCTTAGGAAAAATTAAAAAAATTAATTAGTTTAATTCTGATGTGTCATATAGTCATGTGGGGAAAGAGTGCGCATTTTTTTCAACTATTATAAAATCATAATCTTCGTATGAAATAAATTTAAAAAATGTTATTTATTTAATGGCTTTATTGATTTAGTAATTACATAACATGAAATCAAATTTTCCTAATGGTTATTTTAGAAAAAAATAAAAATAAAACCTAGTCAAAATGCGTACACTTACCCCAATATCGGGGTATATGTGCGCAGCACTGCGGGTAAGTGTACGCACTTAAAATAACCTAAACGGTAGCTTGTTAAATATCGTTAAACTATATTTTTTGTCATAAATATTATTTGTAATTAACATTTATTAATATTTATTTTATTTTTAGTATTAATATATTAAATATATATACTCTCACAATTACTATTTATTCTAATTTATGTCGAGAATAATGCTTAAAGTAATTAATATTTATATACTGAGATAAATTAAAACGAGATCATTTTTATCGAACTATAATAAAATCTTAGTTATCAGTTATACATATGTATATCACATATAATATAAAAGTACCTATTTGATAATGAGTGCACTGTTTATGCATTAAAATATGCGTATTCTTACCCCACAACCATATTTATGCGCACACTCAACCCAAACCGCCTGTACAAAATTAGGTTAAAATTACACATTGTTGCATCATTATATTTCATAAATTTAAATATGCAATTAATAAAACTAGATACATAAACGAGAATACTTGGATATAACAAATTCTAATTACCGCAACATGATTATAAAAGTATTTCAATTGAAAATGAAAAAAATTCGTAAGAATTATCACCAAAATATTTACTTGCCAATATTACTAAAACTGCTTAAACTTGCCAGAGAAGACTCCAGTCTTTTGTCCAACGTCGTAGTGACTACTGAAGGCATTCACTACTTTACTATCAACGGTTCTATAAAAAGTAAGCCTGCGCAAGTGCCACACTTACCCGCCGCGCATTCTTGCCCCACACCACTCTACTCTTAAAAATACCTCAGACAGTATCACAGCTAATATATAATATTTTTTCAACATTTCTACATGTTTCATAGCAAAGGTTCAAATAGTTTTTGTCAATACATGTAATATAAGTTTTTAATCGAATATTTTTTTTGCATATTATTTTATTTAACAACCATTTTATTGTTAAAAAAGTTTAATCATCTGCAAAATTGGTATTTTAAAAAAACGAAATTCTCGGATCAAAAAACTTTAAACCTACAACTTTACACTTTAATTTTATAAAATTTCGAAGACAAAACTCCCGGACTCCCCGTTTTCATTAGGGAGTATTCCATACTCCCCATATTATTCGGTGTGTGGGGCCTGGGCGCAAATGTTAAGCCCCGCCAAGGGCGCGGCCGTACCTAGATACGGCTCTGAATAAAGTTAATATTTTTGGAGATATTAATTTTTAAAAGTTCGAAAGATATCAAATTAAAAAAAAATATTGTTTCTACAGGTTTTTTGATTCTTTATTAAGCGGGCTCACAAATATGCGTCCCACCTTTAAGTATCGCCGTCTCTCTGACTCCTGAAATCAATTTTACAAAAGTTATTGGAGCTTTATTTTACTTGTAAGCGCGCGTAATAATCAAAAAACCTGTATAAACAAAAAAATAAAAAAATTTCAAATCCCAATTATGGATATTATTAACTATTGTATAAAGAACAAAAAAATATATTTTTTATGTTTCATTATTTTTTTAATATATATTTTTCATGGTTCAAAAATACCCAAATGTGAGATTGTTCGTACTAAAAAAAATTCATATTTCCAAAAGTATTAACTTTATCGTAAAAAGTCATAGAACCTTTTTTATTTGTATTTCAAAAAGAATATGAAAAAATTTGTCCGGTTAAAAGATAACAATTCCTTGCAATTGTTTAAACAATTTCAGTTTAAATAATAGGGCACCAGGTGGCGCCATGGCAACATGCATTTATATCATCAGTAGGGCAATTTTAAGAGAATTGCATAAAAAAATTGAGGTGGAAAAGTTTTCGGTACTTATGCGCCGATTCCTCCTAGACTATGTAGGTACATGTAAGTAATTTAACAGTTATTTTAACAAAATTATAACTTATAATATATTTATAAAAGCCGCCAGGTTGTTTTAAATTGACTTTTTTTGTTCTTTTGGAACACAAAGGTTGGAAATAAACTAAACAGTGGATTTTTTGGTACAATTTTTTTCTATATGTACTTTTGCTCTAGGAATATTCGTTTCTAAGTTACAGGGTGTTAAAAAATTGAAAAAAATACTTAAAGTGTAATAACTTTTAAACGCTAAAAGGTAATGGAATGAAATTTTGGACAAGGCTTAATTTGACCTAAAAACAGCAAAAAAACTAAAATAAATATATGTTTTTGACCTAGAAGGCCACGATCATCTTAAAATCAATTCTTGGTTGCCCGTTTATCATAGGTAAATCAACCTGCTCACCTTTAGTTAACCTATTAGTTTTTTGTTGTTAGTGCTAAATTTAACCTATTGTTTTAACATTACACGAAATATGTTAATCAACACTAACCTTTTTTTAACTGTCAAACTTTTAAAGACATGAAAGCAATTGTTTTTACGGTATCCTACCTAGCTTCTGTTTACATGACAACTACTATTTATATGGGGTAAACCCTATTTCGTACAAAAAAAAAATAGTAAGGTTTCTACATATTTTAAAAAATAAATGTGTTTTGATAACAACTAAAAATGTGCGTTTGTTTTGGGACACTCTTTACAACAAAAATATATAGTTTTAATAATATGTTTATTTCCTTATTACGCGTATGTTGTCAAATAGCACGAAATATAAAAAATAATAAAATGCATTTTATCTTTATAAGTTTGTACTCAGCAAACTCCCAAACACAAATCGATTTCAATGTGCCAGTTTATCCAATCGTAAACGAAAAACCCTTGTAGTACGGTTTTCGGTTTCAGCAATTAATATTGTTTTGCGTTGATACGTCACGTTTTGCAACGTAAATAATATTAATAATATCTCTTGTGTTTATCCCAAAAGGCTTTATATAATTATCTAGATATAACCACTACACAAAATTGGAAACACTAAAGCTAGAGTGAAATTGTAATTTATGAGTAGTTAATTTTAACGTTAATCTCAGCCTAGTGGTTTAAGCGTATATATTTTTTCATACGTTTTATTAAAAAAGCATTTCTATTTTTTTTAGTAATAGCAAAAATAGTTTCATTCATATCAAAAGTTTTCGGTTTTAATTAAATATTAGAGCAAGAGATAAAACAAATAAATAGCTGAAATGCCAAAATAGTCCAGTCACGGAAAGTAAAAATAGGGTATTACCTCCGAAATCCTTATAACTTTATCGATTTTTCTCAAAATTTTGAATAAGGCTTATCTTTCTTCTTATTTTAAAAGATACGTATGCGCAATTTGCGCTTTTTCTTTGTAGGAAGTTTTATTACAGTGGGGTAGTTACCCCGTGTGTTAAAAATAGAAAAACTATGAACTTAACCGTTTTATAAGCCAGAGTTAAGTGTAAATATATCAACTATTAATTATTTCTATTGTGGAATTTGATTTATGATATTTCACAAAATCGCTATACTCGTAACAGAATTAAAAAAAAAAGTATTTTTTTTAACGCCAGTAAATTCGTCATTACTTGTTTGTGTAGGCGACTGCGAAGATTCATTTTTTTTCCGCCAGAGCTTTACTTTTTACTTTTCCGGCGGATGAGGAAAAAGTGTTTTCAGAGCAAAATAAATACAAACAAACAACAAAACAAGCGTTAACAACTCATTTATTAAACTAAAAATAAACTATTTTTTTTTATTTATTACTCAAGATGGGTTTGAATGCGGTTTTTTGCATTCGATTCGTATGAACGTCTACAAACTTTGTGAACGAATTTAATTAATGGGAAATCAAAAACTGCGTTTGTACAATAGAAAAATGGTATTTTCGAAATGCATTTAAAAGTTTGCAATTATAAAAAATTTATAACTAGGTAAATAATGATAAAAACGAGCCCAAATTTGTAACTAAGGGGTTTTCGAGGTCGCTGTACACGAATATGACATTGGCTAGGGCCTACTGACTACCTGGTGCGCGCTAAGGGTGGTGTACACATCGTCTTCTGGAGTTTTACGAGAATTTCTTCTAATATTAACCCATTTTTGTTACTCGGAGGTTTTTGAGGTTGCTGAACCTGAATATGACATTAAGAAGAATGGTGTAAACGTTGTCTTCTGGAGTTTTACGGCAGTTCCTCATAATATCAACGCAATTTTGTTTCTTTTTAAGGCCCTTGCCAAAATCATATTCGTTTTCAGCGACCACAAAACACCCCCGAATAAAGAAATTGGACGAGTTTAGTAGGATTTGCCGTAAAACTTCAGAAGACGACGTTTACACCATTCTTAGCGAGCACCAGGTCTCCGCAGACCTCTCAAGTAAAGAAATTGGGCTGATATTAAAAGGATTTTTCGTAAAACCTCAGAAGACGACGTTTACACCATTCTTAGCGCGCACCAGATATTTCGCAGGTCCTTGTCAATGTCATATTCGTGTTCAGCGACCTCGAAAACCCCTGAGTAACAAAAGGAGAGATTGTCATAAAACTCCAAAAGACGACTTCTACCACCTTCTTGGCGGGCACCAGGTACTCCGTAGGCTCTTGATAATTTAATATTCGTGTTCAGCGACCTCGAAAATCTCCGATTAACAAATTCTGTTCTATTTCCATCATTATTTACATAGTTATATTTTTTTTATAATCGCAGACTTTAAAATGCATTTTTCTAATGTACAAAAAATGCAGTTTTTCATTTCCCATTAATTAAATTTGTTCACAAAGTTTGTAGACGTTCATACGAATCGAAAACAAAAAACCGCATTCAAATCCATCTTACTGCATTTAATATAATTTAATAAATCCATCTTACTGCAAGAAATCCCTCGTAAGGCCTATTTTTGTGGTACGTTTCCTCGACTATACGAAATTAAAACGCAATCGAAAATGCAATTAAAAAATATATATTATTGTTGACAGTGTCCACTGACAGCTTTATGTTACATTACTATGGCAACTATTTCCGACACAGGTCTAAGCCGCCTGGCGAACCCACTTATCTTTAATAATTAGTACTATTAAAAAAAATTTTTTTTGCGTTAATTTGCCCACATGTAAAAAAACAAGTATACTTAATTTGGAGGAAAAGTTACTTTTCTTGGCTTGCCCTTTATTACCAGTCTCACTCCTTTGGCTGTTAAGCACGAGCGCGCCATAAAGTATCACTTTTCCTCCATATAAAATAATATAGTATTTAGTGGCTTAAAAAGGGTTTTATTGTAATATTTATGTAAAGGAAATAATATATCCTTATATTATTTATGACATGATAAATTATATGTTACAATGCTTTAACTTTTAAAAACTACAGAGACAGGAGGAATAATGCTTCAAAATTAAAAAAAACTCCCATGCTCCATTTTTTTTAAAACATGTATATTGGTTTTTGTTAATTTCTCCGTTTCTATTTGAGCGACTACAAGATTATGTAAATTTCATTTTTTTTTGAACCCGTAATTTAGGAGAGCTTTGAGCTTTAAGGGCCTGAAAAAGGTAGTCTTTGCATGCAAATGGCTATACCTTATTTAATTTTTATGTTACAAAAATACGAAAAAAACCAAACCTTTTGTAAAAAAAGCTACATTTTTGTTAAAACAATTTTTACATATATTCATTAGTTTTACAAGTATTTTAAAAAAAGTAAATATTTAAAAATATAAAATTAAAAAATATATTTAAAGTTCCTTATTTGGCTTTTTAAGCCATTCAAACTTATAAAAAATAATAGTGAGACATAAAGTATGAGTTACAATCATTTTTAATATTACTGGTAATGAGGCCAGTTTTACTGTCCAATTTATCTTCAAAAATTTGAGTGACCCATCTTACTTTCATCAAAACTCACCTAATTTTAATTCCAAAGATGTTTACTAATGCTTAATTTATACGTCTTTTTTAGTAATTTTAAAAAGGTTCAATTTTTTTTTTGAAAAAAATCTCGTTCTTTTCTTATTTAACGTTGAAATCTTCAAATGAATTTTCGCCTTCAAAGGGTCATAACTCGTTTTGTATTGGTACGACAATAGGTAAAAAAAATCTTAGTTTTTTGTTTATAAGCTTTAATTCAGATGAATATTATTTTTTTAATAAAACGCACGGTTTTTTAATTATTCGCGAAAACCTGCTAAAAAAAAGTTCTTCTTGACATTTTCAGTCACGAATAACTCAATCAGCGCTACATAACTTTCGTTGAATAAAAATTTCTTCTGTTGTATCCATTGTGTTTATTTAATTTTTTTACAACGTTCCAAACAGTAAGTATCTCTGATTGTTTTCAAGTAAATACACCATTCACTTGAAAACGATCAGAAATACTTACTGTTCAAAATGTTGTGACAAAATTAAATAAAGAGGAATGAAAGTCCAAGAAGAAATTTTTTTAACCTACAACATTGTCTAGAACCTTCAAAAAAATAACTTTTGTTGTCTTCGGAGCGGAAAACGTTTGGTGACTGGACTAAAACACGAAAAGTCGATATTGTGTCAAGTCTCCCGTTTAATAATACTACTTTTAAAACATATTTGTATAAGTAAAACATATTTATTATTAACAATATTAATAAAACAATTCTAATAGGTAACGCAGTACATGGTTATTAATTGGAAAGGTGACTGCCTGTGGACAGTGTCGTTGGAAAGTCACACCTTGCCTATAGGTAAGGCGGCCAACCGTCCCGCATTTGGAGGACGGTTGGCGGTTGTATTCCCGCATTGCAATATTTAATAAAATCGTCCCACAATTTGTTTCTTGCGTCCCGCATGTCCCGCATATCGGTAAATTAATTAATTTATGAATAAAGCGTGGGTGGCAGCGTTGCCAGTCCGCCGCCTGCGTTTTGTAATTCGGTCTATCGCGTGCGCTTGTTACTCACTTTACTTTAATCCATACACCCGCCCGCCACCCGCGCTCATTCATCCCAGTGGCGTGCGTGTCGTCGTCCAGTACCTGCTTTGTTTGCCAGTAGTCTAGTCGAGAAATGTATTTCCTGCGAAAAATAGAAGGCTTCGAAAAATATGAGCGATAGCTCATTCGACGCAAAATACAAACCTAAAAAAGCTGTTCGGTGGATTTTTTCGGTCAACAAAAATTGCAGTTTTTATAAACAAAAAACGAAATTAAAGAAAGGCCATTTCGATTTTTGATAATGACTTAAAAACTATAAGAGATAGCGGAAATTACAAAAAAGATCCTTGTAGAAGAGAACATTTTCAAAAAAAGTATCGACTTCCGAAATTCTATCTCCATTATTTATAATTTTAATTTAACACTGAAAATGGCCTTCGCGCGACATTTTTGGTTGCGTTCTCGGCGTCAAAACCAAGTACATCACACTAAGGAATTTTTTTTCAGCATTAAATATTAATTAAAATTTTTTAAAATATTGTGGTGTATTCAGAACACTTTAAAGAATTTATTCCCGTCAAAACTTAAACTTAAAGTAATTTTTTAACAAGTTAGAGAGTTTTAAATTAACAAAATTGTTTTAAACTTTCGTTTTCATTGTACATTAAAAAAAATGTATAAATTTTTCGCGTCGTAGAACCCTTCTTTTTAACATACCCAACAAGATCACGCCATAAAAGTTTTAAAAAATGTAATGCTTGGTTTATAATAATTTTATAACTTTTACAATATTACTTTAATTTTTCATTTTTTGTCACAGTTATAAAATTATTATAAACAAAGAAATATTTTTTTTTTAACTTTTATGGCGTTATCTTGTAAAGTATGTATATAAGAAGGGCTTCACGAAGCAAAAAATTAATACGACAATTGTTTAAGCATTTTTTTTAATGTACAATGAGGACAAAAGTTCGAAACAATTTTGTTAATTGACAATTGTTTAATTTGGTAAAAAACTAACTTTAGGTTAAATTTTTAACGGGAGTAAATTTCTTAAAGTGTTCTTAATGCACCATAATTTTTTAACATTTTTTAATTAATATTTAATACCAATGAGCTGTTAGGTTAACTGGAGAAAGCATCGATTTGGCATAAGCGTGGCATCATAAACGTACATTCTAAGGTCCTGCTTAGCAATGAATGAACCTCTGTACTCAAAAAATAAAATCCACCAAAACCCGGGAAAATGGTTACTACAGATACTATTTTGTCGAAAAGCGCGGCTGCCAAGTATCTTTCTGTTTCATTTACTTGATAGTATATTATGATTAAAGTTTACTTAATTTATACTTAAAATTACATCAAATTAAGCTCTTTTATTGTATTTTAAACTGTGAATAATATTTGTTATATTTATTACTATAAAGTATTACACAGAAAAGTAATGATGTCAAAATACTATTTTATTTTTGGACAGCTACTAATAAAGGCGCTAACCAACGTGACAACAGTGCATTTTTCGTAGAGGCGTACTTCCGTACTTCGGCCACCTTCGGCCTTCGGCTTTGCTCGACAGATGACCCATTCAATATGGCGTTTCAGTCTGAATGTTTCTCGGGTTATTTTTGCGACAATTGTATAAATTTCAGTTTTCTGTAATAACTTTTAATAAATCAAAATGGTAAGGCAGTGCCAAGTGTGTAAAGTGACGGATATGATTCCTGGATTATCATTTCACAGTAAGTACATACTATGCTTGTACCATTCTATCGCCAATAATAAACAAAACATGTTGGGCGCAGCTCTCGATTGCGTTTATGAATGAAATGCTTTCTCTATCTATGCTGTCAGCCCATTGTTTAATACCCTAAAAAAAATATTTAGTTTGACGCTGAGCGCGCAACCTAGGGATTGAAATCCCGGGATCGCGATCCCGAATATCTTGGGATCCCGGACAAAATTTAGTGTCCGAAAATCCCTGGATTATACAGTTTAATCCCGGGAAAAAAAGGAATCACTAAAATTATTTTAATCTCGAAAATCCCGTAAATCCCGGAATCAATTAAATCTGATACCAGAATAATTCATAATTCATTACCTACTTTTTTAAATTTAATAGTCGAAGTTATTAACGACCACGTCAGGCGCTTGCCAAAAGGTTTTTCCCCGAGTGTCTTTGTCGGGAATCCTGTGAATCCGAGACCAGTGTATTGATGACTTGATGTTTTTGCGCCATTATTTTCGAAAATGAATAATGTGCGTTTTGTGTCAAGTAGTTTTAGTTTAGTGGTACTTAGTTTATTTTTACTGCATAAATGTTTTTTGTTGTTTTGTTAAGTTTAAAAGTAAGTTTCTTTTTGTGTTTGCTTTTTTAATGAAGTTAAAAAAAAATAGTATTTTATTGTGTTAAAATATTTCCGGATTTTCGGATCAATCCCGGGATTAAATATCTCAATCCCGAAATCCCGGGATCGGGAAAACTCTCCGGGATTGCAATCCCTAGCGCAACCACAAATGTCGCGCGAAGGCTCATTTTCAGTGTTAAATTAAAATTATAAATAATGAAGAAAAAAGAGTTAAGACTTTTTTTATCGGAAATTTCCTCCTCTTTAAAGATCTTTTTTGCAATTTCCGCTATCTCTTATGGTTTTTGAGTTATCATCAAAATCGAAATGGCTTTTTTTTCGTTTTTTGTTAATAAAAATTGCAATTTTTATTGGCAAAAAAAATCCTTGAAACGCCTTTTCAGATTAGCATTCCGCGTCGAATGAGCTATCGCTTATGTTTTTCGAAGACTTCTAACCATTTTTCGCAGAAAACACACTTTTCGACTAAACAACAGGGACGAACGCTCCTACAGAACGAGTATTTTAGTTGATAAATGCCCTATGGTCATCGGAAAAATCACCACTAATATGGGCAGTTGTCAAAATTTTTTTGATATACTTAACAAGAACCCTAATCTAGTTAACAAATGTCTTTCAACGGAAAAATACGATTTTAAATAATAAAATGTTGATTTAGTATTAACCGATTTTTATTAATTTTACTCCTTCTACTTTACCCACTCGTAGTCGTCATCTCATTCCCACATGACTTTTTATAAAGTTGGCCGCCTTACCTATAGGCGAATTCGGGTGCCTTGCACGTCACCTAGCTTTGCCCTTCAGTAAATAAATCGTAATAAATTTGTTCGTTTTTCCGCTTTCGGCGCTGGTTTCATTCTGCCGAATGTTGCCGAAGCCGAGGCCGAAGCCAAACCTTCGGTCAAATACTAGTCTTTAGTATAGTTTAATTTTTGCAGAAAAAAAAGCTTTATTACTTTTAAATATGTTCTATATTTTTGTGGCGATTCATGTTTCAATAAGTTTTCGTTGGGTTACTCGCCTGGGAAGTTTTAAAAAGATGGGACCACTTTGGTCCTGGTCCCGGGATATAGCAAACTAAGCCTGCTCAGTCCCATTTTTTGGAAACTTTCCAGGCAAGTAACCCAACGAAAATTTATTTACATTTAAGTTTTACAACAGCAAAGCGTGTTTTCTACTTTGGGTTTTCTCATATTAAATTCATTGCCTTATATTACGAAATTATATTACGTAGTTTCATGCCATTTTAATTCCACAATATGTTGCAAATTAAAAAAAAAATGTTAAAATACCTGGAATGTGTAAGATAAGCAGTTAAGTTTATAAAATGTGGACTTTTTTACCACGCTTTTATTAGCTTGACCTGCATGTATGTGTGTATGTACGTATGTACGTATGTAACAAAGTCTTTTAACGTTATTTTCACCTTATTTAAAAAGTCTGTTTAACTTAAAAATTTGTACAGTGGTCAGGAGCTAATGAAAATTAAAAAAATATATAACTTCGTTATAATGTCCGACTAGCATCAACAGAATAAAAAGAAAAGATATCGAGACCATTCACAGAACGACGGTCAATAACATTTTTTTTAATCGATATAATTTAACAAAATATTCCAAACTTATTTTGAATAAAAAACTTTTAAAAAATTGTAAGAAAAATCCATTAAAAATTTCTAAATCAAATCAAAACAATAAAATAAATTTAGATTTATTGACAAATACAGGGGGGCCGTCCATATATACATACAATATATGACCCCTTTTATTCGCGAATAACTTTAGAACATATAAAGATATCAAATCGGTTTTGCAGAAAATATATTCTTAAAGTTTATGTATCTACCATTTTGTATTCATTAGCAACAAATGGCCCTTTCGATATGAACAACTTATTTTAATGACTATAACTTGATTTGTTTGGACTAAAATATAAACTTAAGTTAAAAACTACAAAGTAGAAAATAATTTTTAAGTATAAACAGTTTGTTTTACAGCGATACATAGAATTTGAAATAGATTAAAATAAAAATTAAGTTAATAACAAAATATTTTAATTATAGAAAAAAGTATGCAGTGCTTGATATTAAATGTTACAACCGGTTATATTGGTAGCTATTTACAAAATTAGAGTTATTATGAAAATATAGTAAACTACACTCACGCTTTTTTACAACAATGAAATTATTTTGTTAATAACTTAATTTTTATTGTACTTTTATTTTAAATTATTAATTCATAATTAATTATTGAATTTTTTATTACTGTAACACAAGTTTTTTATACATAAAAATCATTTTCTGCTTTTAGGTTAGGTTTGCTATAAAAGCATGTTTTTTTTAGTTTTTTTAAACTATAAATTTATACTTTGTTCTGCTGAGTGCCTCAAAATTTTAAGGGTATGATAAAAAGACAATACATAGTTTTGCTGGGAGAATAAAAAAACAAAATTATGTAATATAAAAAAAGACACAAAAAATTATTATATATAAAATGCCGTGTGAAGGTCTTAAATTATATAGAGGTAAATACAGAATTTAACAATTCAAAAATGTAATAACAATATAAAAAATATGAAATTAACAGGAACACTTCCAGTATTTCAGCATACTCGTAAAATACAAGTTAATAAAAATGTAAAAAAAAAAAGTAAGCATCATAAAACCCAAAAAAAACGTTTTCTTTTATTTATCCACCGTAATCATAATTTAAAACGTCTCCTATAGCCTTTTACCTTTTAACATTTCCAAAATTGTTATCCAACTATCAGTTTATTTAGAAGAGGGAATAAAAATAATAAACCGACAATCTTGACCGTAAGTGTCTATTTGGCAACATGCTCGAAAACTGTTTATTGTCGACTAACACGCAAACAATTGAAAGCAGTTGTCCGGGAAATGTTACTTTAATTCTCCGAAAAATCGGAAAATTCAGTTAAATTGGTCGTACAGTTTTCATTTATTTTATTGAAAACTGATTTTATCCTTTATTTAATGGGTGTTTAACATAGGCATTAATAGGCTTTTTAAATACTTTTTACTACTTAGAAATTTGTCATTTATTTTTTGCAAAATTAAATAACAGAATTAAAAATAAAGTTTAAAACAAACATAAAAATCCCAGTAAGATATTTTCTTTCTCATAAGTGTAGCATTTTGTTGATTGGTAACGGAATTACTGTAGATCTGCAAAATAACTTCGATAGCCTGTATTACAAAAACAATTTTTTACGTATGGGGTCATTCATAAATCACGTTACACCGTAAGGAGGGGAGGGGTGTAGATGATTGTGACATTGTGTGACAAGGGGTATGGGGGGTCATCAGCTTTGTGACATCACATATAAAAATATAAATCATTTAAAACATTTGATTTGATGTTAACTTTATTAAAACATATTTTTAATGAAAATAATAAGAAAAAAATTGAAATTACTGTTTTAATTATTTTTAGATGAAAAATTTCAAAATATGTGACGTTACACTAGGGGGAAGGGGGTCTCACAAATGTAAAGAGTTGTAACAGGGACGGGGACGGGGGTCAAAAAATCAAGAAATTCGTGTGACGTAATTATGGATGCTTGGAGCTGCTGCAAATAATTTGCAAAGGTGTTATGTTAAAAAACTTGACAGACTTTGAAGTAGTATGGTAATTTTTGTTTTTTCGTTATAAAAGAAAAGAAGGAAATATGATACCGGGTATATATTTGATCTTAATTTTTTCTTTTTTTTTCAATACTTAAAGTAGTAAAAATTACCTTAATAATTAATTTGACAATAAAAGACCACAAGAGAATTCTCGAAATTACCTTTACTTCAGGTATTTTATCCAGTTACGGGATAATTTATAATTTAAAATGACCATCCTTTTTTCAAGTATATGTCAGTAAAAAAAATAGATCATAATGAACTACACCAGAATGGCCCTCTTCTTGGGTGGCTTTGTCTTTTAGGGTAAACCAGAGATAGAACAGTTTTTTAAAAGTAAATATGGCGGATTCGCAGATTTTTTTTGGAATAGGTGGCACCCCTTTAGCAAAGTTGCTTCTGCAAGTCGGCCATGTTTGCAGATCTGCAAAAATGCAGTTGTAGATGTGTTATAATTCCACTGTAGATCTTCGACTATAATCTTTACATATATGTTTTTATTTTAAAACTTCGATTTTACACAAAGGAGCGTAACAAAAAAATGTGCATTCGTAGAACTAAAAATTACACTAGATCCTAAGGAAAACAAAAATTAGAATTTTTGTCATCTGCTTAAATATATAGTAGGGGAGCTGGTAAATGAGTTTGAGTAGGTTCTTAAGGCACTTTAAAAATTTGTGTATTTGTGTAATTGTCCTTAAAGGACCCCCTAAACATAAATGTCAAGGTCTGGCTAAAGGGTAGCGGCCCCCACCATCCCTTGAATTAAAAAAATTAACTGTTGGTAAAGTGCAGCTCTCAGACTAATAGAAGAGCTGGTAAACAATTTTGGGTAGGTTTTTGAGGCATTTTTAAAATTTGTGTAATTGTTTCTTGAAGAACCCCTTAACACAAAAGTCAAGGTCTGGCTAAAGAGTAGCGCCCCCTACCAACCTTTATATTAAGAAAACCTTGACTTTTATGTTTAGGGCTCCTTTAAGGACACTTACAAAAATTTTTAAAGTGCCTTGTTCTTCTTTTCTTCTTCTTCTTCTTCTTCCTTCCTTGGGAGCCGTCTTGATTCACTACCGAAGACAGCGGAGCCTCTTGGGCTTCTTGTGCCTAATTTCCCATTATCTTTTATACCAATTATTCCATTAGTCTTGTTCCTCTACAAATCTGTATAACCCGAGACTGGTTGGTTAATATATTCCTGTGGGCTCATTTTCGATTGCCCAAATAATGCCTGTCTTTTGTAATTCAATGCTTCACATTCGCACAGGATATGGTAGGCTGTTTTTTCCCCCTCGTCGTACATTCTGCAACTTGGATCCCCATTGTGTGTAGGTGTTTTCTTAGATTATCGTGCCCTGTTAGCAACCTTACTGTTGTGCGAAGTCTATTCCTACTGTGTCTGAGCAGTTCTTCCTTCGTTCTTTTGGATGGGCCCCTTATGAAGCTTTTTTCATGTCTAATTCTACTGAGGTTTCCGCAGGATTCCTCGTGTTTGTTTCGGATCCATTCCCTGGTTTGCCCTCATGCTGTGGTTTTGGTCACTCCAAGGGCAGGTTCTGGCCCAAAGTATGGTGTGAATGATCCCTATCTCGCAAGCTTATCCGCTTTTTGGTTGCCTTTTATTCCCGAATGTCCTGGTACCCACAAGAGAGTTACTCTGTTGCGTTCTTCCAGGACTTCCAGTGCTTTTTGGCATTCCTATGTCAGCTTGGACGTTACCTTGGGGTTTACTAGTGCCCCCAGTAATGCTTGGACGTTTGTAATTATGCAGATCCGCTTGTTTTTATAAGCCCTCCTGTTATTTTCTTTTGTACAGTGCAGTAAAGCATATATTTCCGTTTCAAAGTGGCAACTTAAAATTGTTTGCCAGCTCTCGGACTAAAAGAATTTTTTAATAAATAAAATTAATAAAAAAATACAGTTAAACTTGAAAACAAACAAATTGTAAACTTGTTTTAATATTATTTTATTTTGACTCCTATAATACAATTAAAACATAATATATCATAATAATGAGCGATGAGTAAATAAGTTTTATTAGTTAATGATTTTAGCCAACAGTGATATATTATTTCGATTACATCAACACAAAATGACATCTGTGCAACAAATGAAATTCGTACCAACCAGAGTGCTATAATTTAATTATAGAAATTCATATTACAGCTTCAAAAGCACTATAATCCAATATTCCATTTTAATTTTGGATTATGTATGTAATGAAATAAGCTTTTAATGACTATACTGTAATTACTCTATTTTTTATTTCTTTCTATTTTTACACTTATATCTAACTTGATTAAACTATTTTTTAGAATATTTGCACAAAATTTAATGCTTAATTAGTAAAGCTTTGCCCTTTGACTTTTTTTATACACAACTGACTAAAGTAGATTAAAACAAATAGGAAAAACTTTTTATTAAACCATGGTATTGATTTATTAAAAGTCTTAATAATTTTAATTTCAACTTAAAGAAAATGCGATCACTTTCTTATACACAATGATCGCAGCTACTCGCTGAACGCTGGCTTATAATGTTTCTAATTGGTTGGCGGTTTACGAATTTTGGCAAAGGTTTTAGACATCTTTACATCAAGTCCACGTGGACTTTAGAGTTTACCGGCAGGCTCCATAGCCTGACAAATGAATTGAAATTTTTCCAGGGTCTGATTAAACATTTTTAAAATAGGTAATATATTAAAGATTATAAATAAAAAAGCATGAAAAATACATGATCTAAAACAAAATGATTTTTTTCCGGATCTCTATACTAACTATGACGCTGCTAACTTCTTCGTAAAAACTGCGTAAAAACTATCACACGCTTCCAAAAATTGACCTTAAAAATATGAGTCATTTTAAAAAGGTTAGCATAAGATTATATAGGTTTTAAAATTAACAACAAAATAATATATTAAGAAAATAGTGCCAAAATAATAACCAATATAATTATAACACATTTATAAATAAATTAGTTAGTACGGCTCTAGCACGAGCAGTTTGCCAATGATTGTAGCTAAATAAACTATTTTTCGCACTTCTTCTGTATTAAAATTAAATGTTGCCAGATTAATAAAATGTTTCCCATATTTCTTCCCAGCTACTATAATTTATATATTTATCTCGCAGATAGCAGCCCACGTTAGAGTGACATATATGTATATCTTCTTTTAGTTACTTGGAAATTAATGAAAAAATATTTTAAAAAGTACAAAATTATACGCAGCAAACAATATTCTTTCGTTTTGCGCAGCTAACAAGTCCTTTAGGTTCTTTCGCAATCCCAAATCATTGCTCCTATTATATCTAAGGCTCTTGATCAGGTCTAGCATAATGCGCTAGTAAATAAACTTCTTTTCTATAGCCTTCTACCTAAATATTGTTCTTCGCTCTTAAATTTCCTTTCTAATTGACTTTTACCACATTAATGATGGGGTACCTCAGGGCGCAGTACTGGCACCAAATTTATTTCTACTTTACATTCACTATCTTCTTTCTTCCACAATGAACCCAATTCATAGTTTTGCGGACTATTGTATCCTTTATTTCAGCATTCAATTCCAGCCAGTCTCTAAACCTGATTTGGAAAGCAGGCGAGGGGTAATGCAGATATCTCTTTAACAGGACCTTTAACTTATTTTGAACTGTGGGTGGCACCACAAATCTTGTCCAATTAAATGTCCTAAGAACACAATTATGTTTGTTGTCGCTTTTTTACCCTGGATTTACCAACCTGACGTTGGTTATTAATAAAAATTACCCTGACCTATTGGGGATAGTATATATTAAGTTAGATTACGAACGCTGAATCAACGTCGACACCGAAGTTAAACTTACATTATCTCCAATGCTAGGTTCAGCGCCAAAGCAGATCGACGCCGTTTTATAAATGACTGGCCGTTAAATGAATTCTTTAACATCAAACGCTAACTTGGCATCGTCATTTGCCAATAAGCTTATGTTTTAGTAATTGCAACTTAAAAAAAAATTAGAAAATACATGTAATCCACATCACTTTGTCAAAAGCGAAGTAAATTTGGCAAACTAAGATTATTATTTGACAGAGCAAAAAAATAAATCACGTAGTCTCCGTAGTGTGAGTAGTTAGTGCAACGACCTAGTAAATACGTATCTTTAAAGCTGTCCTGTAATGGTTTTTCAAAAATAAAATAGATCAAAATTAAATTTGCCTAAAAGTAGATCAAAATTATAATTAAATCAATGAATTTCATTTAGATTGCGGTAGTTCTGCTTTTTACAAACGGGATATTCCTGCCCTTTTTTTGTTACTTGTCATGTTTCTAACGAAACGAACCCTGTTGCGTTTTTTTTTTACTTTGATGGCATTTAAATTAAAAAAAAAAAACTAAACATGTTCAGCGCTGCGTGGATGATTGGCGTAAATATTTTTAAGGCAGTTTCGGTTTTGTATTTTGCTTTTTTATTCGTGTCCCAAAAGAAACAAACATTTACATAACCACTGTTAATAAATAAAGATTTTATTTTTTTGAATAAAATAAGATAAAAGCATCCAAGCAAAAAAAAATATTTAGCTTTCTAATTTGGCGCTTAATCGGCGGTGGTGTTTTTTGGGTTGCTAAAAAATAATAATAAAAAAAAATAATCTTTATTGTATCGACAGAGTCACATACAAAGGTGGAAAGTACCGCCAGGCATATTTTAATAACCGCCAAAAAACTTATTAACTAAAAAAAGAACAAAACTAGAAATATACAAAAACTAGAACAATAAATAAACATAGATGCTACAACAATAACCAATTCACCGACACGTGTTTGCATATTTTAGACTTAAAAACAGGTACACTTGAGCTTTTAAAACTAAGGGGCAATGAGTTGTAAATTTGAGGTGTAAGATATAGAAAACATGACTTAAAGAATTGTGTTCTGTGATGCGGTATAGAGATTGCATCTCCGAAGCGAATGTTCACTTGGTGAGTGTCTCTCCTATAAGTTATAAGTTCAGTGAGATATCGTGGCTCTTTTAGCGTTATTACTTTGTGTATAAGGCAACTCATATGAACATATCGCTTCTGTGCCATATTGTGGTGAAATAGCTCCACAACATGTTGACTCACATGATCTCAACGAGACAAACTTTTTACATACCTAGCACAAGAGTTCTGCACTTTTTGGATTTTGTATTTATTATAATTTGTTAAGAAAGGTCCATACACAACATCAAGATAGTCCGGTATTGAAAGTACCAAGCTATCCGTAAGTAACCTTTTGATATTACAGGGAAGAAGACTCTTGAATTCATACAATGATTTAAGTTTTTAATATGATCTCTGACAATTCTTGTTAACATGTGCGTTAAAAGTCAGCTTACTATCCATATACAAACCATATTCCTCACTTCATTAGTCCACTGTATGTCAACACCATCCAGTTTAATGTGCAAAACTGAAACATTTATGTCTTTTCTAGAGTACAGAATTGCTTGTGTTTTACTAGGATTTATGAGCAGCGAACTTGCAGGTGCCCAGCTTGAGATATTGTTTAAGTCAGTATTAATTAGATTTATGATATCCGGTAGATTGTGTATCGAGATGGGAAGATATATCTGCAAATCATCCGCATACATATGGTATTTACAATGTTTAATATGGCCAACAAGGTCCGAAGCGAAAATCGTAAAAAGAAGTGGCCCAAGAACAGATCCCTGTGGAACAGCCTAACCCTGATAAATTCTGGAGCTAATGGTATAATGACGTATGTATAAACAAAGCATGTAATAAAAGGGTGATAAATTTATAAAAATAAATTAAACTAATAGGATTACCAAAGTTTACTTTGTTCTGTTTTTTTTTTAATTATGCAATTTTTTTACTACAATAATTTCTTATTAATCAATACAATGTTTACAGATTCTGTGCATACGCACTTACCGATAACTGTAAGTGTCCGGCCAAATGTCAATTTTTGCCGAAGCCAAAGATTTATTACCTCAGGAATCTTGGTTAGGAACTGATATTTTGAGGGCTGGTGAACAATTTTCAGTAGGTTCTTGAGGCACTTTGAAAATTTGTGTAATTGTCCTTGAAAGACCCCTACTCGCATAAAAATCAAGATCTGGCTGAAAAGTAGCGACGCCCCACCAACCTTTAAAAAAAATGTAATAAAAAACTGATAGCAATGGAATCCACAAAAATATACACATTTTTAAAAGTTTACACGAATAATTACAACGAATTTAAAAATAACGAGGGGAACGCCTAAGTATATGTGGCGGGGTACCTCTTACAAAAATGCTTAATACCTCGTAATCCATGTAACTTATGCCTAGACGTAAACAATTCAAAATCTTTAAAGAAACAATTAACTTTTTATTGTCAACAAACAACTTATGATTTAAATAAAAAGGAATTTTGCCGCTTAGTTATTCCTTCCAAGCATACATTATAGAATTAGAAAATATTTTTCTTAAGCATTTCAATAAATTTGCTTGTAATAATGAAATTAAAAAGAATCGAAGGGATTCTTTTAAAAAATGTACCATTTAATCACCCATGAAAGGATTATCCGTTAAAATATTTTTTATTATTGTACACATAAGTTTACATCTAATACACCATCAAATTTATCCATAGGGTTATTAAAAGTTCTAATAAAAATCGGCACCATCCAAAAATTTCAGACTAAAAAAATTGTTATATTTAGTGGTAGCTTTTATTAATTTTCTTTTTATTACAAATTACCATTATATTTTTGTCTTATACAGTTTACTATTTTTGTTAGTAATAATGAACTTTTTTTCGTAATAAATCCAAATCCTGATTTTAAACAAATGGGTTTTTTTTAATTTTGCTTATTGTCAAACTATTTGTATTTGCCTATATATAATAAAGGTTAATTTACACTAAATCCTTATTTACGTAACATTTGTCTAAAATATATAATGTAATACATTTTAAAATTCCCCCTGATGACATTCGCGACTAACATTTAACCATTGCCTAAATTAGAGAAGGTGCTCGTACTTTTTTTGTATTGATTTTGTATAAAACACCTTCTTGCGACTTAAATTTTGTGTCTAATTTAAAATAGATTAAAGTCAACTTGCCAAAATAAAAAAAAAACAGTCAACACAGAAAATGACCCTTATGATTATTAAGGGTTGTGGTAATAGTTTGGCGGGTCCACAATATGTTTATCCATGAGTTTATAGGAAGTTGTGACGGTTGCAAAATATACTTAGTTCACTTATGAATATGGAAAATGCTGCGGTCTCCCTAATTTAATTTTAGGCCCTTTTGGGTTTATCCTTATAAAGATAATTTTATGGTAAACAAGCCCTAAACTTGTAGTAGTTTATTATTTAGCTTTTATGTGTATAGAAAGTATTTCGACGATTTCATTATGCACAATTTAATTAAAATAGCTAATTTTAGTAGTGTTAAATACTAGTATTATTAATATTTTTTATATTAATAATATACAAATAATTTCTGCAAAGGTTAACAAACTTGTCGTTTAAGGATATCTACCTAACATTTTAAACTATGGTAGATTTTTTTCTAAATATGGCTGGCACTTCTGAGTCCTTAAAGATAAAAAAAAACTAAAAGACACCACCAAGGAAATATCTTTGCCGCTGATGCATCCCAAGTTTAAAGCAATCTCTGATCATCACCATATACAATCGCGAAGAATGCATAATTTTCAATTACAAATAATAAAAAAGACCATCTTTCCAGCTTTTTAGATTTCTTTTTATAGAGTTCAAGTCCTGGAAAATTAAAATATATTTAACCTTGTAAGCGTTACCCTCGAAAATGATCAAAATTGGCACAATCACATCCATAGCCACAACTCAAAAAGCCTGATTTGTCTTTTAAGCGGAAAAGTATTTCCCATTTTTTATCTGTATACCTTGCATGCATCCCTCTCAAATAGTCCTCCAACACTTAAGGTAGATTTATTTTAGCATATTTCACAAATTTTTTATCTTTGAAAATTCTTAGAATTGTGGGGTTTTCGATATGGCATTCTCAAACATGTCAATTTAGCAATGTTAAGGTAATTTAAAGAATACACCCTCAACCGGCTGGTTTTTGTAAAGTTGTTAGATAAATAATAGTAAAATATATTGGTTATACTTGTCTACAAAAATTAAGGTTTTTTTTCCTACCAACGCTCTAAACATATTTGACGCATGCTACATCAAAAAAATAAGTGTAAAAAATCTTTTTGATCGAATTAAAATAATTTGTTCTGATCAAAACAATGAAAACGAAAAAAAAAAATAAAAATTAAAATATATTTTAGTTTAAAATAATTATCCTTTTGATTTTATAAACAAATGCTTTCTAAAATTTAAACAACCAAATTTCAGACAAAATCAAAATAGACCTATAACAAATTTATTTTTATCATATATTTCGGGCTTATCAAATAAAATTAAACAAATGGGTAATAAATGTAATATTCGTACTATCTTTAAAATACAAAACACTATCAGATCTTAAAAAACAAGAACATATAACCATACAATATAAACGAAAACAAAAAATGTTATTTATAAGATTTCCTGTAAATGTAATAAATTTTACATAGGTAAAACTTTTAGACCATTAGCCAAACGCATAAAAGAACATAGAACATACATTAGAAACAAAGAATTCCACAAATCAAAAATCTTTTAACACACAATTGATAATAACCACATAATAAACTGGAATGCTTCAAGCATTTTAGCAAAGACAACTTGTTTAAAAAAACGTAAAATAAAGGAAAGTGCATTTATTTTATTAAATAAAGCTAAATGGGTAGCATTAATATTTGTTAATTTAAATATTACCTGGTTACCTATGCCTAATGCTGAAGTAAATTCAGGTAAACATAAAATTAATTATTACACCATACCACATTTTTTCTTTTTTTAAATACTATAAATATACCAGTCAAATAACCTTATGTCATTTATGACAAAACGTCATAAAAAAGTAACACGCTATTAGAATTTCCTATGTTTTTTATTTAAAATTTTTTTAAAATTTAGTTTAATTTTTTATTTTAATTTTATCTTGATAACGGCGACCGACTTGCCACCGAACCGTAGATTAATATTTTTGATTTTTGTTTTTTTTTGGGGGTTTTTCTTCTTTTTTATTGCAGGCGATCTGCAAGTTCCTAGGGATCAATAGGGCTTAGCAGGGTCAGTTCGTTATACCCCAGGGCCCGGACCGAAGAGGTCCCATTTTCCAAAAAGTCGTAAGGCGAGTATCCCAAAGAAAACATACTGAAAGAAGTTATAATGGCAACCTTAACTAATAAAGAAATTAGTATGAATCTTTTTATTATTAATTTTTTTATGTTTTACAGCACGTTTGACGTGACATAACTTTTTTGGTTATTGGTGTATATTTAGAAAATTTAGTTTTTGACTATATTTTACATATAAAAGTTATACTTTACTAGTATTAGAGTGGATAGAAGTAATATCGCGTCCTTACGATGGGGCATAGGCTTTAAATATTTTTGGATTTTATTTAAAGGCAGAACAATAAAGTTTTAGAAATAAACAATTCTAATTGGACTTAAAGGTTTTTCACATTAATAAATAAATTTTTTTAGAATCACTTTTAATGGCCTATAACATCAGTATTTCTCGATGTGTAAATAGGAATATGCAAAATAATTTTTTTTGGTTACTTGAATATTATTAAATAAAAAATACTTTGTTTTGCATTTTTTGTTTACTAAAAAAGGACTGGATGTAGTATTTTGTATAACCAATAGCGTATTATGCATTATTATATTATGCAAGTTCGGCTATTGTCCATTATACTTAAATCCTTCTTTATATTTAATTTTAGAATATATTACTTAAGTTGATGTTGCAATTAGTATTAAAATAATATAAATATATACAATATTGCGTGATAATAATTTAATTGTTTTATATGCTTTTATCGATATTGTCCCAAAGTTTTTTTTTATCTGTGGACCACTTGCCATATTTTACGGTTTTGAGTAGACTCCATATTAATAAACTTTTTCAAATTTATCAACCTCAAATGTTCTTTGCAGGTCGAAATCGACCCTTGGGGGTCAATATAGACTACTTTGGGAATTAAATCTTTTTAAAGGTATTTAGTATAGAGTAAATTATGAAGAAATGTTAATACTTCGGATACGTAGTCAGAGTCCAAAAATAAACATAAAAGCCTTTACAAATATGGGTCCGCAAGGCCTTCATTTTCGAAATACTGGGTGTTAAAATTTTTATTTGATTTTTCTATTTTTTAAATAAAATCTATGATAATGTAAATATTGAAGTCAAATTGGTATCCGGGGTTTTTTTGGTATGACGGATTCGAATCTAATCTTATAACGGCTCTTACTTGTAGGGGGAGCCACCTACACGTCTTTTTACTATTTTGAACAATCACAAATTTTGGTACGGCCCTGTATTACATTTTTAGGTAAATTTTATAATTGTTTTGTCATTTTTACGTCAAAAAGGTATACTTGCTAAAAGTTGATATGAGCAACCGTTTTCGAGATATTTGGATTAAAAAAATACGACGCATCTAATTTTATTATAGCAAGATTTAAAAAAATAAAACAAGTTGTATAATTAAACAATACGTATTTTAATTTTTAATAAAATTATTGTTCCTAAATTATGTTCGGCAAAAAAAATGCTAGGTTTTATAATTTTTAAAATTTTCACCATTTACTTCAAGCACATGTCAGCTTTGTGGTGAACACCCTGTATCTCGGTAACGAAGGCCTTGCGAACCCATATTTGTATAGAATTTTATGTTTATTTTCGGACCCTGACTACGTAACTGAAGTATTGACATTTCCTCATGAATACCCTGTATAATATATACTATTTTTAAAATTTACGTGTATGTAATATTTTTATAATTAACAATAAGGCTTTTTTAAATTAAGAAGATAGATATATAGATATGGCAGTATAAACAAGATGTCCACTTTATTGAAAGTCGTGACAAATTTAAATGAACAACTTACATAATTTGGCTTATGAATAATGCAAACCGCGGCGATGTGCTTAATTTTATTTTACGCCTTTTGAGGTTCACCCTTCTAACGATGCTTTTATGTCGAACACAGTAGTTTTTTACCCGGTAATTACTAACAATACACCGAAAAATGAAACGGTTAACTTAACATATTTTGAAGTGTAAATATATTTTTCTTGTATTAACATGTTAATGTGTTTGTGTTGTCACAAATATTTAAGTTGGTTAGTTTAAAATTTATACCATCAATAAAGTTATTTTAACCAAAAGCTATGTTCGGGTAATTAAAATTATTGCATTTGTTTCACCATAATTAATTTTTGGCACAAAATTCCATAAACAAATAATTATTTCTATTTATATTATCCATGTAAATTATTAACCAAATTCTATTAATATTCTTTTTCCAAATTTCTTGACGACATTGTTTGAACAACCGTAGTTGTTTCAATAAAATTCTTATTTGTTAACTTTTTAAACTCCCAATGCTGTAAAAGAAAAAATAAACCATTGGCCGATATTAAGTTTTTTAAGTTAAATATAATTAGATTCCAACCAATTTTTTTAATTAAGTTACATTATTTTTTTGAAACACTTTGGTTATTATTTTTTTCCTAGGTTTTACATCATACTTAAGATAAACATTATTTACAGAAAATTTAAAAGTGTTAAGAAATAAGTTTTAACATTATGGTTAACTTTACGTGATGCTTCATGAAAGCAGTATAAAAAATATATACCTGAGACTTAATTTAATTTTCACATTTTCTTACTTTGCCTGCATTTGAGTTAAACAAGGGTGCGTGAAGTTAACCAATAATAAATTAGAATCTTAGAGGACTGCTCGTTAACCACAGCTAATGAAACATTGAGAAATCTAATCTAAAGTTAAGTTTTGAAAATGGTGTCACAGGAAAAAAATTTAAAAGTTAGTACACGATATAGCAGTTCATTTTTCTGTAACACCACCATTTTTGATAAAACTAAATTTAAAAATAAAAACAAGCAGTTATTCTTAAATATAAGTTATTTTAATTTCTAAAAAACTGTTAAAGTCTGCTATTTCATTTAATGTAAGAAACGCATACAGAATATCACAAATTTTTAGCAGTAAACAATTTATAAATCACCTAACAAAATTAAAAACTATTTTAAAAAATGCATTTATTAATACTTTTAGCTTTTATAAAAAAACGTATTTGTCGTTAATAGTGCTGGGATATCATGCTTTGTAATACAATTGGCCACCCTCCAAGGACGACGCTGGTATGTACAATGTTAATATTGCATTAGAGATACTAACTATACATGATACTTTATATATGTATAGAAAGAAACGTATTTCGTTCTGTTTTCTTCGCATTCTTACTCTTTCATAAATGGGCTTTTCTTTAAAAGTGATCATTGAGGATTTATCTACTTTCTGTAGGTAATTTATAAACATAGTCTTAAATTTAAAACCACTTTAAAATACGAGCTAGAACCTACATATTCTTAAAAATTACCCATAATACATATAGTCTGAGGAACTAGTAAACCCCAAGGTGACGTCCAAGCTGACATGGGAATGCCAAAAAGAACTGGAAGTCCTGGGAGAACGCAACAGAGTAACTATCTTGTGGGTACCAGGACATTCGGGGATAGAAGCGTCGAAAAAGCGGATGAGCTAGCGAGACAGGGATCATCCACACCATACATTGGGCCACAGCACAAGGGCAAACCAGGGAATGGATCCGAAACAAACACGAAGAATACTGGGAAAACCTCAATAGAATAAGACATGGAAAAAGCTTCGTAAGAGGCCTATCCAAAAGAACGAAGGAAAAACTACTCAGACAAAGTAGGAAAGGATTTCGCATAACAGTAGGGTTGCTAACAGGGCATGATAACCTAAGAGGACATCTACACAAGATAGGCTTATACAATGGGGACCCAAGCTGCAGAATGTGCGACGAGGGGGAAAAACAGCCTACCATATCCTGTGCGAATGTAAAGCATTGAATCACAAAAGACAGGCATTATTTGGGCAACCGGAAATGAGCCCACAGGAATATATCTACCAACCAGTCTCGGGGTTATACAGGCTTGTAGAAGGAACAAGACTAATGGGAGGATTGATATAAAAGACAATGGGAGATTAGGCACAAAAAGCCCATGAGGCTGCGCTGCCTCCGGTAGTTAATCAAGACGGCTCCCAGGGAAGAAGAAGAAGAAGAACTATGTCAAATCTGCCATAATGTTAATTTACCTATTTTTGTCCTGATAAGTGATTTAAAATTAAATTGTTATTTGCAATTTCCATAGCTTACAAATAGGCCAGTTTACCATTACTAAATATTAAACTATTAAACGCGTCAACGTTACGTCTCGGCTTGCGATGGTGCGCTAATGCAGGATTTTTATCTGAATGCATTTAATTTTTATTTAATGTTCTGTTCGTGCCGGTTATGGTGAAAAACTTTTTATTGATTAGTTTATTAAATTTGTAATTGGTGTTAAACCTGAAGGTAAGTAACGTTTAATTTGCATAAAGGGAAGGCAAATATTTTTAAACAGTAAGTAGTAAATCTAGTAAAGTATCTCGTAAAGTTTTTTGGACATCCATAACGGCAAACGCCAAGACCAGAAATTTCTTACTAACAATAATTGGAGGACCTAATTGGTATTTTTAAAATAGGTTTCTTGAATAGCAAAGAACTATTTTTTAGGAAAAAAATATTATAATACCCAACCATTTTCTTTTGCTTTTTGATTCTTGACAGTTATGCAGTTATTTTTCCATAACGTACGGCCTAATAACTGCATCCGTAATGACTATCCTGTCGTACGAAGCAATATACATTATATTGAATAGGAAAGTTATTAATTTTTTAGGACAAAATGTCTTTTTTTATAATTTTTACGTGCTTTTCTTTAACTCCATATGTGGGTTTGAGAGTCAATTTTAATATTTTACCTAAAAAGAAGGTTAAGTAAGACTTATTTTTTGTTCTACTAATTATATTGCTTTATAAATTATTTTAATAAAAAAATGTGTTCTGCATACAAAAACTGTATAGATATAGAATATAGGTTTTATTTATACAGGTGTCCGTAAGGTGTCCGAAAAGTCTTAGTACGGGCTAATATCTCCGAAGTTCGTCAATAAAGAGGAAGCAAATAATTTTAGAGAATGAATACATACAAAAAATCTACTTTTTTATGCATTTACAATTTTTTCACCCTTGCAGGGAATGCACAAAAATCCTAAATGGAACCCTATGTCAATATGTAGCTCATTTTAAAGGCCTTTAAAAAACAAACATTGCTGCACAAACTAGAGGTCTGTAAAGTAACTAGCATCCGAATAAAACGATTTAAATTTATTCAACAAAAAATAAATTTATTATCACGTTTTGTAAATATTTTTTTAAGACATTCTTCTATTATCTTTCTCTAGCACTATCCGTTTATGCTGTTTTAGTTTGACAGTAACATTGAAAAGACATTAATTAATTTTGTGATTGTATACGTTTCGAAATGGTTTGCGCAAATGAAGACAAAGTTGAAATTATTTTTTGGATGAACAAGCTATTCGAAATTATCATGAGGCAGCAAGATTGTTTAATGATATTTTTGCCGACAGACCAGTTTCTTCTAGTTACGTGAGAAGTGTTGTGCAAAAATTAACTTCAACTTTTAGTGTAAAAGACGCTTCAGGATCCGGTCGCCCTTTCTTTAAAACCGAGGAGCTTCAAATACAAGTTTTGGGTACAATTGCCATTTAACAAAAAAAAAAAAATACAAAAGCATACATTTTATTCCTTTAAGGTCCATTTTGTACAAGAACTTAGTAAAGATGACCCAGATCAATAGCTGCAGTTTTGTAAAACTAGGGAGCATTTAATTGCCACACAACCAAACTACCTCTATCGGTTTCAGTGCCAGATTTTTTTTTATGGTTTAGTTAATTGATACTGGAGTGATCAAAGTCCTCTATGGATTAAAAAAGGCTATACACAAAATTTTGAGAAATTAAACGTATGGGCCCAAATTTTCGGTAATATGGTAATTATCCCTTTTTTAATTGATGGAAATCTTACCGGACACTTATACTTACAACTTTTAAAAGAAGCTATTACACCTGCAATTGTAGCTACTATTGAGAATGATGTTTTTGACTAGGATCCAATATTTCACCACCACACTTTTTTACACGTTCATTTAACTGTAAGATAATAACTAGATGAGAAATTTCCTGGTCAGTGGATTGGGCGTCGAAGGACTACTGAATGGCCACCAAGATCCCCGGACCTCGCTTCCCTTGACTTCTTCTTTTGGGGTATGTAAAGGAGGAGGTATTTGCAACAAAACCAGAAAACTTGCAAGAACTACGACAACCAACGGGTGTGTGCGCCACTATAACACCACAAATTCTGACAAATGTAAGAGAAGAATTTTAAAATTGACTCTATTATTGTCAGAAAAATTAAAACTATTCTTCTAGGCTGGTATTTATTAATAATTCCTTATTAATCGGGAACGTTGATCGAAGAGACCTCTAGTTTGTGCAGCAATAATTGTTTCTCAAAGGCCTTTAAAATGAGCTATATACCGACCTAAGATTCCATTTAAGAATTTTTAACCCACTGGTGCCACTCCTGCAGGGGTAAAAAAACTTGTAAATGCGTAAAGAAGTAGATGTTTTTATATGTAGGCATTCGCCAAAATTTCCTTTTATATTTACTAACTTCGGAGATATTAGCCGTACTAGGACTTTTCGGAAACCCTGTATATAAATATATCTATAAATGTGTAACAAAACTACATTAAACATACAATAAAAAGCGAAGAGAAAACTGCTTTTAACTATTGGTTTTTCCACTTACATAGCATGCATTTATTATTTTGTTTTCGTCTGTTTACAAACGTACCGAAAACGGCAATGTAAAGAAACTTCCATCAGTGTACAGTGTACATTGCGCAGTCTTAACGCTAGTAACTACAAACTGCTTTTACAAGTCGTTGAAGTGGATAAACCCGTGATGCTTGAAAATCCAATTTAATCAAAATATTTTGTGTGGGACGGAGTGTGCGATCAAATTACCTGGATGCCGTTTGTAAACGAATTTACTTCTAACCAATGAGTATTAAAATAAATATCTTTATCTTTAGAGTCAGTTCTAAATAGTTTAGGTAAAAATGTTATTTTTTTCAAAATTTAGTCCTGTTACAGATCATTATACAAAATGACTGGTGTAGAGAGGCAAGTAGCTGAAATTTTTTACCTGTAATTTGTTAGAAAATTGTACTCCTTATAAAAGTTTGTGCATGGTCCCAAACTATATTTGCAGTAGTTAGTTTTGGTTAGTTTTGGGGTGAATCGGACATATACCACGTCGGGTCTCTAACGGGTTTTTTTCGTACCGCATGTTATAGCTTGGGACACGCCATAAACTTAAGGAAGAAGATAAATTTTTTAGGAAGAAACGATATACATACATACAAATACATGAAATTTTTTAAAGTCGTTTGTTTTTAAAAAGAATAGGCAAAAAATAAAGCAGTAAGTAATAAAATATTAAAAATAAATTCGTTTACTAATATTGATTAGACTAAAACAGCAATTTTTTAGAAAAAATGTTTTGTCTACTCTAGATGTAATACTACCTAAATTTATCAATAAAATGTAATGAGCATAAGTTATAAAAGAACCTATTAAGAAAACCAATTTAAAGAAGTTCTGAAGTATTGGTCACAATTTATCTATCCCGCTGCTTGTTTTTAAAAGTACTTTGTAAGAGTGCCAAACCTTTTTTTTTATTTGTTTAATCGATTTTAAACGCAAAATCCCGAATTAAATTATTTATTGACAACCCATTGATATTAAATTTTTAAAAATATGCTATGTTGCCAAGATTTTTCATTTTGCACTCTGTGTTAATTTAGTTAATTATTAACTTTATCAATGAGATCGTCACTCGGCCGTAATAATGATAAATCCATGTTTTCATTATGAACTAGGGTTGTCTCTTTATTATTATATTAATTTTTTATCATTATTTCGTCATAACATTTTTGGTAATAATAATATTGATAATTTGGTACATGATATTTATTTTCTACTTAGTTTTACAAAAAAAGGTACTCTAAAATTAAATTGATAATGGCTTTTGAGATATTATAATTTTAAACTTGCGTGGTACTAAAAGTGTAATTTTCAAAAATAATAACAATTTAAATTTTTACAAAAAAGGTAATAAAATAAAAATTTAATGCATGTATTGAAGCAAAACGTGAAACCAATTGTTCAAAGCTACACCACTGGCCATAATAGTAATATTCATTTATTATTAGGTGTATTTCGGTCAGTTCTCTAACTGTTAAACTCTAGCAAGTTCCAAATAAACTGAAAAACCCATTTTAAAATTAAAGATTTAAAATTTTTCTTTTACACCCTGTATCTTAAAAATTTGAGTGTTTTGGAGCTTGTTTATTTAATATTTTGGCCTATTTTAGGCTAATGAAACCCCCATTAGGTAATGTCCCATACTTTTTTAAACACCCCGTGTTTAAGTACCTAATTTATTGTGTTAGCCTAAATGCCGTCCTACGGCAATAAGAAAGTTTTACCCAGAAGTTAAAACTTTTTACTTTGTGAAAAAGAGAAAGTTAACTTAAAGGCCCCTCTTATTAAATAAACTACTTGGGACAACGTTTAGGCGAATAATCTTTCTTTATAAGTTATACTGAATTTGAGTACTGAAGTATTTTTAATGCTTAAATGCAAATAATAAATAAAAACAATAAAAACCAAGTGTCAAAAAACTCTACATCTTAAAAAGATTATGTTTAATCTGTAACAATTTTTTTTCACCTTTTTGGTCCCTAATTTATCACCTGATAAAGCGTTGACCACTTTTGTGAATTTTCCCCAACAAAACAAACATTGCCGCAATGCTAAAAATTCGGACCCTACTTTAAAAGCGACCCTTACGTATAGTTACTTAGCACTCGGTTGACTAATCCAATGATATGTGGCCCTTTTTATTGTTACAAAGGGTATCCGGCTGAAATTCCTTTTTGTTAAAATTTTACTCATAAATGTTCTATTATGATAATATAGTCAATATATGGCTTCCATGCATCCGGCCTTTACAGTTATTGTGGATATATTTTCTATGCTATGGGTTTAATATATTTCCGAAATTTATAATAAATGGTGAGTTTATCATAATGAGGGCATATTTAATATATAATTTTTTAAATATATATATATATATATATATATATATATATAATATATATATATATATATATATATATATATATATATATATATATATATATATACAGGGTGCCACAGATTCGAGTGCAAGCATGGGGATCTCGAAAACCGTAAGAGATACGAAGTCGGTTAAATTATGGCAAAGTTGTATATTTGCGTAACTAACCATGTCCACTTTAGAAAGTTGCAAAATTCCGAGTACTTCCGGAGATATCCGGGAAAAACCGAAATTTGCCGATTTCGTTTTTATTTTTTCCTGGCGTTATTTAAAGAGATATGAAAAAATAAAAGACACTTTATTATGGCCACTTCTTAGGCTCTACAAAACAGCGTTGAGAGATTTTTCGTACGGCGTTTCGTTTTCGTTAAACCATCATGAACTTTATTTTTTTAAATACGGACCTGGGTTTTTTCTTTGTTTTTTTTTAAACCACTTATTATCCAAATTACAAAAATGTATAACACTTAATATTTATTAACAAATATGGAATATATATATATATATATATATATATATATATATATATATATAATTTTATATATATAATATATATAATATATATATATATATATATATATAATTTAATCCATTTGAATAAACAGTTATTCCCAATATGTTAAATTTTTGAATATATAATTGGGTAGGTCTCTGCCTGGTTTATGAAAATATGAAAATTTTGGTTAGTGCTTTATTGGTATCAAAGCACTATTCTACTATTGGCAAAAAGCTTATTTTCCTGTTCTTTATCTGCTCTTTTAAACAGTTATATTCTATAAATACAAAAGTTATGTAATGTTTCATTAATGTCGGCAGAAGTGTTGTCATTTATGGATTAGGGAGTATCTTTAACTCTACCCCAACGCCATTTACATTTGGGAAATAGAAATACAGTAACAAACGCCAAAAATTACTTAGTAATATAAAATTTTTAAACCATTTTTGTATTAGTATATATCATAAAATATTATTTAATGTATATATCGAATATATATCATGATATATATCCATTGATATATCGATAGTGTAATTCGCAAAGTGCGTAACTCCATTTTTTCCAAAATAAGTTTTATTGCGCCACCTAGTAGTATAATAGCATATCTATATTCTGTAAAATGCGTAAGTCCGTAGCATTAGCCGTTTTTCAACAAAAGTCGGTACGGGAAGTTGCCTATACCACGTTTTAAATTGTTGACGGGCAAAATACGTATGTCCCGTCAGTAGCCTTATTTGACATAAGGCAACGTGTGTGTTCATGAATTTACTCCTAAAAATCCTTGCATTTGTGCTTGTTTTTTAGAGAATTGTGAGAGGTAAGTCTTATTATTTATTATTCCTTGACGTTGAAAAATTTATATATATATATTTATATATATAATATATATATATATATATATATATATATATATATATATATATATATATATATATATATATATATATATATATATATATATACATAAATAAATCAGGTTCACAAACGTCTATAGTAACAATTCAACGTAACGAAATTACAACTGTTTAACCCGTGTGGACTTCCTTCGCGCTTTTTATAGTAATGTGGAAAAGAATGGAAAAGTCTAGAATTAGCTGGAAGAATTCTTTACTACAGGATGCAAGAAAAGTGTAAAATGGATGTCTTCAGCGCCCTCAGGATTATCCGCAATGGCCGTTGAAAAAGGAAAAAAGTAATGTAATTTTTTTAAAATAAATTATTAATCCAAATAAAATATTGCTAACCTTCTACAATTTTATTAACTAAACAGATATTTTTTAAGACGTAATGTATGTATATGGGACTCACGTCTTAAATTATGCAGTTACAATTAAAACTAATTTTGTGCTGCCAAGAAGTAAAAAACATTTTGTACCAGACTTTAAATATCTTAAATATATTATGTTTGCGAACTTATTGAAATATTATTAGCCTATTTTGGGACAAAAAGATTTACACGCAACGTAATTAAGGGTTACAATACAAATTATTGATGTAAGTTATGTCACAGCTTGAATGATGCAGATAAAATAAAATAGTACAAAAGGTATCAAGAAACATAAAGAATAAAAAAAAACATCCAATAATTGAAAATTAACTGCTAATATTTTGTGGGTCGCCCATCATTTTCAATTACTTGTTGTAAGCGCCTAGGCATTGATTAACTTCTGGTATATTCAGACAAAAAAACAGTATCCAATATAATAATTTAAAAGCGCAAATGTAAAGCAGCTTTTAAAGCTTCCTTAAAATTAATCTTATACAAAATAACCTATTTAAAATATGTCCATTGTGCCTCTTATTTGCCTGAACTCTTATTACACAGCAGTAGCTTTTTTTTAATCAAAGTTTTAACAAAACTTAAAATTGCCTTTAGATATATTTTCGAAGATAAACTTCTTAAATTAATATCCTCTTAACAAGACAAAATTGACTCAATTTATTTGTTACTTTTTTAACGAGAGCAAACTTTTAATGATTTTTTCTAAGATATCACGTACCGATATATCAGTTTATGGATTAATCTTTAAATAATATCTTATAATAGAACATAAATTTGCAGAAATATAAACGACCTAAGTATAATTAAATATCTTTTGTTTAGATAGAACTTAAAATTATGAGAGTGTTGGTGGCGCCATAAATGTATATAAGAATATGTGTATATATGTACATATGTATATATGTTTATATGTATATATGTATTGTATATGAATATATGTATACAGGGTAAGTCTGTGAAGTGGGACCCCCCGTTTATTCCTTTAACTGTCCAAATTGGGAAAAAATGTTATATACAAAAATATTTTGGTTTCTGCTGCTCTATATTTTGCGAACAACGTTATGTATACAGGGTGTATCAGAAAGTCCGTACGAGGACAAAGTTAATTTTTTTAAATGACTCCCTATATTTTTTGTTACATTTTTGTTATCTGCATAAAATTCTAAATATTTTTTGTCTGGCATATCATATCCCTATATTCAATTGTTTACGAGATATTCGCATTTAAATACAAATTTGGAAGGGGAAAAATCCACACGTCTCTTAATGCCGTTTTACGTTTCCATGGTTTCAGCGGTTTTTTTGGCATAAGAACCTTAGTAACTAGCTAAAAATGTCAAAACAACAGTTTTTTAAGTTATAAAATAGTATTTTAAATACATATCTAATCGTCCTGAGCAGATGTTATGGCTAATAACAGATATAACGAAAAATTTCCGATAAATGAATTATGTGATATGTTTATAATCATCGAAAAATGCAAAGCCAAGACAAAAACCTCAAAACGTTCGTATAAATCAAAACGGTAACACATTTAAAGATTTAATAATATAGATCATGTATGTTATTTTGTTGCTTTTATTAATCTGTTAAAAAAACTGTTTAAATCGTTTTCTTTTCTTGTTTAATGCTAAGCCTATTTCTACTCGTGATATCTAATTACTTATTAATTATTACTATGGCTGTTTTGTCACTCAAAAAACCGCTGAAACTATAGAAACGTTAAGCAGGATTAAAAGATGAGCAAACTTTTCCCTTTTCAAATTTGTATTTAAACGCAAATATTTAAAAAACAATTAAATATAGGAATATGATATGCTAGACAAAAAATATCTAAAATTTAACGAAGAATTTAAAAATATAACAAAAAATATAGGAAGTCATTAAAAAAATGAACTTTGTGCTTGTACGGACTTTCTGGTACACCCTGTATACATAACATTGTTCGTAAAATAAAGAGTAGCAGAAACCAACATATTATTGTATAAAACATTTTTTCCCAATTTGAATAGTTAAAGCAATAAACGGGGGGTCTCACTTCACAGACTTACCCTGTATATGTATATATCAAGGAAGTTTAAAGGTGTATGGAAGCCCAATACTGTATAACAAAATTGTCCAGGCGTGCAGGGCAGCGGGAATCGGGGGATTGGCCCCGCGGAGTTTGCGCAATGAATAGTAGGTCAGAGCCGGATTTCCATAATTCTTTGTTACTTTGTTGTTTTGCTATAAAGTTGATCATCAAATGTCAAATTCAAGCATTCACTGTTTTTTTTTAATTTTTTGCACAAAATTATTATTTATTAAATGAAACTACCATAGAATATTTAAAATTATTGTGTAATATTGGATTTTATATCATCTGATATAATATGGAAAGAATAGATGGCACCCCTTTACAGCCTTCTATTTAAATGGTCGATATTTTTGGGAGTTTTGTATTTTTACCAAAAATCTTTGTAAATAAATAAAAACACAATTTTTAAAAATAAATTTCAAGCATTGTATGATAGTTTCATGTATTTATCACCAATTTTGTGATAAAAGAAGGGCAAGATAGTGTAAATGAGTTTAATCTAATCCTAAGATTGTGGTTGTACATTAAAAAGTGAAAATTTTTATAACTGCTTTTTAGGCATATACTTTTTACTAATAACAAACATTCATGAGACAGAATAACAGTGGTTAAAAATGTTTAGTATCCTTTGGTACCTAGGTATCCATTGTAACAGTAACCGTTAAATATTATGTGTCTACAGTATGTCGAACTTAAAAAGTTGATAATGTAAATTTAAGAAACCAAAAATCTAATTTTTTTTAAACAAATACAGAAAAAGTAAAAAGGAACTTTAACATAAAATTGTACTTTCTTTTATTCAATTAGAGGGACCTGTATATATTAAAATTTGCCTTGTCTGCCCAGTAATTAATAATTTTGATCCTTTAAAAGAATGTACTAAATTATTAAATGAAATAAAAGTACCTAAATGTAAACCTTATTTCTTTTTAATAATCCACAGAAATACACAAACATTGTGGATATCATCTAAAAGACAGTTAAGATTGCCTTACTTTTCTCACTGGTATTTCCTATGAAATTTTTATTTTCTATTATTCATAATTGATATATTATTATTTATTCGGTTACCTAACGTTATGTCTCATAAGAAGCACCTAATTTAAATATAAGAAATACTAACCTAAAGTAAAAAATGCCGGGTATGTTACCCTTTGATTTGCAAGACAAAACTATACAACATCTACTCATTTTGTTACGATATTATAAGTAACAAACAATAAACACAAAATTATAGTCACAATTTAATAAACACTAATAAATAAAAATAAGAAGGTTTTTATCAATCCAAAAAACTTCTGCAACCAAAAAATATAATCACACAAAGCAAAACAATCGAAACTAATACGGCTCTCATAAAAGTATAATGTGTTGCCTAACTACACACTGATTTATCAGTGTGTAAGTAGGCAACACATTAAATTATTTCGTGGAATTTCGTTATTGCGCAAAATCGGCGGAGCCAACTCTGACAGTTATTTTCATGCTGAGCTGGACATTTTTTGATCGAATGGGCCATAGCATTGGGCTTCCATACACCTTTAAACTTCCTTGGTATATATGCATATAGAGTGTGTATATAAAGTATGGAACAAATTCATTATTAGCTAAAGCAAAAAAATCCTCAAACTGCAACAAAAACTAAACTGCGCATTTTTTGACATAAAATATAAATATACAGGGTGCCTCATGTAGTAGATATGACATTACCGATGATTTTTTTAAATAGAAACCTCCATATTTTATTGCAGATTTATATTCCCCAATAAAAGCTGATTTTAAAAACATTAAACACTTAGGGTTTTAGGTGGCAGTTACGTAGTTACTGGGTATTAAAGAATTGTGTTCATAATATATGGAACTAATTCATTATTTGTTAAAGCAAAAAAAAATTAAAAAATTTCTTCGAATATGTAAATAGTAATTTTAAATAGCGGATTTTTTGGACCAAAATTTAAATATACAAGGTGAGTTATGTAGTTAATACGACGTTATCGATGATTGTTAAAATAAAAACGACCATACTTTGGTTCAGATTTATAATCTTCAAGAAAAGCCGATTTTAAAAACACAAAATATTTATGGCTTTGGGTAGCAATTTTAAAGTTACAGGATGTTAAATATTTGTGTACATAATGATTTCTATCCTTTGCGAAGTAGCTAAATGCATAGGTAATTTAATGTTACCCAATAACCTGAGAAAATATATTATTGTAGCAGCATAACAAGCATTACCATAGATAAAAGGCATATTATAAAGGGCGATTTTAAGTATTCCTTACCCACTTACACAAAATTAAAAAAAGCAAAAAAAAAACCATGTACCTACAAAACTGTCAATTAAAGTCATAAGAATTTTTTATTTTTAAAATCAGCGGTTCTTAAATATGGGGGTTTTAATGTAAAAAAAATTTATAATGACATCATATCCACTTAACGAGGCACCCTACCCTGTATATTTTTATTTAATGTAAAAAAATACGCCACACAAAATTATTATTTACGTGTTTGAGGATTTTTTTTATGTTTTTTTGCTTTAACAAATTTGTTCTGTACATTATGTATACATTTCTTTACCACCCTGTAACTACGAAACTGCCATCTAAAACCATAAGTGTTTTTTTTTTAAATCAGCTCTTCTTGAAGATTATAAATCTGTAATAAAATATGGGGGTTTTATTTTGAAAAAATCATCAATACCGTCATATCCACTACATGAGTCACCTGCATATTTATATTTTATGTAAAAAAATTAAAATTATTATTTGCGTGTTCAAGAAAGTTTTCAAGTTTTTTTTGCTTTAGCAAATAATGACTTTGTTCCATATTTTTTGTACACACTGTATGTATACATGCCTTGCTGCTTTGGGTAGTCACCTCATAAATATGATGTAAATTTTATATTTTATAATAAATCACTAATCAAGATTTTCATATTTTCATAACCCAGTTATATATTAAAAAAAAAATAAAACCATATTAGGCTAATAAAATGAAAAATACTTCTTTCTAAAAACAATAAATTGTACAGGGGAACTAACCGTTTTGTTTCACCTTTAATTCAATAAGAATTAAAGGTCATTAAAAAACGCTTTGCCTTTTTTTGATTTTTTTTTATTTTAAACGACATAGTGAGGTTTATAAAGCTTTTGTGATGCTTTTCACATAAATATTTATATTTTTCAAAATAGAAAATGCTGTTCATAGATAAACAGCATTTTATATTAAGCAAGTGCGTTTATTCTTATAACTTTAAACCTCTATATATAGCGCGCATAAAAATACGCCTAGCAGCCGATAGGTAGGTATACAATAAAATTATTTTGCAAATTTTACCTACTTTAAAAAGCTCTTATCCTTAATGCTTGTATAAAAATTGTCTATTAGTTGCGGTATAATTATTTTAACAATATCTTTAATTTAAAGCCACCGTTTAGGTACATAATAGAACGATAAAAAGCTTATGTACAACATAGGTACGTAAGGGGAAAGGCTTGAACTAATAAAAAAGGTATAAGGGCGGGCAGAAAAATTTCCTCCCGCGCTTGTTATATTTATTCTACAAGCGTACCAAGGGTGATGACACAAAAAATATCTTTTAAATATAACGCAAGTAAGAAGATAAAATAAAAAATTTATTAAACAGTAAAAATAATAAATAATAATATGAAAACTGGGACTTTTAACTATTTTACAATGTTATTTATAATAATTAATATTAAAAGTACAATTTGTCATATGTTGTACATTTACGGTAAAAGCTTAATCAAGCAAACGATTTGAGCAAATGGATAAACCAGCAGTGACTAGTCATTTCAGGAAATGATGAACTAACTGGAAATTTTTAGTGATGATCTGAAAGCTGGTTTTAGATCGTTTTTTAATAAAAATTGTGCTATTTAATCTTTAATTGGTCCAAATTTATAGCGTAGTATACTGGTATGTTATTTTGTTTTTTTGTACAGGGTTTTTCCATAAATTTTGAAGCACCACCAGAGCTTTCATTTTAAGAGTTAGAAAAAACTTTAAATTACAAAAGTTAATGTATTTTTCTGAACCGTCAGAATTTGTCATTAGATAAAACAAAAGAGCATCAAAACTGTGTTTAAAAATACCAGGTTTGTGTTTTTTTAATGGAACACCCTGTATATTAATATTTTTTGGCTTCCCTATTTTAGTCTTATTTCAAAAAAATATATATGTTGTATGTTTCTCCCTATGGTTTAACCAGTATTTCACTTTAAAATATTGCATATTTGAAAAAATCTAGATTGCCGGAAAAACAATATTCAGCCCATTTGTCAATTGATTACTAATTAAAATATTAGTAATATTTTAACGTAATAAAAAAATATTTAAATCAGTAATTGAATAACAAATAGGCCATTTTTTTTTCTTGGCAATTTAGAGTTTTAATTATATGCAATATTTTAAAGTGAAATACTGGTTAAACGGTTAAAAAACATAAAACATATATTTTTAAAATCAGAGTAAAGTAAGGCAGTCAAAAAAATAATATATAGAGTGGTTCATTTAATAAAACCAAACTTCGTATTTGTAAACACATTTCCGATGCTCTTTTCTTTTATCTGATAAAAAATTCTGATAGTTTAGTAAAATTACTTTAACTTTTATAATTTAAAGTTGCTTCTAACTCTAAAAATAAAAGCTCTGGTGGTGCTCCAAAATAAACGGAAAAACCCTGTATATGTATGCACGGTTAATTGCTTCATTTTTTGATTAAGGAATTAATGGTATCCCTACTTCCCCAATTCTTTTTTATTATGGAACTTATTATTTTTCGAAGAAATTAAAAATTCTCTATGAATCATAGATTTGTATTCTACAAGTTTATATAAGTTGGAATGTGCTCAGTAGTTTAAAATTAAATATCGGTAAATGAAGGTTTTTCGTAGATCAAAGTATTTTGTTTTTAAAACCAGAAGTCAAAAAGATTAAATTTATTATCAGTTTTTTATTACGAACTCTATATTGATGTTTAAGTTCTATTGATAATTAAGTGTTACTTTTAAGTCTATGTCGCTACCTGTAAAATACACAAGTTTATCCTTTGCATATCTAAGCCATGAAATTTATATCTTTTATACGAAACCTATTTAATTTTTTTTTCCATGTAATATTTTAGCCAATGGTGGAATTAACGGTGAATCCATAACCCATCAGCCTGTCTGATTATAGAATATATATTGTTAGGCATAAAATAATTTTTTTGAATGCCCAAGTTAAACAATGTTAAAATTAGTGTTTAATTTAATTTTGAATAATAATACTATGGTAATACTATAAAATAGTAGTTGTAATTTTTTATAAAAAAACAGTGACAGAAAATAAAGGTATTTGTTATATTTTTGACCCATTACAAATTAACGGACAACTCCATCTATTACTTGCTCCTTATCATCTGTAAATCTACCAATATGTCGCCATTTCCTTTTAGCAATATTAAACAGTCTATTTTTTACTGCTAGCAGTAAATATATACCCTAAAATACAATAATTTTTATGCTAGACACCCAAAAACTTGTCGACAGTGATCGATTGAAGTGTTTATAAACATTTAAAATTTATTTTCCAGTTTCAATATTTTCGACAGTTTTATCACTAGTGCAAGAAGCTTTCTACCCACTTAAATCGAATCTGATACATAAACACACGTCACCCTGTTCTTTCACCTTGCCACTTTCATAAAGTTTCTCGCACACTTTTTTTCCAAAAGAAATATGAAACTTCTTTTAAACCAGATACTTGGGGCAAATTTTAAAGTATTTAATGTACTATTTTATATTGTTTAAAAAGAGTTTTTTATAACGTTTAAAAAACATATATTATTTAATAAGAGTAGTTAATAAATGGTAATTTATTGCTGTTTATATAAAAGAAAATAAATGTATATTATGTTGTTTTTTTATTGTATTTTAGTAAGTTATACCAATATTACTTTTTGTTCTAATTACCGTCATGAACTTTTTATAAAACATTTTTTATTTTTTAAATAAATTGTTTTTTGTGTGTTGGATGTTGTTTTTAACACTAAATTTAAGTCGAATGGAAATCTTACTCCTAATTTAAGTAAAAGTTTGTTTGGTTATAAATTGTAATTGGATAACAAACTGATTATATTATTAGTAAACCTTCTCAATATAATAAATTTAAACCAAATCAGATAGTGTTACTACGATTTTAGATAAAGACTATTGCCCTGGTTAACATCCTATTAATAGAATTTTAATAATATAGTATACATACACAGATAGATACATACATATATTTAGCTACTTACTTGAGCGTATTTAATTTTCAGTATTATAATCTTAATAGAAACATTTTTAGTTATACACTATTTGTATATAAAACAAAACTTAATTATTAAACTTCCGGGTCAATGTACAAGTTTGTAAGGCCATTAAGGGGGTAAAAAAATTATAAAAAACCCAATTTTATGTTTGTTTTATTTGATTATAAATGAAATTTGGCTTACAATATTCGGCCTGTTACCTTGCATTTTGGTTATATAATTCATCATTTGTAAAAATATGATATACATTTACAAAAAAAAAACTTTTTTAATTTCTTTATAACTTTAAAAATTAAATAGGGATATTTTTAATTTTAATTATTGTAAAAATTTTACCCTTTTTAATATTATAAAACTTGTAACCGATTTTTCATTGAAACGCTGAAAATTGATTTATTCTTTAAAAAGTTTTACTGCATATTTTTAAGGGGATTCTTAAATCTTTAATTTCTTAACTTATTTTTGAAAAAACATAATTTACTATTTTCGGTCGTCCTGTTATTGCATGGTCAATAAAACAAATTCTGTGGTAGGTTTGAGCCTATTTAGGCGCACCGCACGGTAGTGCGCCAGGCAAAGTTTTGACCTACGCACGAATGTTTGTATATTACACTAAATGTTTGGGCCTATTTTTCCCCCATTAAAACTTCGTTCCCGTTCACCATAAAGCTATGAACTTTGGTATGTAAATTTACATAAGTATTTTAATTACATGTTAAATTATTGAGAAAGTGCCAAGTGATTTCTGATGAATTCGATTTTGAAAATCGCCGATTTCATTACTGACCGACCGACTGATTGACTCATCAGAATTATAAAGTTCTTTCCGAAGGAGTAGAAACTTGAAACTTGGTATGTAGGTAGGTTTAAGGATACAAGTAAAGGAAACATTTTAAAACTTTCACATTTTTACTCGAAAAGCCCTGAAACAGAGCCGTAGTATCGTATTTTTAAGGGGTATTTTAAAATTTTGCAATCGGCTTGAACCGAAATTTCTTAGATCATGCTTATCTTAGAATTTAAAATGCAAATAGGATTTTATTTACTAAACAAAAAAAAACTGCCCCCTTTACATATTTAACTCAAACAGGAGCAATTTAAGAAACATTAAAATAAGAAATTTTTGTACATTTCATTTAGTCTAATGGTTAGGTTCTACCTCCTAATAAAAATAACACCGCGCAGGCATAAGATCACGTCAACGTAGTAGCTTAGTGTCAATAAATAACGTTACATTTTCCGCACAAGGCTTTTAATGTCCTAAAAAGATATCCATGAAAGGCTTAAATACAAATGGCTTGGTAAGATACCTTATACACCCACTTTAATCACCGACACTTTAAATGATAACCAAAACCAGCGCTCAGAACTAAAGAAATCCAAATCATTCATTAAGCAAACTCTTAAATTTGAATTTAAGCTGTCTCTTAACAAAACTTTTTTGAGTTACAGCCAAGAATGGCCATGGTAACAGCAGCTGCTAGTAGTGAAAAGAATAAAATACATCTTTTTAGGAGCTTATATAAAAAGGTATTTCAACTTTGTGAATCCACTGTAAGCGACCCTTAAAGACTGCATAGCTCAGGTATAGATCTGGTCTAAAAGAAAATAGTTGTATAAGTTAAAAATTTGTGATTTTTAAAAAATGAAAGTCCTTCTTTATTGATAAGGTAATAAAAGTCTAATAATCAGTGACTAAAATTATTCTTTTTAGTTAATACAAGAATTGTTTTTAATTAAGGAAAGTTATAACATAAAAAATGCTACTAATTATTACCACATAAATGTTTTAAAAATGCAAATGCTTCACTGACTGATAGCGGTGACATAATGTTTACAGGGCTAAAAGTTATGAAATACCAACAAATACGATAAGATAAAAAAATACATTTTCTCTTTTGTTTTATGCTTTCTTAGGGTATTCCCTAGATATTATTTTTTTCTGGAGTAACACTTTTGAATATTTTTAGGTTTTCAGGACATATTTTAGGATTTATTAAGACAGGTTTAAAAAAATGCTTTTAGCATAATTTTTAAATATTTACCACACAAAACCTACGTTCTGCTTTAAGACAGGTAAACTGTATAACATCGGTGATCCGTCACCCTAATGATTATCTGCGTTAAAATGTAAAATGTTTGAATAATTTATTAGACTCTGTCTTTAAAAATATTCATACCGGTACCTTAGTAAACTGTTTAGTTAATATGTTAAATTTGTCGATTTTCCTAATTTATATTTATCTACTCGTATAATAATAACATTATAAAGAAAAAATATTTGATTGTTTGTTTTTTAGTTTGCATTGAATAGGCTCCGAAACTACTGGACCAATTTAAAAAATTATTTCACTATTAGAATTCTACATTATCCCTGATGAAGATAGGCCAGGAAATAATTTTAGGAAACTCACCCCCTAAAGAGGGAGAATGAGGGGTGTAAGTTTGTATTGAACTTCATTATTTCTGGACTTTAAAGTATGAAAATTGGTATGTAGGCTTTTGATTATGAATAAAAATGATATGTTTAAACATTTTTTAGAATACTTTCTGTTGGGGAGGTTAAAATGGGGATAAAAGTCATATGTTCAGAAGAATTGTTATTTTTCAAATTATAAATATGGGAGCTGGTAACTAAACTTTTGATAACCCAGAAAAATAGGAGACTTTAGCTAAAAAAGGATTTTAGGAAACTTCCCTCCCCCTAAAAGGGTAGAAAGTTTGTGTGGAACTTCGTCATTTCTGGATTCAGAGGTATAAAAATTGGTATGTAGGATATTGATTACGATTAAAAATGATCTGTTATAAAAAATTTAATTACATCCCTTTATGGTGAGAGTTATTTACCTGTTTATGATTTATTTCATAAAATAAGGTTCACTTTTATGTAGAGTATGTACTGCTGACTACTAGATAAAGTTATAGTCATTTACCATTTGCTCTTGATTTTTCCGTAAATAAATATAAAAATAGAATGTGCAAAATTTATTAAAATTAAAAATAATATGAAGATAAACAAAAACAGTTAAGTTAAGTAAGTATGTTTTATATTATTGTGACCGATTTATGTTTTTAAAAGTTTTTCATTGAAAACACACAATTCCACAGATCAAAATTCCACCAACCCGCATTTAATAACAACCACACTAAAACTACCAGGCTTCTAGAATTTTATCCAAGGAAACTTTTCAAAAAATGCATATTTTAAGAAGGCATACTGCATATATATTATTAAAATTAAAGATAATTGTGTAGATTCAAATTTTTAAATTGTCATTTTTAACGACGTTTTTTAAAAAATTTTAAAATTTTGACATGTAAGCTCAAAAAGGAAAATTTCTATGTCAGGATTCTTAAAATTTTAATTTTAATTTTAATTTTATTTTTATTTAGGTTTATCTGGATAACGAAGGCAAACTTGCCACCGAAACGTAGATAAGGTTTAGTTTTTTAGGGTTTTTGGGGTTTTTTCTTTTTTCTATTTCAGGCGTTCTGTTAGTTCGTAGGTGCCAATAGGGCTAAGCACGCTCAGTCGCTATATTTCAGGACCAGGATCAAAGTGGTCCCATTATAAAAAAACTTTTCTGGCCGGTATATCCAAAAAAAGCTTTCCAAAATAAAGTTAAGGTTAAATATGCAGCAAATTTGGAAAGAACTTGGTCTAATTTTAGATCTCAGGCCGAGATTTTTTGATAAGAAAATAGGGCTCTTATTTTACATACGTGTTATTACTTGGTTTTGACAATTACTAATATTTTATTTTTACAAAAAACAAAAAGCATTTGTTTGAGCAATTACAGTATAACATATTATACATTGCTAAAATCAAATTTAAAAGCACCATCAACCTACGTTAGAAATCCAATATAGCGCCCATGAGATGAAATAAAGTTGATAATGGTGGCCAAGTAAAGAAAGGTCGGATGTGAAATCTAAAAGTACTAGCAAATGGCGTGAAAAAAATAGGAAAAAATAAAAACGATTTTCTGAAATTTCGGCTTTTCTCGGATATCTTCAAAAATACTCGAAATAATTTTAAAACTTTCTTCTTGGCATAAAGTTGGTTCCATAAATGCACAACTCTGCCCCAATTTAACCACATTTGTATTTCTTATAGTTTCCGAGATCCTAATGGTGGGGATCAAACTTGAAATATCCTGTATATCAGATTTATAAATATTTATTTGAGAATTAAAATAAATAACAAAATTTTATGGGTTTATGTAAGTTTGTATATTCGTATATTTATATTTGTGTTTATATGTATGTTTGTATGGATATTTTTCCACGCATTTCTTCAAAACTATTAATCAGATTGTGACCATTTTTTTATTGGCTTACATTTACTACAACTCAGAAAACAGTAAAGATTATAATATTAAAATCGGTTCAGTAGTTTTTATGATATAAAATAATACGTGTAAGTGTAACAGCTTGGCTTATTAATACGAGCTACAGGTGTAGCGTCAAAGAAAAGACATCTCAAAACTTTTGAGTACTCCTAAAAATTTCCGATAATATTCCAAATTTAATGGAGTTTACAGGAAAAGTATCTGCTAATATCAAGGGCGGATTCAGAAAAACTTTACGGGGGGAGCGGTCTTGGACAGAATAACCGAGGGGGTTCAGGGGTATTTGTATTGGAATACCCCTCAACGTAGAAGAGGTCCGAGGTCCGGGGGTTCGGGAGTCCCCCGTCCAGGCTAGCCACCCGTCTACACTCATTTGTAAATTGCAACTGCAAATTGGAGGTGGTTGCCAAAACCATCTCGAGGGTGGAATTTTTTTATATTTTAACTAAAGGAATCGATAGAAAAATGATTTCTAAGCAAAAAATATTCCATGCATTTTTTTGTAAAATGCATACTTCTCGAGTTATTTGCAATCGAAAGTCGAAGTTTTTCGTCGATAAAATAAACTTTTTTAATCGTTTTGCAAATAACTCGATAAGTATGCATTTTATCAAAAACAAAATGTTAATAAGAAAATTGTAGCTTTTGAAATAACGAATAAAATGTTTTTTTTTGTAACTGCTGTGGGACCACTACAAACCAAGTTGTGGTTTGTTAAATGTTAGCTGTTATTCATTAAACACAAAATTTCAGAGTTTCAAAAGCAAATAACGCAAAATCTACGTATTTTTCAAGGAAAATCAATAATTTTTTAAGATCATAAAAAGAGTGAGTTAAATTTAAATAATTTGGGACCGGAGTGCAAAATCTTAAAAAACACCTCTGAATTACCACTCAAATTTAAAAAAGAGTAGTAGCACTTTTTAAATTTTTTCTTTATTTTTTATCATAAATATTTTTTAAAAAATTTAACCGATTTAAATTGTTTAAATTTTAAAAAAAAGGAAGTTTAAAAAATTTAATATCAAAATTTTGGGTGGATTTTTGAGGATTAAAAATTACAAAATTAAATTAGTAATACTTTGAGCAGTCATTTTTTTTTTAATTTAAACACTTTTGGACAATATGTTTTTCTAGGGTAAATAATTGTTTTTGGGTTGATTTTCAAGGGTTGAAATATATAAAATAATGTTTCAAACAATTTTATTAATTATTTATTTATTTTTCAGCATATTTGAGCATAATTTTATGTGACTTAAGCTTAAGTATGAAAGTTTTAAAGGTTTTTGCAATGAGAAGTATTTTGTACCCCTAAAAATAAAAGCCCCTTTTTTAGCATAATGAAGATTTTGAAGTTAAGCTTAATCCTAAATTTTCATGCAAACAGTGTTATAATATATTAATTTCTTAAGGTATTTTTTTAAATTAAATCATAATAGGGTTTAATTTTTAAGGGCTGAAATATTTTAAATAATGTTTTAAAGAAACAAAATACTACTTTTTCAACATATTTGAGTTAACTTTTACTTAACTTAAGCTTTAATGTATAGCTTTATAGGTTTTAGCAATAAAGGGTAGTTTTTACCCCTAAAAAATAAAAAGCGCCCATCAGCATAATATAGATTTTAAGGAGGAGGGTTAGTTAAACGTAATCCCAAATTTTCATGCAAATTGCATAAAAATTTGCATTTTGAAAAAAGTGCTAGGTTAAGCATTTTTTTCAGCTTCGTTTCCTGGATTAGTAGGCCTACGTATTATAGCGACCACATTATTTTTTGCAAATAACTAATGCCTAACCAAATGCAATAGGCATCATAAAACGTTTTTAATTAATAACTAACTAAGAACCGTAACAACGGTTACGTTCTTCCATTTTTAACCCGTTTTTTTTTCTTTTATTTTTTGGCTGACGGAGGGGGCGATCGCCCCATTCGCCCCTCTCTGAATCCGCCATTGGCTAATATAAAAACAGCTTTTATTAATAATACAACATAATTTAATATTTTCAAAATATGTGACAAAATTTAATACTGATAAATTTAATTGAATATAAATTTTAAAACTTACATAATTAGGCGCGTAACAAATACTACTATTGAAGTTATGCGGACATTTGGAATACATAATTTTAGTAATATTATCAACAAATAGCAGCCTGTTAGCAGTAACAAACATGAATACACAAAACATGTAAATAAAATTACCTACATCAATAATCATTTACTATTTGATGCAACATCAATTTTATGAAATTTCGCATTAAGAGGACAATAAACATAATCAATATTTTCCAGGGTGATCTATAAAGTAGATAAAGTAAATACGTTAAAAGAGACGTTAAAGAAAACATTGTTCCTATGTACGTGAATATAAAAAAATAAATCACATTACAGTAGATTTTTTTTACAAATTTACCTTGATAATTTTTTTTGGCAAAAAAGTTTCTGGTACTTTATATTGCTTTGAAATTAAATAATAATTTGGTCCGTATAAAAATATTGACACCAAAAAGTAAGAAATGAAATTGCCGATAAAATTTTAATTTAGTCGATTTAAAATTGTTTGCAATGCATTTTACATCTCGCAAACTATAAAAAAGTGATATTTACGTAAGTGCTAGAAAATAAAATATTACGCATATAGCTTGCAGAAAGTTTACAGCCCTAGGTGTCAGTTCCTTTAAAATATTTAAAACATTAAATTATAGTCATATGGCTATTATAAAAAAAACAGTAAGCCAATGCATAGTCGAGGCAGGGCGGTAAGTAAAAGATGACGACGACTAGTACTAAAACTAACATTTCTCTCACTGGGGACTAGCTTTTAAAATGAAATATTTCTCATGCAATGAGGAAAACTTGCAAACAGTGAGAAAAGTACTTTTCTCTTTAGTGAGAAAAGTAATTTGCTCGAAATTGCTATATAAAATAGTAGAAATAGGTCTTTGATTCGCGACTTTGACATTATCTAGCAACCTGTGGCAGTTGGCGTCGTATAGCAATGATTAAATAAAATGAATGTATCATGCATCGGCAAGCGTCATATTATTATTTACTTATTATTTATTATATATTTATTGCAAACGTTAGTTTGATGAATTTTGTATTTTATCTGATACAGACACTAACATTTTTTAATTACTTTTGTAAATAAATTTATTTATAACTTAACTATTACAGTTACTAGTTTATTGTTGATTCATAAATAAAAACGTAAATTATTAATAAAAATAATTATATATGATTAACTATATTATTAATAAAAAATACTTAAATATGTTTTTTGTTTCGCAATAAAAGAAATCGTCGTAAAAAAGTATAATGTGCAACATGTGAGAAAAGTACATTTCCCACTCATGGAAAATGTTAAACTTTTCTTACTTGTTGCACAATATACTATAAATGTTATTTAATACTTGGAAATAGAAGAATGCACCTTTGTCATACAGATCGTGACGTGACTAAAATTTATTTTGGATAATACAACGAGTAGCCCAATCAAATTTTAATTTAAAATAGGGCCCACGTAAGCATGAAATAGGCTATTCAGGTTAATTATTTTAATTGGTTTACTCTGGTGCTAATAACAGTAATTTGTGGTTTCCCACCAAAATTTTTGATGGGAGAACTTTTGACAGCCCAAAAACCACGAATTTTTTGGACTTTTTTCAGTTTTTTCTATATATCCCGAAAACTAATAGCCCTATCGATTTTTTTATTAGGTACTTTTTTAAAGAAATTAAATATCCCACAGTTCTACTAACTAAAGTTTTCTCTAACCCTAACAGCAAGCGAGCTACAGCTCGTCAAAAATTGTCTATTTTTGCCAACATTGCAAAAAATCGCCAAATCCTCCTATTAACCCCTTCATATTTCTTTATAACTCGTCCAAAGTATTATAAGAATCATAAAATTGAATATGGTTAAAAGTGGTTGACTTAAAAAAGCCCTAGTTTTGGTTTTTAGAGCGGAGAAGTGAAGGAGGAAAGGAGGAGTAACGCACAGTTTTACGATCTTATGGTATGACGGGACAAAAATCTTGACTCTGATTACACCAATGAAATTTAAAATTAAAAACAAATATATTTCTAAGTTATTTGAAAGCCGGTGTTTATATTTCTGGGGTATAAAAGTTTGTCCCTAAAATAACCTAAAAATTCATTCAAAATTTGCGTTTTTTTTCGACAAAACGCTTGGATTCGTCGATTTTATATTTTTGTTGGGATTTTTGACAAGTACAATTTCATGTATACAGTGTGGCCAAAATACAACAGAGGTTACTTTATTTTTTAAATTTTAAAAATAAAACATATTATTATAAGTAAATAAATTTTAATATAAAACTACTTGACATAAAAACCAATTCTTAAAATTAGCAACAGCTTGCAAAACAAAATAAATAATCAAAAATGCATCATGAATAAAATTTTAGGCTAATTATTTTGAATCAGAACTACTTGATTCTTCAATTAAATTTAAGTTAGGAAATATCTAAACAAATAGAAGAATCCACAGGATTTTTAATAAACAAAATACTTTTCTTACTGAAAATACAATTTGGTAGAGCTTTCATCAGATTTAAATTTTCCAAGGCTAGCTAAATGGGGATCGGATGTTAGAAAAGCGTTTCAATTATATATGTATTCGCAGATATTCTAGAGCACTTACGGGCATTATTTAATCGAATTTTTCGACATTCTTTATGTCTTGCTTTCAAAGCATTCTCCGAAAGCTGACCAACTGGTAAGTCAAAAAATTCGATTATATCACCCCCGTAAACTAATACCTTATAAACTGTACTGGCATAGAGTACCAATTATCAAAGATAAATATATGTTTTGTCGGATCAATAAAAATATACATTTTAAAATTAAGAAAAAATTTCCAATTAATTCACATTTACTCCTGATTTCTGCACTTATTTCGGGTGTTATGGAAAAAACGCCTAGCAGTATTTTTATCATTTGTGGAGCCATACCCAGGCTTAGGTTTATCAGTTATTAGTACCATTTTGGATTAAAATTTACTTTGAATTATTTTTTTGTTGTTTTTAAATATTTTTTTATTTTCTTCGCCATTGACTTGCCAACTCTTAATTTGTAATCGATATGATTACAGCAGGCACTCAAAAAACGTATTTAACAATACAAACTTGACAAACCAATATACTTTGAAACACTTTATTTAAAACACTTCCATCAAGCATAGTAAATAGCATTTCGTATGAGATTTTTACAGAATCACCTCAACATAAAAGTTTTAATGAGTTTATTGATGTGTTGATAATATGTTCCCCATTTAGAACTAAGTCTTCATCCTCTTTCATAAATACAAACTTCATTGGCTTTTTTAAGTTAATCATTTTTAAACATAATAAATTTTATAATTCTTATAATACTTCAAGTTATAAAGAAATATAAAGGAGTTAATGGGAGTTGGCGATTTTTTGCAATGTTGGCAAAAAAATACAATTTTTGACGGGCTGTAGCTTGCTTGCTGTTAAAGTTAGACGGGACTTTAGTTAATGAAAATTGTAGGAAATTTAATGTTTTTTAAAAAAGTACCTAATAAAAAAATCGATAGGGCTATTAGTTTTCGGGATATATAGAAAAACTGAAAAAAGTCCAAAAAATTCGTGGTTTTTGGGTGGTCAAAAGTTCTCCCATCAAAAATTTTGGTGGGAAACGACAGATTACTGGTATTAGCACCCTAATGGACCAATTAAAACATTAAAACTAAATAGCCCATTTTATGCTTACTACAATGTACTATTTGATTGGACTAGGGTTAAAATCTCATAAGATAACATTTGTTAAAAGAATCAATAAGTACTAAAAATTCCTAATTAAAACTGTCCAAATTATAGTATTACAAGGATTGTTAACCAAATACTGCATATTAAAAAATATACTAACATACTATTAGCATTTAGAGGAATAATTCCCTTAGATATAATGTAACGATGACCAGAAGAGCCTTTGACATTATTATAAATTCTATGAAGTAAAATCTTTTAACTTCTAGTGGAATGTCAACTAGAAAAACGTGGTAACAAACGCTGTTACAACTATTTAGTATGCATATATCAGGTTTAGTAACACAGCAACAGCTTATACGCTTATTAATCAATTATCGACAGGGATTATCGTATCGTGTAGTTTCGAATAACGAAAAGTCATAAATAAAATTCCACAAAAGACAATTAGAATTTTTAAAATAGTTGACTGCGCTAAAAATATTATATTAAAAACGTTATTTACAAAAACAAACAATTTAAAATAAAAAAAAACATTTATAACGTTACTTAGAGACTTACTTCTTATTCCTTAATGGAAACACATGGACGTTGCCACTAAAGGACATATATGTGGTCCTTTAGTGACCATAAATTAATAGGGTAACAAATTATATTATTTTTAAAAACTTATTTTCTCATCAAATTTTAAATATAAAAATTAATTTGCAATATAATCTGATATCTTGTCAGAGGTATTTTAAAAATATGAAGTAATCAAATTTTTATTAAAAAATGATTTTGTTGAAGTCGAAGAAGAATGTTTTTTCGTAATTTTTTACCCGTGCGTAAATAATTAAATACGTACACGATTTTTATATTTTGCCCTTTACTAAGCTTTTTTCTATACGTCCAAAAAAAGTTAAATAAATTTATATTTAAAATATTTATTAATTAGATATATATTAAGCAATAATTATTCAACGGTTAAAAGTATATCTTTCTCTATTTTTATATATTGAGCATTTAAAGAGTAGCCTGAATAATGCAAAAATCTTGTATTAGTATGCATTTTAACCAAATAAAGTAAATATTTTTAAAATATTAAAAAAAAAGTAGGGGAGCCCACAATGCTAAATGGGGATTTACTCAAACGTCATAGAGACCTATTGGGTTGCGAAGCTTAAGATAAAAAAAATTAAAAAAAAATGAAAAAAAACTGTTGCATGGGCATACTATCGGTCAGATGTAGCATCCATGTCCCACGTATTTTTAATAATGTACGGTGTCAAAAAGAAAGACGCCGGCTGTATCTAGAAATGTTATCGCACAGCGTTGGGGAAAAATATTTTTAGTAAAAGTGGTCAAGGGAAGTAGCGGGAAATTATTTTCAAGTTTCTGAAATGGCCGCTAGGGGGTAACTGCAATCTTGAATTAAAAAGTGATGTTTCTGTGAATTTTGCTATATTAACCTAACGTAATTTCCGTCTTTAAAAAGTCTAGATAGTTTGAATCTTTATGTTTAACAATTTTTGCTGAATTTAAAAATAAGTGGTGGGGGTATTTAATAGTTTTAGTAAAAACACCCTGTACTTCAAAATAGCCGATTTTAATAAGCTTTAGTTGAAAGCTATTTGGGCTATGAATGTTATAATATTTAGAGTTTCGTTAGTTTTCACATGTCGCCGCTAGAGGGCCCTTTTTTGACATTCCGACAGAAATGGTTAATTTTCTCAAAAAAATTAAATGCATTGGTATGATTTTTTTGGGCTAAATGATGCTTAAACAAGTTCGCGAAAACCATGCCTCGATATCTTGTTCTTTACCTAAAATTTAGGCCAAAGAAAACTTATACGTCAATATCTCAAAAAGTGTAAAAGCTATAAGAAATTTTATATAACATAAATTACGTATTTTTACAGAACCTTCAATCAAAAAATCGTGTTCCCTGGGTATACCTTAAAAAAAAATCCTGAAAATTCGATTTATTGATTATAACTTGTAGTATTGATTTAGGCAAGAAGATTATATAACCTAAATTAAAGGTTCCGTAAAAACACATAATTAATTTTCCATAAAATTTCTTGTAGCTTTTATAGTTTTTAAGATATTGACGTACAACATTTTCTTTGGCCTAAATTTTAGGTAAGGAACAAGATATCGAGATACGGTTTTCGTGAGCTTGTTTAGGCATCATTTAGCTACTTTTTATAAAGAAAAAATTATACCAATGCATTTAATTTTTTTGAGAAAATTAACCATTTTTGTCGGAATGTCGAAAAAAGCCCTCTAGCGGCGACATGTGAAACTAACAAAACTTCAAACATTATACCATTTATAGCCCAAGAATAGCTCTTTTTAACTAGCCTAAGCTTGTTAAAATCAGCTTAGCCGTTTTGAAGATACAGAGTATTTTTTACTGAAACCTTTAAATTCCCCCTACCACTTTATTTTTAGAAATACAGCAAAAATTGTCAAACAAAAAAGTTTCAAATTATCCTCGACTTTAAAGATCAGGTATCATCATTTTTTTAGATTCAAGATTGCAGTTACGCCCCTAGCGACCGTTTCAGAAACGTGAAAATAATTTCCAGCTATTTCTCTTGACCACTTTTACCAAAAATATTTTTTTCCAACGCTGTGCGATAAACATTTTCTGAGATACAGCCGGCGTCCTTTCTTATTTGGACACCCGGTACATATGTTAATCTGATCGTTTGCATGGTGGGGAGGGTCGTACGTAAGGGTGGAAAATGAAAAAAAAAATCGAGCGCATCAGGTTTTCTAAGGAAATGTTAAGTGAACCTAAAAAAGCTCTTATTCAATAATTTGACGATTTGGATGTGACGCAAACTTGCAGCCATAATTAGAATGTGCAAAAAAATTCCCCATTTTGATATACTCAAGCGCGTCAGATTAAGATATATATGATTTACCTTTAAGTCCTAGCCGTGATGTGCCATAATCTGACGATTATCTGACGGGATTCGCCTAATCTGACATTTATTTTTTTTACTATTAAACTTCATTAATTGAAAAACTCTGGAAATAGCATGCAAATAAAGTATATTATGTCTTTTAAGTAGAATACATATATTTATAAGAGAATAATTATAAAAAAAAATTTCAGCATTTTTTCCGTATCATCATCTTCATCTGTAGAATCATCTTTCCTTTCTGGCTTGATTTTATAAATAAAGTGTTTTTTAATTATGGAGGAAAGATATATCTGATTCTGGAGTATCATTAAGGAGATCAGGTGTTTACATCTTTATATGCTTTCGGCAATTGATCACCTTTAAACCAGATCATTTCTAATTTTCCGTCGACAACTTTCCATCCATAGTCCGTTGGTTAAGAGAGAGTAATAGATAGAGAAAAAGTGAGAGAGGAATAGAAACGTCGAGTGAGGTATATAGACATCACGCAGCTACACGCATTAAACTTTATCGATGAATTTTTGTTATTTTGGCTTGTTAAAATCAACAGATTATATATTTTTCGTTATCCTTGAATTATTTCCCTCAAAATAAAAAAAAAAGCCACGCTCGAGAATGTCGAGATGACGTTTTTTTTTACAAATTCGTAACTTCTTTGCGCCACTCGAAAATTGTTATATTAGTCGAATACACACTTTTTAGCATGTAACTAACTTACCCTACCTTACCGGATTTTTTACTAATCTGATCCTTTATCCTTGACCGGCGGTCATATATATGGGGCTCATATTTAGTGGAGGTACTCAACCAGGTACAATGTATCCCCTGTATGTTAATCTGCCGCGCTTTAGTAAATCTCGAAATCCCCGCTTGAGCTCCCCTACTATAACCGCCTTTTAAAAACTGACTAATTTATTTCTGTTATTTAATGGTTATGTCGCCTAGACTACAACATTTTCTTTAGCACATAGATTTCTTTGTGTGTAAATTCAGTTTAAGGTGAGTTATACAAAAAAGTATAATTTATTTCTTTTTTAAACTTAAATATAAAAAAAGGTTTATTATCGTCGGTCCTACTGCAAAAAAAAATTGTTTTGTGTTAATTTTTTTATGACAAAACCACCAATGTGAAAAGTACAGCTCTTACAAAAATATAATTACTAAAAGTGTTTACTACAGAAAAAAAAAACAATCTAAAAAAAAGAAAAACCCTAATCCACACAACTAGATGGGGACACTCGCTCTATGCTCTGGGGTCTACCAAGGCGACTTTTTAAAGGACACACAAACAGGACCACTCAAAAAGGTACAAAGGCATTTAAGGAAAAATTAAGCAAAGGCGTAATAAAGAATCAAGACCAAAGAGAAACATTTTTATTAAATAAAAATATTTTTAAAAAATATAGTAAAGATAAATATTTTCTTATGCAAAATTATTTAATGAGTTTTTAACAAAAAAAAAGGTTAGCAGGAAAAACACTAATTTAATCCAAGGAAAGCACAAATACAATCATTAAAACAGTATTGTTCGATACTTGTATAAATATAGATTTTTTTGTAAGTAACCAAAAATGTATAAAAGAAACATAACAGCCTTTATATTTTTATTTTCTCTGATAATATAATTTGTCAACAAAAAGATTTACATGCAAAACAGAGGGAAAAGTATAAGCCTCCGCAATCAAAGGATCCTAAGGGAGTTGGCGAGGTAAGTAAAAAATCTTCGCTCTAAGGAAGACAGGTAATATAGCCCAAACCAGAATAATTATTAGGACACAGCTCTCAATTTGCATATAAATAAAAAATAAAGAGCGTGCGTTCTTTTCCGCAAATCCTCTGGGATTTCGTAAAATGGGGAAAAAGGAAAAGGCGACCGTATATGGGGAAGGACTAAAGAAAATTTAAAATATAGTAATTCGGCTTTCCCGTTATCAGTTGATAACCAATAGAAAATTAAGTGTCTTTTGTATATTTTTTTTGATAATTCGTCTAGGGTGAATATAAGTTATAATATACAGGGTGACCTATTTATTTTGTTTTATTGTATGGTCTAAAACCCAATTTTCAAAGAAAAAAGGCATATATTGTATATACAGGTTAGTAAAGTTTTTTGCGACCATTATCAAGTTTCTTACTGAAATTAAAGTGTATGTATTTATATTTAAACCACGAAAAAATCGGTCATGAAATTTTTGGTAACTGACACGCCTTATTATTTATACATCAAAATTTTGAATAGTTAGTACGTACGTACGTTAGTACGTTTGAAAAACTTTGCCCAGGTGAAAATAATTATTAGTGATTTGTTTCAAATACTAAAAAATCCATAAACACAAATCTTCTCCTAATTTAGTGCAGAAAATTGCTTTGTTTTAGAAAAATGCCTAAAAATGCTGTAAATATATCTGTACAGTTTTCATTTGTAGCGCAATTCTTAGGTCTTCGCGGATGCTTTCGAGCGAAAAAAGTTTATCAACATTAACAAGTGGGAAAGGGCTGAAAATGCCCCCCCAAGGACCAAAAAATGGGTTTCCCGCTAATATCTGCCAAAATATGTAAATTGGAAAATTTTTGTTAAAACAAAAAATGAAATTGCCTTATAATTTTTGTTAAAAAATCGATAGTTTTCGAGAAAACGGGACCCAAAAGTCCCTTCATGGATTCACTTATAAGCGGGCGGACGAATTGTTCCATTACTCGGGCACTAATGTACATTTTTTAATCATTCAAAGTTAATCGGAATGGGAAAACCCGTACCTATCATTGCATTTGAGTTTTGGTTCATTCTTATTTTTCTAGAATATTTAAAAAAGCGGTCAAAGTTTTTTTTACAATATTTTGAAAGTATCTCATTAGTTTATTGATATTTTTTGAAAAAAATGGTTTCTTTTTTATAATGAGACCTTAGCAGGTGTTCAATGATCCCAGAAAATTTACTTTACCATCTTTCTTGCGTTTCTATCCAGTGTGGAATGTTATGGATTTTTCGACGGCCGTTTTTGTGAAAAATATTGGTGTTGCGAAAAAAATGGTAGGGGACCATTTTTGTAGATTTTGAGGTGATCTTTAATTTTTGTCAAAATAAAAATTCTCTTATTCGAACATTTTGGCAGATATTCGCGGGAAACTCATTTTTGGGACTTTGAGGGGCCATTTTCAGCGGGTTCCCACGTCGGAATCGCGATAAACTTTTTCTCGTTCGAAAACATCCGCGAAGACCTAAGAATTGCGTTAGAAATGAAAACTGTACAGATTTATTTACAGCTTTTTCACTTCATTGTCTGGACTAATAGGCATTTTTCTAAAACAAAGCCATTTTTTGCACTGAATTAGGTCTTTAGTTACTGGACTATATATTCCTGTAATTTTTCGATAATTCTCATTGAACATAAAAAATGGTTCTTTAACATTCTTAGAAAAGCTCGGCCAAAGAAAGGTTTTATGGATGGTTTACTTAGGATATTTTATGTTTTTTTTGCTACCGTCCTAATTGGAAGATTTATGACTGGTTTTTTCTTGGTTTAAATAGGAGTAAATACACTTTAAAACACTACGTATTTTTTAATTTTCGCTCTAAATTCGGCATATGCTTTATACATAACTTATTCCATATAAGACAAGAGGTTAAGGTTAGCAATGCGTAGCGGTATCGGGGACTATAATTGTTCAGTTTCGATTGAGAATAACACCTAAAAAAACGTATTGTATTATTATTCTTTTTTTAATAAAAGAAAAATTTTGACTTTAGTATAAAACTACCGTTATTTTTAGATCTTTTAAAAAGGCTTATACCTTTAAAAACATCACTTAAACATAACTAAATTCAAGAAATTCCACAACAGTTAACGAAAAGCGAGAACAGGGATATTTCTCTATTTTCGAGGAAATAAAGCACTAAAAAGGCCTTAGCTCCGAATTTTGTGCAGTAAGATGGATCGAGATGCGATTTTTTGTATTCAATTCGTGAGAGCGTTAAGAAAGTTGTAACCCTATATGATCAATGAGAAATGAAAATTGCGTCGATGCACATGAAAAATGCAATTTTAAAGTGCATTTTAAAGAGTTAAAAAATGAAAAATTTATAACACGGAAAATATGGAGAAAAATGAGTTTAATTTAGATACTCAGGGGGTTTTTGGGATCGCTGAATACGAATATAACATCGATAGTGATCTTAGAGGTACCTAGTGACCAGGGTTACTAATTATAACGTAGTATTCTGAATTTTGGTGGAAATTCGTTATAAAATTACCCGAAACTCGTTACCTCGGGAGTTTTTAAGGTGACTCGACACAAATATCACTACAGTAACAGTCCTTGAGGTACCGACGTCATCTTCATAAGCTTGCTCTAATATCTAAAAAAAAAATATTTAAAACATTTTTATTTTTAATTTGGTGCTCCTAATACAGTTGGTAACATTGATAAAATTTCAGGTAAGAAATATGATTTCCTAGAGATCGAACGCTGTTAGAACAACACCGATACGTCACGGTTTTATATCAGTTTGCCATATGAGACCGTGTCGTATCGGTGTTGTTCTTACAGCGTTCGATCTCTACCTTCTACCCTTACATATACTAGTATATATTATTATACAAATTAATTCATGAGTACTTTCGGTCTACGGTTCATTAAGTGCATGTTGTATATCAAAGCAAGACAATCTCAATGTTGCCGGTCAAGCTAGGGGTGGGTTAAAATTGTAAAAGTATTCAACTAAGGTAGTTTTTTGAAAATATGTATTTTTTTATTATAAATAAATGTATTTTTATGATGAAAAATTATTATGAATCAAATAGTTGATACTGAAACCAGCCATCCTGGGCACTAGGTACTACGGAGCCCGTTACCATCGTGATATTCATATTGAGCGAACCTAAAAACTCCGGGGTAAAAAGTTTTAAATTATTTTTTAACAAATTTTCACAAAAAACTTGGAGACGACGTAGTAATTAGTCATCCTGGTCACTAGGTACAGGGTTTTTCCGTATAATTGCGCACCCCTTTAAAATCTTTATTTTTATAGATAGAAAAAAATAGTTTATTTGAAAGTTGCAGGATTTTTCATGAAGATTTTTATGGTAAGATAGAAACAGATGATGGAAAATTAACAAATCACTATCATTCGTTATTTTAAATGACACTGTATATGATTGAAATTCAAATTCTGCTAACTTCCTCTTTCAAATATATATATATATATATATATATATATATATATATATATATATATATATATATATATATATATATATTATATATATATATATATATATATATATATATATATATATATATATATATCTAAGTTCATAGAGTTTAATATTGAATTTAAAATCTTTCTTATCATAGTTAGCCATGGATACAACCGAAAGTTTGGCAAAGTTAAGTCGCGTTAGCCATGGTTCGTCTTGGAAACCAAACAAAATATAAATATTTGACAGAAGTCAATTTTGGGTTGTATCCATGGCTAACTATGGCTTATAAGAACAGATTTTAAATTCAAATAACTTGCAACTCGTTTATCCGAACATAGATAAGTTATATATATTTGAAAAGAGGAAGATTAGCAGAATTTGAATTTTCAATCATATACAGGGTGTTCCATTTAAAATAACGAAGTTGATAGTGATTTGTTAATTTTCCGATCATCATTTGTTTTTCTATCTTACACCATGAAAATCTTCATGAAAAATCCTGCAACTTTCATATAAACTATTTTTTTCTATCTACAAAAATAAAGATTTTAAAGGGGTGCGCAATTATACGGGAAAACCCTGTACCTTTGGGATCTCTGTCAATGTCATATTCGTATTCAGTCGAATGCCAAAAACCGCATCTCGATCCATCTTACTGCACAAAATTCGGAGGTTTAGTGCTTTATTTCCTCGATTACTATATCCCATTCATCACACACATTAGGGAATGTCTGTCAAGAGTACTCATAATATTACTTGTTTGTTTTCGAGGCAACTTTTTAAAAAATGTAATAAAATATTAAAGTGGGTATTTAAAATGTTAAAAATAAACACTTACTGCATGTCAGCTTACCAACGTGTATGGAAAAGTGTTTTTTTACTTACATTAAAACTTTTTATTTTTAAAGCGTTGTGAACTCAGCAACATACCTGCAAAAGAAATGTTTTAAATAATATTTATTATACTAGAAAAAAGATTTAGAAAAGAATAATTTAAATTCATTATTTAGGGTAATCATCCCTAGTGTTATGAGACCCTAGTTATTTTTAGGTAATTTATAAAAAAATTAGCAAATATATTTTTTAATTTCTTAACAGTAAAACAACATCCTACATTAACTAAATTCTGTCCTCGTACTTTTATTGATATTCCAACAATAAGTATTTAGTAATCATAACATATATATATATATATATATATATATATATATAAAAATATATATATATATATATATATATATATATATATATATATATATATATATATATATATAAAAAAAAAAAAACAGGGTGCCACAGATTCGAGTGCATGCATGGGGATCTCGGAAACCGTAAGAGATAAGAAGTCAGTTAAATTATTGCAAGGTTGCGCATTTAGGTGCCTAGCAACATGCCGTTTAGAAAGTTGTAAAATTCCGAGTACTTTCGGAGATGTCCGGAAAAACCGAAATTTGTCGATTTCTGTTTTATTTTTTTCTGACGTTATTTAAAGAGATATGGAAAAACAAAAGACACTTTCTTATGGCCACTTTTAAAGCTCTACAAAACAGCGTTAAGAGATTTCTCGTACGACGTTTCGTTTTCGTTAAACCATCGTCAACTTTATTTTTTTAAATACGGCACTCAATTGTTTTTTGCTTTTTTTAAAGCAGTTATAATTCCCATTACAATGATGTATAATACTTATTATTTTTCTGTTAAATAAGCATATTTTCCATAAAAATTCCTTATAGGGGCGTTCCATATTTGTTAATAAATATTAAGTATTTTACATTTTTGTAATTGGGTAATAAGAGGTTTAAAAAAATTAAATTAAAAACCCAGGTCCGTATTTAAAAAAATAAAGTTTATGATGGTTTAACGAAAACGAAACGTCGTGCAGAAAATCACTTAACGCTGTTTTATAGAGCTTAAAAAGTGGCCATGAGAAAGTGACTTTTGTTTTTCCATATATCTTTAAATAACGTCAGAAAAAAATAAAAACGAATTCGGCAAATTTCGGGTTTTATTTTGGATGTCTTCGGAAGTACTCGAATTTTGCAACTTTCTAAAGTTACGCAAATACACAACTTTGCCATAATTTAACCGACTTCGTATCTCTTACGGTTTCCGAGAACCCCATGCATGCACTCAAATCTGTGGCACCCTGTAGGTATACATCGTGTTCAAAATTAAGTTGGCACTATTGCTAACTTTTTATTATAAGAGATACAAGTTAGATTAAATTAGCAAAGTTTTGTACATTTTTACGCTGCTTACAATAACGATAATAAAAAAACAAATGAACATCAGATTTACGAGTTATTCATAAAAATATACTTTTTTAAAATGCAATTGTTATTTTATGTAGTTGCTACGTTAATTAGAAAGAAAATGTAATTTTTTATATAAATAGTTATTTACATTTTTTTCCTAAAATGAGAAATAGCGGAGTAATTTCAATTTAAAAAAATTAAAAAAAATATTGTATTGATTCATCATATTTAGTATACAGGATGTAGTGTGGTTGGAAAAAAAATATACGATTTTTCCTGAAGACAATCATCCATAAGTTCGAAATGGCGAACGGTAATTCTTTATATATATATAGTGGGTATTATATACAGGGGGTTGCATTTAAAAAGCTCAAGAAATTTTACGATAGACAAAACATGGCAACACTGTAACATTTTTAAAATTAAAAAAAATCAGCTAATATAGATGAAATAGGCTTTTGTAATTCTCTTTAGGTAAACAAATTTAAAAAAAAGGAATATTTACCATATTTGTATTAATTTAAAAATAGGTCAAAAATTAAAGAAACACTTTAATAAATTCGAAACGTCGCGACACAGACCCATACTGTTATATATCGTTGAACTCGACTTTGGAGGCGCTATCTAAATATATAATAATATATAGGGTGTCTCATTTAAAATAAGGAAGTGAACACGGGTGGCAAACACAATGAACACCCTATATATGTGAAAGTGAAATTAATTAAAAGCATAAATTATTCCAAGAAACTTTTGTCCAAACTCTTTTTTCAAAAATCTGCAGTTTCTGAGAAAATGTATAGGACCCCAATAAAATACCCACCCTGTACAATTACATCCTTTAATGTGTATATAGGATTTAGAAACGCCCTGTATATTTTAATACTTTATTTTATTTCCAGCTTTAAAAAATCACACTTAATTGGGTCACAGTAGTGGAAAGGATGATAAATTAAGATAACATTTTAAATTACCATTTTTATTAGGAAAAAGCCTAATTTTAATGCAATGACTGTGATAGACGTAGAATAAGGTGGTTAATTATTTAAAGTGGTGCTTCTCACAAACGGTCTTTTATAAATGTACGGCATAATTTTTCCGGTCTTCAGTTTGTACTCACAGTTTTTATCATGTATAAATTAAAAAACAAGTTAATGTGATTAGTTTTTAAAAATGCAGGAAGTTAATATTATTTAATTTAGGTTAATGTTTGTTTAAAATAAATAAGCTTAGATTTTCCCCATTTCGACAGCTATCGTGAAGTATCCTGAGGGCGCTGGAGTCATCAATTTTGAATTTTTCTTGCATACTTTTTATTTCAGCCTAATCCAGACTTATTTACATTACTAAAAAAGGCGACAGGACACTTCACAAGGGCCAGTGTTAAATCGCCTTTTGAGCTGTTCCTTCATGACATTTGCAACTAAATAGTTAGCATATATAGAAAAAACGATCTATGGGCATATGGCCCTAATGAATACATTGTTATAGGTATGCTTTTTGCTAACTGCATAAAAACTACGGGAATTGCAAAAGGAAAGAAACCGTGGGTGTTGCTAAGACGACTACATGTTTTACCCTTATTGGGAATGTTCACAGCCGCTGTAAGTCAAGACATGACTGACGAAGGGTAACCAAGAAAATAAACCAAACTTTAAATAAAATCAAAGTAAGATTTCAACGATTTTGGCGCTTTTAACAGACTTATCCCAATGTGGCCGGGTAAGCATATTAATACCAACAAGATGTTAAAAATGCTGACAATGTAACAAAGCTATCGCAATTACTTTTAAAAAGTAATTCAATTACAATTACCAATTACTAGCATGTTTGTTAAAAGAAATTTAATTATCAAATAAAACTAAAAGTAATTGCATATTTTAGCAATTACTCTATTTAAATTACCACATATATTAAACACAATATACTAAACAAATAAAATATTTATACTAATATGCATCATACGCGCATGTCACACTATTCAAAGTACTTTCTTGGCAAGTTCAATATTAAATGACTCTAAAATAAAAGTTTTTTTTATTCTACCCCAAACATCAACAAATTTTTTCACAAAAAAAGTATAAAAGCGGTGGCGGTAAGCATCAATCGAAAATACGAAATCGGCGTGAAGGCGGCGTTCGCCGGACTTAAAGCGGCCCGCCGTGTTTTAAGTTTCTCTTTCTGGCTGGTCAAAATTCCGGCAGTTTTCCATAAAGCAAGGTAATTGAATTTTTTGTAGTAATTCAATTATTTATTAGGTAATTGAATTAATTTCTTACTTTATAAGTAATCGAATTACTTTATTAGTAATTGAATTACTTGGGATTTGTGAAAATTAATTACAAATTACGGTTACATTATCCTTTTAATTATTAATCCAAATACAATTACCTTTTTCGGAAAGTAATTGAATTAAAGTAATCTTATTACTAAAAAGTAATTAAATATGATTTTTTAATTATTTTAATTCAATTACCGACAGCTCTGCAATGTTATAATAAAAGTATATCCATTATTTTAAGAAATTCCATCACGATATATTTTGTGTAATAACCCAATTATAAGTATGACAAAGTTATTGGATTCAGTAACCAAAATAGTTAATTGTATATACAATAGTTGTTACTTCATACATATCACACTAGAGTCTATCTAAATTCAGTGTAAGCAGAACCTTAAGATAAGGCATGTGAACAATATAGTTCAATAAACATACTAATAGAACTTGAAAAGCCGCTGCAATTATTAGCATATTCACATGCAAGATGTTAGCATTTGACTTAACAACAAACTCAACTAATTGCCACCAATACTTGACAAGTATTTTTCTTACTGAATTAAAAAGAATTGAAATGAACCAAAAAGGAATTAATCTATTATATATGAATATAATATTTTATATTCATAAAAATGGTAGTATGGTAGGCTTTTAGGTGCACTAATATTTTTTGGTAGTGATCCAAATAAATTATTAATGCTGTGTTTTTAATGACCGGTTGCATAGTAGTTATTAACATGCCACTTAAACTACCAAATCGACAGATAGCACAAGAATTACGACATTACTTACGTTTAGCAAATTCTGGTAATTCGTTTCCACATTTGATTATTTAATATGCTAAAGTGTTTGTAAAAAAATAATTGAACTTAATTTAAGAAAAAAAACTCACATTTATGGTAAAACTCTTAAACAGTATCAAAAATTGCTGTCTGTTAAGTAGGTTAACTTTTTTTACGCACTTAAACTTATGAAAAACACTTTTTAATAGAAGCAATATTTTTAGACCATTTCGTACAGTATTTTAACAACAAAATTTTAAAATAAAAAAAAACTATGATGTTAAAAGAATTGATTTTACGAATTGATGTCGGTAATAAATTAATTAAATAAATATTTTTGTAGCAAATCAGTTTGTTATAAATGTTGACACTGCCTTGCTTATTCAGCAGATTTCTTAATGATGAAGTATTTGATGTGGGATTTTGTTGAGCTAGCAGTTATATTGATTTGGAAACTTAATTGTATTACATTTCACTCTCATTGGTATTTAGGAGCACACTTATACAGAGTATTAGCAAAGGAAATGTGCAATTAAGAATACGGTAAATCTAATTGTTTTCTAGTTTTTTAAAAATAAATAAATACCGGCATTTTTTATTTATAGGATACAAAACAAAATCCGTATATTTTTATCATTTATCAATACTACCCTAACATATAGTTTTATCTTACAAAAATTAAAATTATTTGTGTGTTTTGAACCTTACTTTATGTTAATATAATTTGTTTAAAAAAAAACAGACATTTATTGAGAAAAAACAGCACACATCAAATATATTTTAAAAATTATATACGCCTTGTAATTACAGCGATGCTTCTATTTACAACAGCACCACTTTAAATAATTAAACATTAAAGACTACGTACATTTTAAAAATTAAAATCTAGCCTCTAAAAAATAAAAATGTTAAAAGCGAGAAACAAATATGGTTAATACATTTTCAAAAAAAAAATGTGCTTAAAACAATTGCTTTTCCTTAAACTATATTTTTAAAGCTGTAACCGTAAGGTGTGAAAAAAATACGAAAAACAGTTTTTTAAAAAATTTCAGTCGTTTTCAAATACCAATTCTCATAGAGGGTATTTTATTTACAAAATAAAACTGGTGCCTTAACTTTTAGCACACCCTGTATCTTATATATTTTTAAAATGTGTACAAGTGTTTACTTTATAAGAAAGTGAACATAGTTATTTGACCAATTTTACCCACAAATTAAACTCACTTTATTGGATGGTTGATTCACTCTGTACATAAAATTTATTTTTCTCATTCATCCGGTTAAATTGGTTCGAAAAATAGGGGTACCCTTGCATAAATTCCCAAGAAGCTAAAAATTTGAAAAGTTCCTATCAATCCCATGTGTGCAAAAAAAAAATTATACAAGGTCAAAGTTCGCGAAAATGGGTTTTTTAGCGAAACGCTTATTTTTATGATTAAAATAGACAAAACAAAAATTGTAGATCATGCAATTGTCTACAAAAATTGTTTTTACACTTTTTTCGCCAAAAATCACCATTTTTAAGAAAAAGCGATTTCAAAATTTATTATAATTTTCTTTCCTATACTATGCATGACTATGTTGCCTATATACGTCATTGGACGCATAATATAAGTAAAACTATTAGTCTGCATGACTTATACATTAATATTAAATAATAGTTTTAAGAATATGAGCTAAAAAGAAACTTGGTCTATCATTAAATGTGACCATATGGCCTTGAGCAACATGAATGTGATAGAATACGTGTTCTATCACATTTGTGTTGGAGTTGAATTAAAGAAAATTCAATAACGGAGAGCATAATTTTAACAACTTGGATGGCATGGAAAATGCAATAATAGTGAAATGGAACGATATTCTCCAGAACTTCCTTGCAAGCTTAGTAAATAGCATGCCAACAAAACACACACATATGCTCCCTTTGCCGTTCAATAATTTACCCTATATTTAGGATTTCTAAATCAGCTAGGTATTTAGTATTTGTTGGCCCCGTATACTGATAAAATTATAACCTATCGAAAAGTGCTTAGAAAATAAAAAATCTACATGAAATGAGCTTTCCGAATATGAAACACTCGTTGAAATCCTTTAATCCATTTTTAGTTATAGCTTTTTGAAGAATTGATTACCAAAATTTGACGTTTAGAAGTGTATCGCAAGCCAGAGGTAATCAATTCAAAAACTGGCATAAATATCTAGAGATATTGATATGACCTTGATAACAACCCATATTATAACGACCAAAAAAAATTACCACTGAAATGGGACACACTCGAACTTTTTGTTTTTTTGCAGCACTCTATTGATCACCCTGTACATCATAATAATATTCATCTTACTAAAACTAAATGCAAAATACAGCTTAAAGTAGAAGAAACGCGGTTTTAAACTTCGTTTTGGATATTTAAAAAAGTTAATTTTTAAAAAAGTTACAGCAGTTTGAAAATGGGTCTAAAAATTAAATGGTACTATCTTTTTGTTGAGCAGCTTATATATTTAAATTCAAGTTTATCGGCTTATCTTAAATGTAAAAATTACATCCTATTTTTACATGCTATGACTGGCTGTGATACAACCTCCGCAACAACAGCTTTTAAAGTATTTAAAAAACAAAACTTAGTTACATCCGCTAAAGTTTTTGAAGATATTAGCTCTACTCCAGAAAAGTATATAGACCCAAAAAAGTTACTTGCATAGATAAGTTACGTTACTCATCTTCTGTTAAACAACATTTTTATCGGGTATATTATCAGATGCAAGTGTGGCTTGGTATTGAACTGAACCCAGAAGAATGGAGTTGATTTGAATTGGGGAGATGATTTATTTTGTTCACCAGCATGCACCAGTTGTCGAGGCCAGTCGTGTTTAAATATTAAATCTCCAACAGAAGAAAATCCGTACATCAACGAAGAAACAACTAATGTATCGCCGTTTGAACAATTTACATCAACTCAGGAAGAGGAAGAAAAAAAAAGATGATGAAGAAGAAGAAAAATATATTAAATGAGGAGACATTTTATTCTACCGGGATTTTATAAAGTAGACCATAAAGTAGGCCTACAGGCGAAACCACGTTAAAAAAACGCGTCAAGTACACTACCTCACATGTAGCGTAGAAACATGTGCATAGTATAGGGAATAAAACTTAAGTAAATTTTAAAATTGTTTTTTTCTTCAGAAATGGTAAATTTTAGAAGAAAAAGTTTGGTGACAATTGTTGTAGACAATTGGACAATCTACAATTTTTATATACGCTATTTTTATCATAAAATTAACCGTTTCGCTAAATTTATGCAAGGATGAATGTCTATTTTGACAAGATAATATAGTAAATCTGGCTTTTTTTGTGTTTTACTTTTTGGTTTATTAACTTTCTTGTAAATTTGATCTGCGGACATAATGTATATAAAGCAGTATAATTTTAGTATGCTCATCATTTTTAAAAGCATATTTTTTTAATTTTGTTTAAAAAAAATTAAAACAATTGGTATTTAATGTTGTGAAAACCTTTGCATAAAGGTTAATAAGTAAGTTAAGACATCATTTAGGTTTTTTATATTTGATTTGGCTTTTAATAGTTATCTAGGGCTTTCTCACAACAATATTTGTAATGATTTGCTACTTTGAAAAAGGGTAAAAATATGCATGGTTTTTCCATTGTATCATTTTTTTGGCGTTAGAAATTTGCAATTTTGATAAGGGTTTAGAAGGGCTTTACCTAATTAAAGACATTTTTGTTTTATATATTTTGGTGGTAAATTTAAGTAAAAAAATTAAATACATGCCTGCATACATGTCAACTGAAATTGTGGAGGAATTACGGAATCGCATTATCGCGTCTTGTGAAACAATTCGACACACTCCGGGCATTTTTGAACGTCTACACGATCGTACGATAGACAGCTGTCTTTATGTTGAAAGGGGCCATTTTCAACACCTTTGGTAAAGTTAAGGCAGACTTAGATTTATCCAGTTGCTGTTGTTCTTATCAGAATAAAATAAAATTTTATTTTGCCCATTTGAAATGCTGATTTCGTATGTGGGACATGTATTAAATTTTTTTACTGGAATATGCCACAACTTACGAACAAAAAGTACAAGAATTTTTTTTTAAATTTAATTAGTCTTAACACACCATTAATTAAATTGCGAATTTTTTACCTCAAAAGAAAAAGATAAAATGAAAAAACCGTTACCGAATGCTGGTTTTATCCTTTTCCACGGTAGCAGATAATTACAAATATTTTTGTAGGAAAGCCTTACAAGTCATAAACTATTTTATGTGTCTTTGTTGTAAATAAGAATTAAAAAATATTATTTTCTTAAAAGCTTACTACTTTATAGTTTAAATATTTGGTTTTTTATATACCTTTTTTTGTATTTTTATCTTCTTTTATCTTTTTATGCAAAAATATAATAGTTACATTTAAAGATGTAATCTAAAAGTACTAATCTTTTAATATTATTGACGTAAGCCCAGCTACTTTTTTTAAATATAAAATTATGACTGAAAGTAACTTACACTATATAAATATATAACATAAATATTTATATACAATAAAAAAAGTAACCTATCTTATTTTTGTTAATATTCTAAAAACCATAATAATTTTTAAAAACTAGGTAATATACTCTTGGACAAAATTACCGAAGCAATATGAAATAATCCAAAAAATTAATTTTCTTCTTATTTTACTTTAAAAGTGTTTGAATAGTAGGCATTGAATATTTTGTTTTGTTGTTACTGCCATCAATTAAAACTATTTGTTTGGATTGACAGTTTTAAAGAATTTTTTAGAAGATAAACAATTTTGTACATTTTTTGCTACAGATTTCCTATAAAATTAAGTCTACAATTTGTCACTTAGAAAATAAAACGTTATTATAAAAGACTGTTTTATTTGTGACTCCAAAAATTCGAAAAATGAATCGAACAGTGCGATTATCAGTTTTATTGGACGAAGGATATTGTCCGAAATATGTTGCCAATTTGTTGGGCAAACATCGTTTTACAATAACTCATATAGTAAGGCGTTTGAATGAAGTACGAGTTTGTCAAGGCAAATGTTTTCTTAGGCAATATGCGTAAATAAAAATAACTGCCACTAATTCTATGATTAAAAACGAACTCGAAGCTACCCACAATGTTGCAATTTCTTTTTTATTATACTTACCTGAAAATATTACTTTTCAACTGTGTATAAAATACAGTAAATATGACATTTTCAAGACAGCGCACGGAATTTTTTTTCCCGATCCCTCTTTCCGTGCGCTTATACAAAAATCCATCCATGGAAACTGTTCATAACAACGATTCTGTCAGTGAAATTTATGCCATTTTCAAGAAATGAATTCAGATTTGGAAGAAAATCCGGATATTCCCGATATTATGTTACAACAAGCGGCAGAAGTGAGTGCAGATTTATTACCAGTGAAATCCAGGTTGAGATATGAACATGAATATCACATTTTTACCGAATGGCGGACTCAGAAAAGAATCAAAATTGTGAGTGACGATATTCTCTTAGTTTATTTTTCTGAAAAAGCTAAATATATGAAGTCATCCATCTTATGGAGTCGATTCTCCATGTTAAAGAGTTGTTTGGCAATAAAAGAATAAAAGAAAATACTCACAACCAATATCCTTTTTTTGAAACGACAAGCTGTAGAATATGTACCAAAGAAATTCAAGGTTCTTACATCAGAACAAGTAACCAAATTTTTATGGAAGCTTCAGATGGACAATATCTACTACCAAAAGTAATTTTAGTGTTTGGCATCTTCGGCGCATGCCGCAGAGATGATTTAATACGTTTGAGTTTAGACGATGTGGAAGATAATGGGCGCTTTCTTGCCGTGTTCTTACGAGATGGAAAAACTCACAGGTCAAAAAGTTTTACCATTACCAATGAAAATTGCAAATTCAATTCCTGTACACTTTACCGTAAATACGCAGATCTTCGCCCTAAAAATATGGAGAGTAGAAGATTATTGTTGCCTACCGAAACCAAAGATGTTACGCTTAACATGTTGGGTGCCATACTATCAGTGGTATTCCAAAACTTGTTGCAAAATACTTACAACTAAAAAATCACGAAGAATATATCGGACATGGGCCAAGGGGTTCTTCGGCTACCATGTTGGTAGAAAGCGGCGGTGATTTGCTCACTTTGAAAAGACACGGAGGATGGCTTTCTTCCAATGTAGCAGAAGGATATATGGAGGAGTCCATACAAAAAAAATTGAAGGATTCCAAAAGTTGTTTAGGACTTGTAACTTGGAAACTACAAAATCTGTAACATTCAATCAAGAGAACCAAAACATACACAAACACTTCGCTTCAACATCTTTAGTTCAACAAAAAGATATACAAAAGGGATTGAGCTTTATCAGTAATACAAATTGTACAATAAATATAACCATTAATCATAACGGTTCCGTCCAAAATTATTTTTTTTAGATTTAATTAGCTTGTAATTTTTTTGTTTATTTGTTTTACTGTTTTAAAAATAAAAATAAATAATCGCAATTTTCTTAAATAATTTTTTGCGATTTTTTTTTACTTACCTAAGTATAATAAAAAATATCGTTCATTACACGTCCAGGAATGGATTTTTCAGTTCTTACATGACTTCCCGTGTTTGGCTGCGCCTCACAGGAGAATTTGTCACGCGCGCACGGAAAATCGTCATTTCCGTACTGGTAATGAAACATACTATTACAACAGCTAAAAGACGGTTAAATAATGCTAAAATAGACAGTAGGAGACCAGCCACTGCTTCTTTGCTCACTAGATACAACAGAGTTGCCAGGTCATATTTTGCCCGAAATCATCAATATTGGTCTGACATACGATGTCTTTTGGCCATTGAATGGGACCCAATTTCTTATTTATGCAAGACAACGCTTTACCTCATGTGGTTAAAAAGGTACTCAGTTATCTTAATCAAGTTGGTATACCAATTATGCAATGGCTACCCAAAAAGCCTATCATAATGCGATCGGAAATGTAAAACGTGTTATATCTACATCTAGAAACTTATGGGAACTTAAAAATGCGGTTACCACAAAGTAGGAACAAATTCCTCAAAATGTAATCCGAAGTAGAGGAGGCAACACACGGTACTAAAGCCCCAGTTAAACCCTTAATTTATTTATTCATCCTTTCAGAATTTTAACCATTTGGTTAGTAGGTTTTACAAATAATTTTATTTTTAATCATATGCAGACATATTGTAGCTCATTTACTTTTAAAGTATTCAAAAATTTTTTATTAACTTTAAATGTACCAGTGTCCAAACATATTAAAGTTCATTAATTATATCGATTTGTATGATATAATGTCGTCGACCTCGGATGAAAATGGCCATCACATAGAACAAATTTCACAGAAGAGGGATAAAACTGTTTTATTTTAACATCTTGCTTGTTAGTGTTTTGGGAAAGAACATATCGTTCTTGTAATAATTTTGTCTTAAAATTAACTTGATCCGTTATTTTTTTTTATTTAGTCGTGACAACGGTGACTTGAGCCATATTTTATTTTTTTTTTCGTTCCGCCCTCTGTATGTATTTAATTAACTTAATATAATTTTTAAGCGATAAGTTACGTTTGACTTAACCAGATGGCACTAAAATCTTACTTTTGGAAAAACTGGACTTAAGCCATTTTCTTCCGAAGCCGACGATGTGTTGTTTTGTTTTTATTAGTGTAAATATAACATATAAAGCTGATTTTTTTTTTATTAAAAAAAAACTAAAATTATAAGTAGTTATTTGTAAAAAGTTCTTGGTAGGACAACCGCGTTGTTTAAAAGGTATACCTGCTTTAAGAAGTTAAACCGCGCTAATGAAACTGAGGGATCAACCATCTAGAAACAGGGCACTCACGGTACCTAATACTTAGAATACATACAATACATACACATACAACAAAATATGTAACAAACCTTTATAAAATTCAAAAATTAAAAAAATTAAACTTTTTTACTCGCAAATTGTCACAAATACCAAGGAAATCGTAATTTACTTTACTATTTTTACGAAAACTTGTGAAATTGGGGGAAAATTGGCATAAGATATAACACCTCCAAAAATTATACAGAAAAAATTACCTGGCCTGATAAAAGTTTGTATTTTGAGAGAAATAACAGAGCATGAGGTAAAAAAATATTAAAAGAATTAAAGACAAAAAAAGCACCTGGACCGGACAAAATACGCTGCCAAACACTTAGAGAGATTGCGAACGAAATATCGCCTATTTTGACCTATCTAATTAACTTTAGTTTTCGTACCGGTGACTGTCCTGATGCTTTAAAGTTGGGAGAAATCAAACCTCTATTCGAAAGTGGGTGTAAAACTAAAATCGGAAATTATAGACCAATATATTTAATTTCCAATATTTTAAAAATTTTTGAAAAAATAATTAAACAAAGGGTTGTCTCGTTTTAAGAGAAACAAAAACTGAATTCGGCAAAACAATTTGGCTTTAGAGCGGGAAGGTCCATCGAAGATGCAACAATCAGTCTCACACACAAAATCTATTATAACACCTTGGATAAAAAAGGCCATTATTATGCATTTTTATTGACTTGACCAAAGCTTTTGATACGGTTTGCCATAAAAAGCTCATTCAAAAGCTTGAAGATATTGGTATCAGCGGCAGTGTACTTAATTTGTTTAAGAGTTACCTAAGTAAAGGAAACTAGTACGTAAGAGAAGATAATGTGAAGAGTGACCTGAAAGCTGTCACTGGTGGTGAACAAGCAGGGAACAGTTCTTGGTCAATTTCTCTTCACAATTTACCTAAACAATCTTTTAAAAAGAAATTCGCTAGGTACAGTATTAGTTTTGCTGATGACACGGACATCTTTTACACAAAAGACCCCTGGCTTAATACCAAAAACAAGGCGGAGTCTCTCTTTGCTTTTTCCAATTGTACTGACCTATAAGCTTTAATAATATTTTTGCGTGGATACACGTGGAGCTGACACAAAATAAATTTATGACCCTCAAATTTAATGAAGTAATTTTCCGGTTCAAATATTGACAAAAAATATATCAGTATCCTATTTTAAATATTTAAAAAGACAAAATCGTATATGTAAATCAAGCCAGGCGTGATATGGAATTAGTAATAAATCATATAATTTTATGAATATTTTTCCCATATTTCATTTGGTGAAATGGATTGATTTATCGACACTGCTGGGGGATATTAATAAGTTTGATAAAACGGAAGTCGATTTAAACTCGCATCGCCACTTTTAAATGTTCGTAAAACATTTCATATATGTCAAATTTCTTTCTTTAAATAACTTTAAGCGTATATCAAAACGTCAAAAACAAATTTAGGATACATACAACCAAAATGCATGACGTTATGTATGCGGGATTCTCTTTCTCAATGTAAAGTAGTCAGAAGCAATTTTTCATGTTTCTTTAAATTGCTTTACTTAAAACGTCAGAAATCTTAACAAGTATGCAAAAAAAATTACTTCTTTAAGATCCAGATTTTGTCTAAATAAATAATTTGCAATTTTCTAGTTTCTTTTTACCACCGTTTAAAATTTTTGTTTTTTCAAATGATTTAATATATTTTAAATACCTTTGCCCTAGCGTCAATAACTATATTTAGAACAGCCAAAATTTTAAAGGCTTTAGGAACAGCTCCAATATATAGTATATATATATATATTATATATATATATATATATATATATATATATATATATATATATATATATATATATATATATATATATATATATATATATATATATAATATATATATATAAGTATCCACGGAAAAGGTGTTGAAAGAAAAACTTTTTATTTTGATTTTATCGAAAAAAGTACTCTTGATAAAAAATTTTGCTACTTCTAGAAGTAAGATTGGGATAAAAACGTTTAACATATTTTATACGCGGTGTTCAGAAATTGAAAAAATTTAAAATGGTACAAGAGTAAAGTGCATTTATTTGCAAAGATATGGAAATAATACCAATTTTCAAAAAAATCGGCCCACTTTTATTTATTTGTAATTAAAATTTCATTATCAATTAACTAATTTAAAATTTTTGTACTAGTAGGCGTTGATAGTGACAAGCTTTATTGACACTTGGCTTTTATAATTCATTAGCCGCAGTATCGTCAGCTTTAAATGCTTACTTAACAGCAAAAAATTTGATTATAAATTGATATTAAAATAAATTTAATCACAAATATATAAAAGTAGGCAGATTTTTTCAAAAATTGGTATAAGAGACTACCTTTTAATTTTGAACAACTTTTCCTAGTAACTTATTTCCATATCTTATCAAATAAATGCACTTTACTCTTGTACATTTTAAGTTTTTTCAATTTTTTGAACACCCCTTATAAAATATGTTAAATGTTTCTATCTCATCTTATCTTAAGAAGTGCAAAAATTTTTATCAAGAGTAGCTTTTTTCGATAAAATCAAAAATAAAAAGGTTTTTCTTCAACAGCTTTTCCGTGGAATACTATATATATATATATATATTTTTATTTTTACTCACATACAAAAAATAGGAAATTTAATTTTTATTTAAATTTGGTATATATTTCATTTATTGAATTTTTTAAATTGTTTATTAAACGTCAAATTCTTAATAGAAAATTACTTCTTTAGCTTTAATTTTCCTAATAAAATTTGAATTTATATTTTTTTTACATGTTAAAATTTTATTTTTTAAAGATTAATATATTTTAAATATATATTAACATATATAATAAATATATTTAATAATAGTAAATTATATAATACATAGATAATTAATATATATATATATATATATATATATATATATATATATATATATATATATATATATATATATATATATATATATATATATACTCTAAGAAACATATTATTCTATATTAGATATTTCAAAAAATATTATAAGATTTAAATAATTTTTTTTTAAAAGACTTATTTATTAAAATGTTTGAAATATTTTATTAAATGTTAAAAACTTTCTGCTTTACTCATATATATAAAAAAAGGAAATTCATTTTTTATTTATATTTTGCGTAACCGATTTTTCGTCTTGTTTGAGTGGTAGGTGGTTATCGCAGTCACTTCCACTGCAAACAATGCAAGCCGGTGAGCAATGAAGGTCACTTTTCTGCAGCGAGATGCTGAACCGCATCCTGTTTTGCAAAAGCAAAATAAAATTTTTAAAACATTTTTAGGTGCTGCTGATTGAGTCATTTTTACTGGTTTTAAATATTGGTCTTTTTGCTAACCTTTCTCTACAGAAGGGATGGTAACACCCACAAGATTAAATGAACTTATTCTACAGAACTTAGAAGTTTATAGGTAAAGGAAATAATATTGGTAGCTTTTATTTGCGAGAGTGAACATAACTGTGTTTTAAAGGCAAGTAAGTGGACAAGATTTTCGGCGCCCAAATCCACTATTAATTTAAGGTCCTGTAAAAAAGGTATCTGCAGATTCCTGCGCTTGTTAAACAAATCAGGCTTTGAGACTGGCTTGACAAACTAAATATTGAAGTAAAGGGTACAACTGTCAGAAGACCTATTAAACTATTTATTTGTAACTCTCAAAATCTCTTGCAGAAGCAGTTCAGGCAAATTCATTGTTTTTTTATTTCGGGCGAATTTAAAATGGCGCTACAAAAGAGCTGGCTGTTAAATCTACGTTAATTTGTCTTTGACAATACTATAACTTCAACTATAAAAATTGACGGGTTTAAACAAAGCGGTATTTAAAGTTGCCTTAAAGAAAATTAGAGCACACATTTAAAAAAAAATTATACCAATTATACCGTGTTCAGGGTATTTAAAAATTATTCAACACGCTTGTAATAACGACTATTATTCACAAAAGTAAATAATACCCATTGTAAAATGGGAGTAAAATACTATAGATTGTTTACAATTATTTCAACACTTTGGACAAGATAATTATTAAATAAAATATTATTTTATATTAAGAAAAAGTAGTACTTTTCATGGCCCGCTTGTGTTTAACAGCCGAACGAAATGAGGCTGGTAATAGAGAGCAAGCCATAAAAAGTAACTTTTCTCCAAATAAAAGATGGTATTTTTTCTTCAAACGTCGACAAATTAATGCAAAAACATCTCGTTTTATTAGCAATAATAATTATTAAAGAAAAGTGGGTTCGCAAGGCGGCTTAAACCGGTGTCGGTGAATAGTCGCTATAGTAATCTAACACAAAGCTCTCAGTGGACATTATTAATTTTTTTTTTGAGTAATAAATAAAAATTTTTGTTTTATTTTTAGTTTAATAAATATTGAGTTGTTGACGCTTATTTTGTTGTTTGTTTGTATCTATGTTGCTATGATAACACTTTTTTCTCCGCCGGCGAAAAAGTGAAAACTCCGGCGGAGGAAAAATGGAACTTTGCGGTCGCCTGCACAGTCGAGTAATGACGGATTTACTGACGTTTGAAAAAAAAGTATATTTTGTAGAATGTGGATATTTTAATTTTTATTAGAAAAAATATTTAAACAATATATTAATTAAAAGATAAGCGGAATCGACATCGAAAAAAATGCACCATTGTTTACGATTTATTTTTTTTATTAATAAAGAAATATATTAAAATTATTTGATATCTTTTCTTACCACACAAAAAATTTGCTGAAAAAAACTAAAAAAAAAATAAATAAGATATAAAAAAATTAAAACTATCTAAAATGTTTACATAGCCTTTTTAACGTTAAAAGCTTACCAAAACATTTTGTTGGTTTTAATTCTAGTTTATTACCAGTTAACATGTATTCTAAGTAAAAAGTAGTAGTCTATAGGGTAATAGGCAGCATATTACCTTGGCCTAGCTTCTAGATCTATATTAACTGTTCGGCTAAATGCCGATACCGCCCCTAAATTCCTTAAGGAATATGACCAATTTGACCTAGCTTCTCTGTGTCAGACTGAGCCTCTCCGAATAGTAAAGGCAGAACAATGCAATTAGCCAAATGCATAGTAAATGCCATTACGGCCAACATTAATATGCAGGTGCCACACCAGTACCGGGAAGACAACTTACCTGGATATATTGAATAAATAAATGTCAATTACGATCATGCCGATTATAGATATGAGAAAGTTTGTTGAAAGTTATTATTAGGCCCATTTTACTAAACCAAATAAATATATACAGGGTGGTGCGATTTCGACTGTTTTAACAGGAAACTCGTATTTCCTGACCAGATAGAAAAACATTGACATAGGTTTCTTGGGCTCGATTTTCGAAATTAGATGAATGGTGAAAACCGCATCCCGAAATCTCTATCGGTATGCTAGATATAGGTGTTTTTCATTTTTTGGCCATTTTGAAAAAAAATCGTAAGTCCGTCATTTTTGAAAACTTCCCAAAACGGTGTAAACATTCTTAAGGCACTTTTTTAAGTGGAATCCAGTGGACTACTCAGATTCTTAAAATTATTTCTAGTTTCGTTGAAAACATATAAAGCTTATTTTTTTTAAATATAAATCATAGTTGGCCATGATCTCAGAAAATTGCTTATTTTTTGCTCTTTCCAATGATATATTATTATTCATACTTATCTTTGAAATTGAGCGAGATATTTCGGTTTTTTAATTTTTGCTATAGTAGGCCATGGAAAAAAATCTGCACTTGTCAAGTCAGGTAAATAGCATACCAGTTGTTTCATTTTTGCGAAAGTAGGCCATTTTTGCAATCCTCTCAAATAAAACAGAGTTCCAATCAGTTACTGATAGAAATGATAAATTATTTACCTGACTTTGACAAGTGCCGATTTTTTTCTTGCTTTATTTCAAAGATAAGTATATATAATAATATATCAAATATCTCGCTTAATTTTAAAGATAAGTATGAATAATAATATATCATTGGAAAGAGCAAAAAATAAGATTTTTTTGAGATCATGGCCAACTATGATTTATATTTAAAAAAACTAAACTTTATATATTTTCAACGAAACTAGAAATAATTTTAAAAATCTGAGTAGTCCAATGGATTCCACTAAAAAAAGTGCCTTAAAAATGTTTACACCGTTTTGGGAAGTTTTCAAAAATGACGGACTTACGAATTTTTTTCAAAATGGCGAAAAAAATGAAAAACGCCCTATATCTCGTATACCGATAGAGATTTCGGGATGCGATTTTCATCATTCACCTAATTTCGAAAATCGAGCCCAAGACACCTATGTCAATTTTTTTCTATCTCGTCAGGAAATACGAGTTTCCTGTTAAACAGTCGAAATCGCACCACCTATATATATATATATATATATATATATATATATATATATATATATATATATATATATATATATATATATATATATATATATTTATATATATATATATATATATATATATATATATATATATATATATATATATATATATATATATATATATATATATATATCCGCTTTTATGAATACATCCAATATCTTAGTTATTGATAATGCGATTTTCTTTAAATTTTGATGATGATTGTATTTTAGAAAAATACAGCATTTGGCGTGCGGTCTTGAGAGGTAAAAAAGACTTGATTTTTTGGAAAAAGTATATTAGGGCTTATTTAAAAAAAAATTGCCATATTTAAAATCAGTATCCCCAAAAACCCCTTAATTTGGACATAGTTCAGCAGAAATAAAATATTACTTTGCAAAGTTTAAAAGCAATTGGTCGAAAACCATTTTCCATGGGAAAATCGCGTGGTCCTTTAAAGTGCATTTATCTCGAAGAAAACAGTTGCTCCTAGAGACCTAAATAAAGTATACATTTTTGACGCAGAGGAAATTATATAAACTTCTTTTTTAATAAACAGGTCAATATATTAAGCTTAAAAAAAGTTATGCCATCTAAAACAAATGGGGTAGGTCGTAGCTGGCGCCCTCTACTAGCAACATCAAAAGTATAGACCAATTTAAATTTCTCGCCTTAAAAAACAAAATTACAAGTTTGACACACTGTATCTGTGTTATGCCATTATCTGGACACTGTATTAAATATATATATATATATATATATATATTATATATATATATATATATATATATATATATATATATATATATATATATATATATATTATATAATAAATAGTAAATAAATATATATACAGGGTATCCTGAAAATTATGGAAATCTCGCGGATATAAAAAAAACACGTGAACAACTAAAAATTTCTGCACTGTAATGACTATGTTTTTACATAAATCCTAAAAATCTTTAAGCTTTTAAAGTTATTAAACTTGAACACTAGGTAACAGCTATAAGTGATGAAGAAAAAAAGTACCGGTAATAAATTTGACTTTTTTCTAAAAAATTACCTCTAAACCTAAATATAACCAAACGTAATTCTCCGCTAATACTGCAGCAGAAAATATGTCTACTCTTTTTTCGGACGTTTCCTTTATTAAATATTCCAAAAACTAAAATATGTAGTATCTGTCCATCCGGTTAAATTGAAAAAGTTTTAGGCGTGTCTCGTTTCCCTGCCTGACATCGGCAATTAAATTTGTGCCTGTGTGCCGAGTGGGCTAGGCAAATTCCTCCGTTTTTTATGTATTTTGTAATTTATTGCAGAATAAAATGTCCTCTGTGGTTTCAACAAGAAAAACATTTTTGAAAGACATTTTAAATTAGCTTTAATTTAAAATTTTGTAATTTTATAAATAAATTGATAAAACTTTTTTCATTAAATATTTTAACTTTTAAATTAATGTCTTTCACATAGTATTTACTTAAAATAAATTTTTCGTTTAGTACGAAAACAAAATGTGCTTAAACATTAAAATTTGTTTTCTTGAAAGTGTTAGACAATGTTATGGTTTTAAAATTTGGGACTTCCATTGTCTTTATTTGTTGATATAATAGTCTAGGAAAAATCGGCGCATGAGTACCGAAAACTATTCCACCTCAATTTTTTTACACGATTCTCTTTAAATTGCCCTACTGATGATATAAATGCATGTTGCCATGGCGCCACCTGGTGCCCTATTGTTTAAATTACAAACCGAAATTGTTTAAACAATTGCACAAAATTGTTATTTTTTTCATATTCTCTTTTAAAGTACAAATAAAAAAGTTTTATGACTTTTTACGATAAAGTTCATATTTTTGGAGATATGAATTTTTAAAAGTTCGAAAAATCTTAAATTAGGGTACTTTTGAGCCATGAAAAATATATATTAAAAAAAATAATAAAACATGAAAAACATATTTTTTTATTCTTTATACAATAATTAATAATATTCTTAAGTAAGAATTTTAAAAAATTATTGTTTATACAGGTTTTTTAATTGTTTATTAAGTGCGCTCACAAGTATGCGTCCCTTACCTTTAAGTATCGCCGTCTCTCTGACTCATACGCTGCATCGGCCCCTCTGTTCCCTGAATCATTATTTATCCTATATCCTAAAATCTAGTAATTTTATTAAAATTGTTAAAGAGAGCAATGTTATTTAAAATTTAATTATCTACAATTTTTTTTAATAAGTTTTTTTTTTCCTGAAACCAATTTTACAAAAGTTATTGAGGCTTTATAATACTTGTAAGCGCGCGTAAATTAAAAAACCTGTATAAACAAAAAAAAATTAAATCTTAATAATTAAGGATATTATTAATATTTTTCATGGTTTAAAAGTACCAAAATTTAAGATTTTTCGAACTTTTAAAAATTTATATCTCCAAAAATGTATCGTAAAAAGTCATGGGACCATTTTTATTTGTATTTAAATGAAGAATATAAAAAAATTTGTCCGGGCAAAAAATAATCATTCCCCGCAATTGTTTAATAGTCAAGGAAACGTAGCACAAAAATAGTCCTTACGAGGGATTTTTTTGTGCAGTAAGATGGATTTGAATGCGGTTTTTTGCATTCGATTCGTATGAACGTCTACAAACTTTGTTAACAAATTTGATTAATGTACAATAGAAAAATGGTATTTTGGAAATGCATTTGAAAGTTTGCAATTACAAAAAATTTATAACTAGGTAAATAATGATGGAAATAAGCCCGAATTCGTTACTCGGAGGTTTTCGAGGTCGCTGAACAGAATATGAATTATCAAGGACCTGAGAAATACCTGGTGCGCGCTAAGAATGGTTTAAACGTCGTCTTCTAGAGTTTTATGACAATTTCTCCTAATATTAGCCCAATTTTGTTACTCGGGGGGTTTTTGAGGTGCTGAACACGAATATGACATTAGGAAGGACCTGCGAAATACCTGGTGCGCGCTAAGAATGGTGTAAACGTGATCTTCTGGTTTTACGACAAATTCTTTTAATATCAGCTCAATTTTGTTACTTGGGGTTATCGAAGAAGTAGAAGAAAGCTGTAAAAATAAATGAATTATTTTTAATATGTATTAAACTTTCTAAAGTTTGTAGTGTTTATACTAAAATATTAGTTAAACAATTTTATGAATAAATACATATAAGCAGAAATTATAATTTTTAACTTTTAACAAATTACCACATAATTCCAAAAGACGACATTAATACCAACCTATCCGAATACCGGGTACCTCAAAGGCCATGATCTAGTACCGGGTTCTGGAATACGACGTTTACACCATTCTTTGTGCGTACCGGGTACTTCACAAGCCCCCCTTCCCCCCGAGAATCAAAATTGGGCTGATATTAGTAGGATTTGTCATAAAACTCTAGAAGACGACGTTACACCATTCTTAGCGCGCACCAGGTCTCCGCATGCCCTTGCCATGTATTCGTGTTTAGCAACAACAAAACTTCTTGAGTAAAAAATTCGATATAAGAAATTTGTGTAAAACTAAGACGACGTTTACACCATTCGACGCACCAGGTACCGCAGCCCTTGTCACTATCATATTGTTTAGCGACCTGATACAAAACAAAATTTGACTGATATTAGTAGGATCTGTCGTAAAACTCAAGAAGACGACGTTTACACCATCCTTAGCGCGCACCAGGTACTCCGCAAACCCTCGTCAATATCATATTCGTGTTCAGCGACCTCGATAACCCCCAAGTAACAAAATTGAGCTGATATTAGAAGGATTTGTCGTAAAACTCCAAAAGACGACGTTTACACCATTCTTAGCGCACACCAGGTCTTCGCAGGCCCTTGCCAATGTCATATTCGTGTTTAGCAACAACAAAAACTTATTGAGTAAAAAAATGGGCTGATATTAGAAGGATTTGTCGTAAAACTCCAGAAGATGACGTTTACACCATTCTTAGAGCGCACCAGGTACTCCGCAGGCCCTTGTCACTATCATATTCGTGTTCAGCGACCTCCAAAACCCCCCAAATAACAAAGTTGGGCTGATATTAGGAGAATCGGTCGTAAAACCCAGAAGACGACTTTACGCCATCCTTAGGTGCGCACCAGGTACTTCGTAGGCCCTTGATAATATCATATTCGTGTTCAGCAACCTCGAAAACTCCCTAGTAACAAATTCGGGCTTATTTCCATCATTATTTACCTAGTTATACATTTTTTTGTAATTGCAAACTTTTAAATGCATTTCGAAAATACCATTTTTCCATTGTACAAAGGCAGTTTTTAATTTTCCATTAATTAAATTTGTTCACAAACTTTGTAGACGTTCATACGAATCGAATGCAAAAACCGCATTCAAATCCATCTTACTGCACAAAATATCCCTAGGGCATTTCTTTGTTTGCTCGAATATGAACAAGTTGGGTTTAAACAATATGGCACCAGGTGGTATAAAAAAATTGAGGTGGAATAGTTTTCGGTACTCATGCGCCAATTCCTCCTACACCATAATTGATACACAAGGTTTCGGTTATTGATCATCATTAAATGAAACGTTTTATATCAATTAGCAAATAAAAACAATGGAAGTCTAAGATTTTAGTGTCGGAAAAATTTGTAGTTCTAATGGGTATACCACACTAAATGGTTTATTGGACGCATAAGTGAAAAATTTTGTTTTAAATCTCATCCTAGTATTTCGTATCCTTTTTTTTTAATATTTAAAAATTGTGATCACTTTAAATTAAAGAATTATTGCATTTTTACCTGTATTGCATTGTCTTTAATTCAAAACTGTTTACATTAGGTATATTAAACGATATTTATTTTTATCATTAAAAAATACCTGTTTTCAATTTTACCATATATATTTTGTTTCTTAAGTATATTACATATTTTTAAAAAACATACTTTATAATAATAAAAACTATAATTAAAAAACCAATAGTAAAAATACAGCTTACGTTTGACTAGAAGTTAAATGAATATCTAAAGTCTAGACCCAGGCGCAGGTATTTTTTTGCACGAAAGCACGAAAATGGGATATTTTGAATTCCTTTAAGATAAGGTTTATCAACCTACTTACCGACTATCGTACTAAACTGTCTCAAGCCTTGTTATAAATTGTTGGGATATTACTACCACTATTTATCATCAAATAAATTTCCGATAGTGCAAACTGTGTCGCTATTTGATTAGACAATCTCGTTGCATTATTTCCTGTGCAAATAACCTTTATTTCATAAGTATTTCCATAGCTTAGAGTAATTTGTTTGCTGATAGTTTTAATAACATATTTATTATTTATAATTAGGATTGGGTGGCGACAATTTTATTGAAAGCCAAAATATGAAATGCAAAAATATCGACATTTAATCCAAAAACAAAATATCAAAACAAAAATATTGAAATAAAAAAATATTGAAAAGAAAAAAAAAAACAAAAACAAACTAAGGAATATCTGATTTATTTTTTTATTACAAAATAACATTAATACAAAGAGTAAAAATATAAGGAATTGTATAAATATTTTTTTTGCTTTTTGTATAGCGTTTTTGTTATATTGAAAAATAAATAAGCTATTTTAAGCTGGTTAGTTTTAATTAGTTTGATATTTTGTTCTCAATATTCATTGATTTCGATATTTTGTATTTTTGATATTTTGCTACTGATATTATGGTTGTTTAATAATATTGCATTCAATATTCTGCTTCTGGATCAAATGTTGTCGGTATTTTTGCATTCGATATTTTAACTTTCGATAATATGGTCGTCACCTTTTAGGATTGACTAACTAGTAGGAAACAAATTCCTAGGAGCAATTTTATGATTGATAATGATTTTTAGTTATTAAAAAAGTTGTAAAGTGCCGCGTTTTTAAGACCGGGGTAAATATGTCATCATTTTAAAAATTCTCCATTATCTCGAAATTTCTGAATTTTTGTTAAACATAAGGTACAAGGCTTTTTTTAGAAAATGAAATTTTCTATTAAAATGGCGTTTTCTTAGGCTGGAAAAAAGTACAAAATAAGTGAAAAAAAAGAATAAAAAATCACAATTTTTATTATTATTATTCTAAACTAAAAAAATTTTCAAATAAAAACGATTAACTTCCAGTGTTATGACATGACAGAAGAGTGATCTGTGCCAAAAGGATATATTTTTTAATCATAATAACTAAACAAAATTGCTGTAGTTTTAAAATGTGGTGTAACATAGAATAATATAATTTTAAATTAGGAGCAAAATGTGTGAGTTTTCTTAAGATTAATATTTAAAGTATTACTATCAACTGTTGTAACACCGTGTTTCTTAATTAAAAAAGAAAAAATATGCTTGGGACAATACTGTATGAACTGGTTTTTAAATGGTAAAGAAAGGCCCTTATACTGTTTTTAATTTTCCAGTTTTTCTACTATACTAAGATGTATTTGCCATTTGGATAAGTATTTCCCAAATTAACGTTTTAGATAAACAAGTTCTTTTATAATATATTCTTTTAAAATATGGTAAATTTTACACCTATTATGATAAATTAAATTTAGTCGTAGGGTTTTTTTTTATTATTATTTAAGTCAAACTGCACATAAGTATAAAAGACATAAAGAACCTTATACAAAAAATTTATAGGAAACTATCTACTATTTTATAACAAAAAGGTCAATAAAAACTCCAAACAATAAAATAAAATATAATGCAATATACACATATAAATTCAAAATGCTTTTGATCTCGTTGTTATAAGAGAAGCAGCAATACTTAGTCTCCATACAAATAATACTATTTATTAATGAAAGTCGTATTCCAGGAATATATTCTTTGTCTCTTGCAACTTCTAACAATGGTGCCTTCTTAAATATTGTTTGTTTAAATATTTATTTAGCCTAACGATATCTAAAGAAAGATTTTCCTTGCTTGACTTTAGCTTTGCTTGCCTAAGTGTAATAATAATAATAAATATTAGAGAACACTAGGTGTGTACAAGATTTAATCGATTTTCATATCATTTTATGTTGAGAGATATTCTTTAACACATAATTAACACATATTTAGAATACCCCCTAACGCACACAGTTTATATAAATATTTATCTTTTTATATATATATATATATATATATATATATATATATATATATATATATATATATATATATATATATATATATATATATATATATATATATATATATATATATATTATATATATATATATATTATATATATATATATATATATATATATATATATATATATATATACGTGACAGAAAGTATGAGACTAGGAAAATATTATGCGTTAGAAAAAAATCGATTTTGCAGATCAACTCTGCATCACTTAAAACCTCACAAACAATTAAACGATCCGATTGTCATTTGTTATTTGGCGTAAATTGAATTTTGTTAGTCAGGTGACCGAAAGTCCCCTTATATGTCAAAATATTCAAACCATTCTATAGGATAAGTTGTTTAAATTTAATTTATGGCTATGATGTGTAAAATATTAAGCATTTGGATAAAAACCAAAATTGGAAAAAAAAAATTTCTATAAAAATATTTTTGTTTGGAAAATTTTGTTTACCATTTAGAAACAGGTTTCAGACCTAAACTAATGTTTCGGCATATTTTATTTTACTTTAGTAAGTTATCCTTTTCGAAAATTTAAAATTATTTTTAAACATTTCATAGGCATTTTTCGTAACTCGGAATTTTAAATATTAATTTTACTGTTTAAACGATTCGATGTAATAATTAAAATAACTTCAAATAAAAATTAATATTTGAAATTCCGAGTTACGGTATTTAAAAATGCCTATGTGACAACTCGGTTTCGAAAATACATTTTTAAATTTTTCGGAAAAAAGACTAACTTTAAACAAAAAAAAATGTGCCATAACCTTAGTTTAGGTGTGGAAAACTTGTTTCTAAATGGTAAAATTTTTAAACAAAAATATTTTTATGGAAAAAAAATTCCAAATTTTTGTTTGTATTCAAATAGCTTAAAATTTTACACATTTGTCAAAATATCGAAAAATTTTATGAGGTTAAGTTGTTCAGAATTGAATTCTATAAATTCTAAACAACTTAAGTTTATAATTTTTTTTAATATTTTGACAAAAAAGGGAACTTTCGGTCAACCGACCTAACAAAATGCAAATTTACTTACAAATAACAAATGAAAATCGGGATCGTTCAATTGTTTCTCAGGTTTTAAGTGATGCAGAGTTGATCTGCAAAATTGATTTTTTTCTAAACGTCATAATAAAAACTTTTTCTATATGTCGCATATTTAACAGTACTTGCAAAAACAAATTTTTTCCTGGCTCCTGTCATAATAAAATTTGTACTGATAAGGAATTTACCATTTTTTATTTTTTAAATAACTAGAAGAGAGGGAATCATCACAAGATGGGCACGTTTCTCCCCCTTCTTTAACAGCGTGTAACTTTGTAAAATATGTTTTTTATAATTTTTTTGGTAAATTCTTTAAATATCATTAAATAAATAATAAAAAATTGATATTCCTAATATTAATTTTTTTAGCGACTGTTGAAAAAAGCCTGAAATTCGGGCTTCTAGACGAAAAAAGAATACCACCTTAAGTTTGCAACAAATGAGAAACTTTTAAATTTGTAAGTTATTAAAAAAAAATGTTTTTTATAAAAGTTGGTGCATAATGCTAAACTTAATAAGCAGTACCTAATAAATATATAACTAGTATTACTATAATAATAAAGATATACAGTGTCAGTCAAAAAAAAAATAAAAACCCTCATTAAAAAAAAACAAAATGGTCTCCTTTTCATTTTTTTTTTAATTTTAAATATTTATTATCGTTGCATCAAATCTAAAGTTGGCGGTTAGCTCAAAATATAAAATCAGTTAAATTTTTCAACTACGCGGAAATTTTAAAAGATGTGATTTGATCATACATAGGTAATTCAAAATTTTTAATATAAAATTAAAAACAAATTAATATTTTAAACAACTTTTTTGTTTTTAATTATGTTATATTTTTTGAGATAGGAGTTCTTTACTTCAAAGCAATTTTTTTTTATTTACTTATTTTTATATGTATATTCTTTGACTTTAAATAAAACTAATAACTGCTAATAGGTTTGAGATTATGCCTCGCCCTTTATGAAGAATTTTTTTTTGTCAAATTACAATACCTACCTCAACCGCTGTGTTCACACATCGTCGTTGTGGTCGGGCCCAGTAGAATCTTTTGGAACATGCGCTAGAGTTGCTGGTTATCGGCAATCTCTGATTGGCTGAACGTATGGAACGGATCCGAATAGCTAAGGCTTATGAACACAAGGCTTTAACTCAAGGTGTTAGCATACCGTGCTGATGAGTAAATGACATCCTGTGCCTTAAACAGGTGTCTCCAACGGTGCCTCTAAGATACAAGGCGACCTCTCAGAGTATCTTAGCCTTACTGCCGCGGTGGACTATTACTTCCCTAGCTCCAAACAGAAAGCGGACAGAACCGCTTTCATAGGAAAAAAGTGACAAAGGTGCGCTGACCGAAACGAATAAATCCGTTTCGAGAGGTGCCACTCAAGGTCACAAGCAGACAAAGGTGAGCCGACCGAAACGGGTGAATCGGTTTCGTAAGGTGCCCCTGAAGTCACCGGTGCCTGTTTCACGGAGAAGGGCTAATCCATCCCAAACAAACAGGTGCTTAGGAAGGGTTCCCTGAATCCAAACAGAAGGCGGACAGGGAATAGGAAAAAGGGTTTCATGGCTTTAAACAGAAAGCGGATAGGACCGTTTTCATAGGATAAGGTCGGAGATGCGGCCTCAGAAAGAACATCTGGTTCCTGTAACAAGGACATGATAGCTACCCACGTCACTAGACCGGGAGAGGAGGGCATGTTGGATCTAATCGTCAGCTCGTCATACTCTCCAGGGGACAGGGACACCAGAACACATCAGAACACATTGTGCTCGTCCGGTAGAGACACGAGTTAGAGGAGATGTAAGAACTCTCTCCCAATCTGGTATCGGATTCGTTAGAAGTCCGATCCTATTAGAAGAAATATAAAAAGGGGCGAGCCACAATAGACCAAGCGGTCGCAGTGGAGGGCGTAAAAAGTCCACTCACTTTAAACCTACCTACCTACCTACAATACCAACAATTTATTTATTAGTATGTCATAGGAAACTATGCCCATTTTTAAATATAACTATCTAATTGTTTGATTAATACAGATACTTTTAATATATTATATATATATATATATATATATATATATATATATATATATATATATATATATATATATATATATATATATATATATATATATATATATATATATATATATATATATATATATATATATAACTACTGTTTAAATGTTTTTAAAAATTGGCACACAAGTTTAAGCTATACAATTTAGTTCCGAAAACCATTTCTTTTATTTTCCATACTACAATCAATTTAATTGGCCTTGTCAGACTTGGTAACTTTTCGTAAATGAGGCGTTCGTTAACCGCCAGAGGAAAAATGTGCACATTGAATAGACCGCGCATGGAACAAACTGTCAGAGTCATAATAATCTGCTTTTGCCAGAGGGATATGCAATTAATTACGTGGTTTAGATCTCCGTGCGACCCAGAAATATTATTGAGAAAATATGGATTTTCTAATTGTTACTAACGTAAATGTAAATGAGTATTTATAAAGCCTATAAAGAAATAGGGCGACAATATTACAACACCTTGCAATGACAACAATTGTCTATTATTACAACTGTAAAAACAACATTTTTTAAAGTAAAATTTGCCAAAACAAAATGACATATGCACAATGACACCTTTCAATCAAACACTACAAATAATAAACGACGGTCAGATTTTATTAAAAAGGTACCCATTAAAATATTATTTGTTAAAAATACTATCTGTCAAAATAACATCTCATAAATTACATTTGTTAATTATGACATTTATTAAATGCGATATTTGTCAATAACAACACCTGTCTCTCCCCATTGACACCAAGCGCGTTAACGTGCCATGGGTGGTGGGAATCTGACAGACGCATTACCTTACGCATGGGCGGAAGCAAAATAAACTTAAATAGTTGTCACTGCAAGAGACTTTATTAATTTGAAGTCATTGAAGTAACTAAATATCCGAAATTTTACTTCCTTCGCATTTATGTCATTGTATCAAAGTTTATGTAAAAATTCCTAAATTTCTTTAAAATCCTTTGGGTTAGACTCATATATGTAAATACGTTTTGTGCTTTTGGCCTGCTTTGCTCAAAAATGTTTAAGGAAAAAATTGCCTACGCAGGATAAAGGACTAAATTTAAAATACTTTAAACCTTATTTAATATTTTAAGTATTTCCACTGCAAGTTCTTTTTACCGGGAATAAATTTTGTTTACTAAAACATATTTCTTTATTAAAAGGTCTTTAATCTTCCTACCGGATCTTTACTAAAACTTATCAGAAGTCTTTTAGAGTGTTACATACTGGCTGTTCTTAACCTGTTTTAGCTTAAGTTAAGATGCAGATCAACCTTTTACTAGTTGTCCAGAATAAAGCTATGCAGGCTGTCCCAAATTTGTTACTTAAACCAATAAAACTAACATATTCACATCAAACGTTTTGAAGATTTTAATCATTATTGTAATTTAACTTTTTCTATCTACTTTTTTTTGTCACGTTTTATTTGTATTTAAATAATTTTTTGGAGTATTTATTGAATTTAAAGACTATTAGATATTTTTAATCATCCAGGTTTAAAATTTAGAGTAAAGCGATATATGCGTATTAAGTAATTATATTCGTATAACTATATTTTTTTCTCTTCTTTTATTAATTTTTAAATTGGCGCACCTTTATCATTTAAAACTATATATATTTTAAATTTTACTAAATAAACTGTAGTATTGATGGGGCTTACTACAGCTTGTCGCTCGTCTACTAACTTGCCGCAAAAGCATTGGTGCCCGTTAACCCTCCCTACTCTCCGGTATTGGAGTTGGGGCGCATAGCACGCATGCGCGGCTACTCACATTCAGCTTTATTATAACTTTAGATTATGAGAATTGATTTTGTCATTAGAAAACATAAAAGTGTTCTGTTAAAATGGTGTATACATGGTGTAAAAAGTATGATGCTCACGATTTTAATGGGCGATAGTAGAGCTCAAAAAAAGTCAAAAAAGCCAAAATCCCATGGGTCAAAATTTAATTGTTTTCAAAATAAGGCTTTTCATAGTTTTAAAAATTTGGCAACACCGCACCCGTTTCAGCGCAGCGAGTCGAACGTCAAACGTTTTTTGAGAGGTTTTACATATTTACACTTATTTTAAAGATATGTTTATTTACATACAATTAATAAACATTACTTTTTGCAATTTATTTTGATATTTAATTTAAAATGAAATTTAAGTAAAGAACAATAAATTATTGTTTGGTTTTTATTTGTAATTAAAACATAATTGTGCTTACAACAAGATTAGGCTAAATATCCATTTTAAGAACACAAATTATTATGTTTTAAAACAGCACTTTTTTTGTTTAAGAATAAGATTTCTCGGTTGTACACATTCCTATTCCTATCCCGATTTAAAAACAAACAAAAATATCACAGCCCAATATACAACTGACTTTACTTCACGCACAAGGTATGTGGGTCGTTCTGTTGCCAATTGTTTTTTAAATTTTTTAACCGGAGGAAAAATTATTTTAATTTTTTAATTTGTAGATTTGAACATTTAAAACTCAGTTTATTTTATTAACAAATTAATCTACAAATAAGCGATTAAGACGAAAGTTTCCAATTGTTAAGATTTTCAGAAATAATTGCTTTCAAAGTTCTAACTTTAACACCGTTTAGACAGAAATATGTCAAGTTTTGACACATATGTCATATAAATTTTTGACTTGTTTTAAGCTCCACTATCGCCCATTTAAATCGTGGGCATCAAACTTTTTACACCCTGTATAACAATCATTTTTCAGTTTGACAAAACCAACTTGTTTCTTTACATCTTACGGCTTTTTAAATAATGAAAAATAAAAAATAAAAATTAGTAATATCTAGGCTTTTTGTTTTTTTTTTAGTAATAAATATTTTAAAGGTAATTTTATGCTTCGTGGATACATAAACCAGCTCTAATATTTAATCTTGTATAATATTATCATTTGTTTTCTCCAAGAGCGTGTGTAACACCCCAGATACATATGCAAATTTTAAAAAGGTATACGAAAATATACATACAGCGGTCGTAATTTTTATCTACAGAAAAGAAAAGATCAAGCCACAATCCACGCTTAACAAACCGCAAAACCATAAAAAAGTAGAAAACATGGAGAAAAAACATGTTACGAAGCACATCAGGACCTTGTGCATTATAAAGAAGTTTTCGCATCGAGACTAAAATTTAAATATACGACTTTGGTTTTTAAAGAATTCACTTAAAAGTTTGCTAATAAAAGTCTACATGACAATTGATCTTTTTTTCTTTAAGTGACATATTTAACATGGGTCTTTCTAAAACTCTAAATAAATGTTTTACCGCCTTTTTGCTTAGTTAAGCTTAATATTTAAAAAAAAAATACTGTATATTGGTTGTTATAATATTAAAATAATTTAACTGAATTTAATACTAGATTGCAATTGGTACTAAACATTAAAGTTATTTGAGGTGAAATGTTAGTCTTCTATTAAGTTATTGTTATCAAAAATTAACATATAAACAATAGAGGGCTTTACAATTTCTATTACAGTAAAATATAAATCAAATAGGTAAAAAGGTTTTCTTATGGTTAATTTTGTTTTTTTAAATATAAAAATAAATAAACAATTATTATTTTATTATTATTATATTTGTTAAGTATTTTAATAAAATATATATATATATATATATATATATATATATATATATATATATATATATATATATATATATATATATATATATATATGTATATATATAAAGATATCTGTTCTTCATAATAAATACTAAAAACATGAGAAGGTTTATTATAAAATTTTTAATTCTTCCTAATGTTTTCAAGGAGCTTAAATGTTATTCTAATATTATTTCAATACAAACAATCATATTTGGGTATTTCTCTGAAAGCTGGGCAACTCACTGTCCCAGGCCGATATAATATGAAAAATATAGTTCATTTTTTAATTTGTACTTAACTTAAAAAGACAATCACCTAATTTACCGCGGTCTATCGTACAATATCCAATAAAATTAAGTTTTTAAGTTTATTACATTAAAAACGTTTTTATAATGCTCAAAGAACAGTCCCCTGCATGTCCCCAAAAAAAGTCTCCTGGTAAAAAAAAAGGTGTTTGTCTCACAAATATTAAAAAAATCATACTTATAATATGTAAAATCTAATAAACTTTTTACTAACAATATCAAAGGAATCTATTTTTTAATTAAATAATGCATCTAAAAATACTAATGTTTATTTTGTCCCCCAATTTTACGCACAGTCCCCTGGTACTTATTTAAAACTACCCCAAAAACATTTAAAACAATTAATCTTTATTTCCACATTGTGCTTCGTATGCTTTTTAAGTTTGCCCAATGATAATAATTAAATAAAACTCTTATTCTATGAAAAAACTAACTGGGGGACTGTTTTTCGGGACAAAAATACGCATAAAGTTCCCCAGTTTACAGAAAAATGCCCATTTATAGAATTAAAATATAAATTAATTTTATAAAAAATTACAATTTTTATAATATTTCTTTAAAGAAAAAGAGAGAAGAAAGTGTATTATTTAAAAAAAATATATACAAATATCTTTATTCTGAACCAAAGTCTAATATTTTCATTTAATTTGTAAGGCTTTTAAAGCGAAATGAATGAAAAAATACTTTCTTATCCCAATTTAATTTTTATCTTCCAAGTTTTTAAAAACAATTTAAATAAATAGCAAAATGAACACAAAAAGTTTTTTTCTTTATTTTTTTAATTTAATTATTAATGAAGCATGTCTTAAGGAATATTTACCAGAAATGCTTTTGCGATTCCACTATTCAATAATATTTAACCTAAATAGGCTAAACCTGATTTAATAACATCCAAAAGTCCAACATTTATTTGAAAACTAATTATCCAAAAATTTAAGTGAATAGTTAAAATCAACAAAAACCATTTTTGAAAAAATTAAAAACATGCCTCATTTACCTTTATTTTAAGGAAAATTTTTACTAGGCACTGGAATAAAACATTTTTAAAATACAAAAAAAAACAATAATACAATCAATTTTTCGGGTATAGTATACTTAGGTTATGCAAAAAATATATATTTTTAAGTTATTTTTGCTTTGACCAATGCGATACATATTTTGTTTTTTTTTTAAATCAAAAATAAAAAAATATAGTTCGTTACTAAATACTACGTCAATAGGCCCATTGCACATATTTTTTTATTGGCCAAAAATAACTTTTAATCTAAATAACGCTTTTGCCAAATTTATGTTTTTAGAAATTTATTAACATAATTACAAAGCGTTTTAAATTCAAATATAAAACTTTTTCACAAAAGGGCATCTACGTTACAACGCGCTAAACACGCATACTTGCAAGTCTGATCGACAGAGGCTCCCGAAGCTATGCTCCAATATTACAACTCGAATAAAAGCTAAGTGAACAAAATACCAAGCCAAGCTAATCAGGATACTTATTAAATTTCAATTAGTGGATATGTGCCAGTTTTATTTGTTTATTTTAAAAGCAGAAAAATATAAGCTGCTTTTTTTTTAAAAAAAACAACCTTAACAAAGTACGTATCGTATTGGTTCAAAAAATCAATAACTATGGTTCCAATAACAAAAAAATATATTGCATTAGTTAAAAAAGTCGGTAATCTTTATTATAAATTTCAGGTGTTTTTCTTAAACGATAACGAACAGTTATTAGAGCTTTAACCTGTCTTTCGCGAAATGTATTTTTTTGGGTAACTGCGATGAATTTTAACAGTGTAGTTAACCTTTACATTTATTATTGGATATTTAATTGACATTAAACCGATTTAATCAAAATAAGGAAACGCAATGGATTTTCTGTTTTTGATCTAAATAAAATAAATTTACAAAGCAAAATAAAAAATAAATATTAAAACTCGTCAAGACTTGTGTCGTCACACCGCATTTTTATCCAACGACAAACTTAAATGGCCACGCGTAGGCTTTATTAAATCGAAATAACGCCGAAACCAATTTTTTCTAAGAAGAGGTATTTGGGAGATTCAAACTGACAATAAACTGTTCTTTCTAATTTAATTAATTTCAACTTATTTAATATATTTTTTTTACTTTAAATCTTTTGCTTCTTTTTTCGTTATTTGCTTTGACATTGCCCCCTTTTTCTCGTGCATGTCATATTTAAAAACTGCGGTTTTTAAATATGACATGCAATTTTTGACCATTCCGTTTATTGCATTGAAATTTAAGTAGTAAAAAAGATCGCATTGAAAGGTATGTGCAGCGTTGCCAAGTTTAAAAAAAAAAAAAGACATTCCTCCTTTTTCCAATTGTAAAAAAAGAGGGTTGAAAATTTTAGTAGGTAAGATTTATCTATATTATAAAAAATAAACTGTATTAAAGTAGAAAGGTTTTTAAATGATTGCAGCTATTATATTTTAAATTTTAGTAATATAACAATTTATTTCCGTCATATAATTTTACAATATACAAAAAAGGCTAAAAAACATAATATGAAAAATTTGGATAAAAAGAATAAACCATTACCACTTTATGTGAGGATTGATTTACTTGATTGTGTTGTATTAAAAAGCACGTTTTTTCTTTAGTTTCTACAGCCGCCGCAACAACTTATAATTATTTAAAATATATTATAATTATATTTTAATTTAAACTTTGTATTCTTAACCGACTTTAAAAAGAAGGTATGTACGTAATATTACTGAAACTGCAATATACTTACACATAATAATCTATTAAGGCCCTCTAACAAATATATAAAATTTTATGGATGTATGTTTGTTTATATGTGTATTTGTGTATATATTTGTTTGCATGTATGTTTATATTATGTATGCATGTACGCTTGACCACTGCATTTATTTAAAGCTATTAATTGGATTTTGACAATTCCGTCCGTTTCTATTGGCTTACATTTTACTTGAACTTAGGTTTTTATTTAAATCTCCTTAGTAATTTTTATGACATGGACCTAAGGGTGTAGGTGTAACGGCTAGTTGATATAAGTTACGGTTGTGGTTTTAGAGGTAAAACATACTCAAACTTTAGTTATATTCTCAATACACGCACATGTATAAAAACCAATTAAGGCGTTGACGCGTTAATTACAATGATTAGCAGTTAATAACGGTTTAGAATGTTTAACAAAATGTCACATTTTGACAGGTTGCCTACTAAAAATTATTGAATAACACTGACAATGACGTTTTCTTAAACATTCTAAACCGTTGTTAACTTTTAACAATTGCTAAGTCCATTGCTAAATTTAACAACGCGATCATCACTCGGCCGTAAATGTTTAAAACAAAATCTTTAAATATTTACATCAAAAATATTACAACTTACTACTAAAAAAGTTCCACTTTTTACTTAAAAGTCAAAGCTACGAAATTAAAAAGATATTTACAAAAATTTAACAGACCTATTTTTAAATATACACTAAATTAAAAAATAAAACAAAATTAAAAGTATATTAAAAGTAGGTACAAAATAAATTGGGCACCAAATATAAAACCAAATTAAAATAAAAACAATGGTTTTGCTGGCACTAAAATCAAACAAAAATGTGGACCCCCAAATTTCTTGCGTACCTACTTTTGATTTTATTTTTGTGGGTTAAATAGAAATAAATTAATTTATAATTTTAAGTAAGTTTTTTTTGGAAGTCAATCAAATATTTTTCATAAGGCTTTTTTTAACTTCTTTATACGAAACCTATTCTTGAATAAAAACTAATTTTTTTTTTTTTTAATTAAAAAATCCCATAACAATAAAATATTTAAAAAATTTTCCTAAAGTAGTGTTATTTTTTCTTAAAGTGTTGTCTTTAACTTAACTGCTGTTTCACACATAGTGTTAAAGTTATGCGAAAACTTCCTGTTTTACATCCGTTTAGCATATAAACATAAAATAGCTCCTTGAAACTCCCTCTGGCGGCTAATCCAATTTTCCGCTTAAGTTAAAACTCATCAGACGTACCTTTCCAACAGAGAAGAAACAATAGAATAACATACCGCGGCGCAATAAACTAAGGTGCTCTGGTAAATAACTTACACACCTTAGTTAAGTTCTAGTATGTAAAACATATTTAACATAACTTTTTATTATTTGGAGTTACTTTTATAAGTTAAGGGAGTTATAAACAGAAAATTAAAAAAAAATCTATTTTTTAATTTTATTTTTGTAATGTTAAGGGTTTTCATTTATATTTTAACCACCCATTTACAATGAAAACTAAAAAGAATAGATACAAACTTTTTGTATAAAAGTTTTATAGTTTTTTATCTATTATAGACAAATAAACATCAAAAAGTAAAGATAAATGAATATGTAAACTTTTTTTAACAAAAAACCCTTTATATTTTTCTCTAAATTGTGTTTTTAAAGTCCGTGAGCAAGATTACTAGACTGAGCCTAATCGATCAGTCTTAAATTTTAACAAAGCTTTTTAAGTATTTTTTTTATAATTAATTAAAGCTTTTATTTGGCTTAAATTTTTGTCAATAATCGATGTTTTTTTAAAAATCTTGTTTTTGTAAAAAATTATTAGTTTGTTTATTCCTTTGATAAAAACATCACCTTTACAAAAAAATTTTCGGTTTTTAAAAGATTAATCAATCCATTTTTACAAATAAAAAATGTGAAAATGCAGTTAAAAGTTACCCTAATATAGGTATATACAAATTAAAAGGTCTTTCCTAGAAAAATTCTTTCAACATTGATTTTTTCTACAAGCGTTTAGAAAATACTACTCTTTAAACTTATTTTATTTCGGAAAATGCAGAGTTATCGCACGGCGTGCAAAAAGTAGTATTTTCGGCACGCTTATACAAAAAATATTAATCCCAGCTCTTGCGGGAAGTACCTTTTTCGCACTCGACTGCAGTCGAAGGTGGGAAAGTATTACTTTTCGCACTTGCTAGGATAATAACTTTTAATTTAATTATATGATTAAGATACTTACAATATCTGCTATATAAAAACAATGTTGTGATTTTTTAGTCCATCTGAACGTTTCGCAGGTTTAAAATTAGTTTTTCTTACCTGAAACAAAATAAAAATGTTGAAAAAAAGAATAAAAAATTAATATTTAGATTTTATGGCTTCACCTAGTTTATGTGATGGGGCATCAGATGTGCGGATTAATTATTTTTTTATATATTATGGATTAAAGGTTTTTTCATGTGGAAATAAAATATCGCAACTAGGAAAAAATAATTGGATAAAGCCGATTTTATTTTTTTTTTGTATTACGTTAAACCTTTAAAAAAGTAGTAACATAAATCCACAAATTATAAATAATATTAAAATAAATAAATTAGGGCTTAAGCGAATTAAAAAGCTACAGAATAAAAAAATTTAAAAGAAAGTATTCAAAGAAAAGTCTAAAAAAACTGTTACTCTGCAACACTAGTAGTCGGCCATGATTTTCAAATCACTGATATGTTTGTTTTATTTAATTAATAAAATCGCTTATCAGTAACGCACTGACATTATTAAGTCTTGTGAAAAAAAGAATGCAGTTTTTACCCAAGTACAACCCTATGTATTTAATTTATTTAGCATACTTTCCACAAAAGTTACTTATTGAAGTATTTATATTTTTTACAAAATATAAGCTAAAATCGCTTAATGCATGAATGTGGTATAATCCTTTGGATTTTATTATTGGTACTTATCATAGTTTTATCAGGAAAGGCAAAGGTAATTGGAAAAGTTAGGTTCTGGTACGGTATTGAATAGCATTATCACTCTTGTTGCCTTAATATCGTTTTTCTATTGCACACCTATCTTCGTGATACCGTTTCTCATGTTAGTCACTTACAGCCCGCAAATTTACGGAAAGAAAACCGAAATAAGAGTTCTGAAGGTAAATTTTGAAAACTGATTTTAAGACACTCCATGCTCGTAACTTAGTCTTATTTAGCATATGATTAAATATATTTTTTTTTTTCCTATTTGTTAACCCACAAATGCCTTTTTTTTATTTTTTAACCCTTAAAAGTCCCGGAAATTTTTGTTTTGAATACAAGACCCTTCTTTATTTCGATCCACTGCTTTAACAGACCTAATATTATATATATATATATATATATATATATATATATATATATATATATATATATATATATATATATATATATATATATATATATATATATATATATATATATATATATATATATATATTAATATTAATAAAAATATTACATAATAAGTGAGATCATTTTTTTTATAAAAACTGTTGTAGTGTCTTCAAAATCTGACAACAAAATGTCAACCAGCGATGTTTCAAATACAAAATTACAAAACATTTTTGTAAAAACAAAGTTGCCTTCTAAGGTCAAAGTGGTAATAACAAATTTATGGCTTTTAATATTGCCTCTGTCAACTAAAAGGTAAAGTCAAACCGAACCGGGATTTAACACATGAAGGTGTAAAAAAATTAAAAGTTAGGAGAAGCCGCTATTTTTGCCTTAAAAAAGTAATTTCAGGTAGTCGCCAGTAATTAACATTCACATATTATAACTATAGCGTTTTAGTTTTGTTAACCTTTGTATCATTACAAATTTAGGTTAATTTTTATATTTTTTTTTAGCTTCGTTTAGTATAATAATTTCCTTTTACTTACCAATCCGGTGGTTTTATTATTATTTTGTAAAATTAAAAAAAAAAGATAAATACTGACTAACAAAATTGAATTTGACAGAAACTGTATCTTTACCGCACTGGTAAAGTGGTAGTTACCGTACTAAAAATAGTGCGTGTAACTTTACTTGCCGCTCCGTTGTAAATAAACAAAGTTATATCAAATAATATAAAGCAAATAAAATAAATTAGCAAAGATATAATATTTCTTATAAAGCTAATAAACGACAACAAAATAGAAACCCAATAAATTGAAGAGAAAACTGGAAATTACCTCTGCGAAAATTCTTTATAATGGTGTTTACCTCAAGCGCAAACCTCGTTAACGTGATCTATCGAACCGGTAAAATAGATCCCTGTTCATTGACCATGGAATCTGTATTGACACTACAATATTATTTCGATCTTTATTTCATAGGAAATTGGATAAGACTGTTATTGCAGAGAAAATTTTATTAACCATATTCTTTAATACAGAAAGACCGTTGGTCTATTATGAATTACATTAAAAACCTATCGAATAAAAATCACACAAACAGAACTTAATAAAAAACTAACGTTAAATGTATTTAAAACTAATTAACTTAAACAAACCAGTTTACAGAGTAAGGCATGTTAAATTTAAAATAACTCTTTTTACTGCTTAATCTAAATTAAGTTTATTTTTGTTATTTTTTTACAAACTATTGTACTGATGTATATTTTATTTTTTAATAGAAAACGTTATCAAGAAAATATAAAGTACAATGTAAAATAACAATTACCAGGCCTTTTAATATTCAGATGGAGTTTAAGCAATCAACATTTGAAGGTATCTGTTAATTTTGTTAACCCTTATAAAAATTTTACAAATAATTTTATTTATCTCTTCTTACACATTATAATTCGCAAAGATCAACATTTTGTATTGTTTACCAATTATTTTCTAAGTAGATAATTCAGTAATATTTATCATTAAGTATTTTATGTAAATTAATAAATAAACATGTTCAAAGTAATTTTCTTTTTTTATTTGTTTAAAGTATTAGAATAGTATTCATGGATTGACACATAGGTATACCAACTGTCCTTTTAAAAAATAATAGTTATAAGAACCCTTTACTGTTTCTGGTATTTGAATATAAACCAACATATTTAACTAATAAATGTAAAAAAAATTAAATGTATTTAAACCCATCCTAAATAAGGTACACAGAATAAAGCTTATTTGATACTATTATACCTAAATTATATATATTATTAATTTCAATCTCTGACTGCAAATACTTTTTTTAAAGTTATTTTCTCCCTCTATGCATATTTGTGTTGTTGAATTTTTGTCCACACATCTGAAAAATAAATACGTATATACATCCATATAAAAAGAGCCTTAAAATACAATTTTGTAGGCGTTTCCTTTAGCCCTAATAAATACTTAGAGCAAAGCTTACCTTTATTCAATGGCGTAGTAATAACTACAAATAGTCTAAGTTTATTAGAAAATAGATAAATAATTTTAACAACAAAAAAAAAACAAAACTTAAATCTTACGAAAATTTAAACATGTCATTGAAAACAAAAATCCTTTTTATCAAGTATAACTCACTATATACAGAGTTCCCCTCATAAAAGACTAACCATTTTAATAGCGTAGTAAAATTGTTAACATTTAATAAAACCGACATTTCATTACACTAAATTACAATTCACCCTTTGGGATTTACTATAACATACGACTTATCCAAACTTTTAAAAATTACGTCTTTTAAGTAAGGTCCAATAACTTCAATGCACTTTTCAAGAATTAACAAGAATGATTCATAACACGATAAAGGAAGACCTGATCTATTCACCAGACCTTTTCAGAAATTTGGAATTTAAGATCTTAAGTTGCAAGAACTTTTGACTTAAAATAGACCCACAGAAAAAAGTCTGCTGCAGTTAAGTCCGGGGACCTAAAAAGCCAATTTAATTCACCAAATAATGACTCGGCCATTTAACACTTCTCGCAGAACTCTTTTAGAGTTTTTAGCTATATGTACTGTCGCTTCTTATTCTTCCATTAAGTTACTCTTTATGTTTTCATGCAAAAAAACTCGTTGTTGAACTGAATAATCCATGGAAAATAAAAACTGAACATTAAATTATGTACCTATTTAAACCTAACGATGCTTTATTAGAAAAATGACCTTTTACGAATATCAAGTTTTCCTAGTTTTGTGACAGGTGCCTACTCGATTAAAAATATGTTGATTCAAATCCCAAAGGCCATAGGGGATAATAATGAAAAAAAAAACGTACTGACTTATATAGAATTTATTTCAATATCAAAATAGGTAGTCTATTATGGGTAACCCTATATAAGCTTAAAACTTGGCACATGTGTATAAAATGAAAAAGGATCAATTTTGAAACAAAAACTGTTAAACTTGACAGATTGGGTAAATAATATGACTGTTGTACCTAACACAAATTTGTTATTACAATCTCCCCTGTTTTCACCCCAAATGTTGGGTTGTCTTTTAAGTGAGTAACCCTTAACTGATACCTTTAAAAATTGTTTAAATATTGTTTTAGAAAAAAACTGTAAAAATTGGCAATAAAAACATATATTTACTTAATTTAAAATTAAATAAAGTCAATACGTAAAAGAACTCAGGAAGTTTTATTGTAAAAAGAAAAAAATCGAAAACATAATTAGGTTTAAAAATATTGTCATTAAAATGGCAACCCTCAGGTTCAATGCGTTCGTCCAGGCGCTTGTAAAAGTGTTTTGTCATTACTCTGTGCACTATATCGTCTGGAATCGCCGTGATTTCATTTCTGATGGTTGATTGACGCTGGCAGCATCTGATTTAAACAGGACGAGGCTACATCTCTCAAGGCAAGGATTTCTATGGACTTTCTATGAGCGATTTTTCCTCGACGCTTAATATCCCGTTTCTTAGCCTCCACCCTCGCCAGACCTTACCCTCTGTGACTTCTTTCTTGGAGGCTACTTAAAGTCTAAAATTTATGTTAATAGACCAAGAATATATATATATATATATATATATATATATATATATATATATATATATATATATATATATATATATATATATATATATATTATATATATATATATACTTAAGGGTTACTTACTTAAAAGACAACCCAACATTTGGGGTGAAAATAGGGGAGATTGTAATAACAAATTTGTGTTAGGTACAACAGTCATATTATTTACCTAATCTGTCAAATTTAACAGTTTTTTTTCAAGATTGATCCTTTTTAATTTTATACACATGTGCCAAGTTTTAAGCTTATATAGGGTTATCCATAATAGACTATCTATTTTGATATTGAAATAAATTCTATATAAGTCAGTACGTTTTTTTTTCATTATTATCCCCTATGGCCTTTGGGATTTGAAACAACATATTTTTAATCGAGTAGGCACCTGTCACAAAACTAGGAAAACTTGATATTCGTAAAAGGTCATTTTTCTAATAAAGCATCGTTGGGTTTAAATAGGTACATAATTTAATGTTCAGTTTTATTTCCCATGAATTATTCAGTTCAACAACGAGTTTTTTTGCATGAAAACATAAAGAGTAACTTAATAGAAGAAGATGAAGCGACAGTACATATAGTTAAAAACTCTAAAAGAGTTTCGCGAGAAGTGTTTAATGGCCGACTCATTATTTGGTGATTTAAATTGGCTTTTTAGGTCCCCGGACTTAACTGCAGCAGACTTTTTTTTGTGGGTCTATTTTAAGTCAAAGGCTCTTGCAGCTTAAGATCTTAAAATTCGAATTTCTGAAAGGTCTGGTGAATAGATCAGGTTTTTCTTTATCGTGTTATAAATCATTCTTGTAAAATCTTGAAAAGTCCATTGAAGTTAATGACACAATTTTTAAAAGTTTGGATAAGTCGTATGTTATAGTAAATCCCAAAGGGTACTTCCGACAACTCTAAATACCCAAACTTTTTTCTTAAAAATAAAAAAAATATTTTGGCTTTAAAATCATATTTTTTTTATTTCCTAGTATATTGCGAATTTTATTAAAATATAAATACTTAAAAAAACTTTTCCAAATTCAGTCGATTGAAATCAGGTATTTCCGTTTATAAAAAACTTTAGTGAACTGTCGAAGGCTCGGGGTCCCCAGACTGTCGTAAACACCGCTGTAAAACATGAAAGTTGAATTTAATCGAACTTAGCGGACCCGGACCAAAACTTTGTGGTGTATGGGACATTTTACGAAAGAACTTCTTGTATAAGTTTAAAAAATATTTTTTTCCGCAAAAAACTTTGTATGGACTGGTCAAAATCTTAAGATCGAAAAAAGATTTTTACTATTCATTGGTTGTGTTGATATAATGTTTTATAATAATGACAAATTATTTTCTAAAAAGCAAATTTTTGTTTTAAATATCAAACACACTTTCGGATTTAAAGGTAAATGTGCTGTGTAGTATAATATGAGTAAAATAAAATAACCATTTTTAAGTTGAAATGCGGTTGTTGCTAAAAAAACGCGGGTTGTTGGTGTCTTTTGAAATAGATTTACTGTTAAAAAAATATATAATTCCAGAGGTTGATAAAACAAATAAATGCACACATTTTTTTTAATTTTTTGTTATTTTAGAGAAAAAACACAATAAATTACTATGACAAAAATTATCTTTTTGGATACCAACCCCTGTTACAGAAGATTAAAAAAAAATTCCAGGTGTTTCGCAGAAATATGGATGCCGTATATCAAGTGATCCTTGGAATTTACAGTTGCTATGGTTTCGCCATTTTAATAAATATGTCATAGTTGTTATAATTTAATTTGCAATGGCATACCAGCAAGTGGCACTTAGTGTTGCTTCATTGGCAGCTCCTAAAAAGGAAATTATAGTGGCTGATTTCTTGAAGAAGAAGTCGTAAAAAAACCTATAAAAGAGCGACAGATCTTATACAGTTAGTAAGCGAAATGCATTTTTACGAATGGAATGAGACTGCCTTTGCTAATTTTAATTTCGAATACAGAGTTTTCAAATTAAGAGGAAAAAAACACCTTTTACTTGAAAGGCAAATCCAAGCTTTTTTGAGGGTTAAATTTTTTTTTCGCAGAACTTGTCTGTTATAGTGGTCGGTGGTTCGATTTCCCAAACCAGAAAGTTTAGAGGTAGTGTTTAGTTATATATTTACATTATTACTTTTACCGTTTAAAAATTATTATACCAAAACAATATAAAAAAACACCCTTTAACATAGAAACGAAAATTTGAAGAGCAAAACTACATATGATTTATTTTTCTTTTTTACTAAAGAATCCACTGTTTATTTTATTCTTAACCTTTATTTAACACCCTATATTTTTAACTTTGTTTAAAAAGATTTTTTTAATTTGACCATTTTTAAATAAATCATCCCATAGTTAATTTTAAATTAATAAATAGGTTTCTACTATAAAAATGTATTTTGCAAACTAAAAAGAAAAATAATTTTACTAAATATTTTATATTGCAAACGTGATGTTTTATATAAAATATTAATAATTAAAAATGCACTATATGCAATAATAAAAATATGGAAAATATCACGTTCGATCAGATAAATTAACAATTTATAGTCAATTGTAAACTTCAAATTACTTAAACAAAAACTGACGCTGGATAAATAAATAACAATGTAGATGTTGATTATACGTAATATTATAAAAAGTTATTTAGTTTTGCAGTATCATATTAAAGATAAAATGGTTTTACCGCAAATAAATTAAATTAAGTAGTATTTATTATCACCTTGTGGAATTAGAGTATCAATGTACCAAAGACTGTTTATTTGTTAATTAATGCAAAACTTAAGTTTAAGTTTGTTTAAAAAGTAAAAATAACGGTATTTTGTGTTGTGCTCTTAACCGTTTTTTAGATTTTTTAAAATATTACCCATTATATTTAACAAAAACCATTGAGCATTAAGCAAGCTTATTAATAAAGAACTATTTCAGGAAAAAAGTTATTAATTAATAGGAGCAACTAATGATCCAGGCATTTATTGTCACGCCAAATTTCATTTTTTATCTCAAAAAATAAAAAAGTTATAGGGGAAACCACATATGAGAAACACACGGTATACAGTGTGTCCAAGATAAGGATCCTAAGCATGGGAATCTCAGTACAGATACATCTTAGGTTAAATAAGGAAAAAGTTGTGTGTCTATTTACATGCCGTTAAGAAGTTTGAAAAAATTTCATGGCGTGCTGAGATATTTGGGAAAAACGGAATTTGACAATATAGATTTTATTTTTTTCTGACTTTATTTGAAGAGATATTAAAAACCTAATAAAACTTTTCTGTTGGCACTTTTAAGGTACTACATGATGGTAAGTATATTTAGATTTTATATCCGACGGTTCCCATTCAATAAACCATCAACATTATTTTTTTTATGTGGCTATGAAAATATTCTTAACAAAAACAAAACTTATTGTTTTTTCTAAATTAAAAACATTATTGTTTGGGTACAGTAAGTTGTAAATAAAAAAAAAATGTTTTAAAATATCTAAATTATAAAACCATGCCACACAACATTACTATATACATTACAGTCTTGCATAAATATGCTTTAATCAGACAAAACAAATCATCTGGTTGGTTTACACACTTTAGCTATATTATGACCTAAAAAAATGACTGAAAACCAGACGGCTCCACTTTGTGCCTAATAGCTCTTTATAAAAAAATACATGTATAAACAAATTCTATACATTTCATATGTTTGGGTTAATTATTTTATAAAAGCAAAATAAAAAGAAAGCATTTAATTTTAATATATCCATTATACTTAGTTAACTACTGGTTTCTAATAATGGGTGTTGTTACAAAGAGTAAAAAAAATAAACTATAGAAAAGCGGTCACTGGTCACTACCAACTTACGGTAAATCTACAAACTAGTACAAAGATTTAAATTGCTTAAAATATTAAACCATCTAAAATTAAAATTGAAAAAACTGTAGCAAATATTCTTTACTAATATTAAAAGCTTACTAGTAGTAAAAATTTATAATGTGCTCTTTAAAGATTTGTTTAAAATCAAGGGCAACAGCAATAAAACAACTTTAACAAGAAAAATAATTTATTTTTAAAAACTTTTTTTAATTCGTCTTTAATACTGCAACTAAAAGTTCACATTATTTTAATTAACTTACATATACTTTGCCACCCGATATTTTTAAGCATCTTTCTCAAAGTTTTTATAGTAATTTTTTTCTTTTTTTACTATGAAAAACCATTTAAGGATATCCTTGTATATATAATTAAAATTTAAATAAGAATTTATTTGCTTTAAAACGATAAAATATTTCAATAATATTATGAATATCCAAATAATCAAATCAAATTCCAGAAACCCGCTATAAAAATGGGCAACTTAATAAAAAAAAATCCAATTGGCAAGTTATTATAAAAATTAAAACAATAAAAAAGGCTTTTAAAAAAAGCCATAAAGGCAGTCGTCTAGCGGTATTGTTTACCTAGCTTTTCGCCCAATAATGTTTCAAAGCAAGAAAACAAAAAGAAATTTGCTGGAAAAATATTGTGAGCGTAACTCTGACATAAACTAAACAAACTCGGCAAAAATTTTTTGAAATTTAATAGAGGGCTTTTCTCAAAAAGGTAAAGATATTTTTAGTGGTTGAGTAAAACAAACAAATATATTTCGTAAATTCAGTTAAAATATGTATAAGCTAAAGATTAAAAAAAAGAAATTTACTTAAAATTAAAGAAATTTTTAATTGGATTAAATTCCACATCTTTCAGCGTTTAATAGTCGTTTGTCATTAAACTAGAAAACAAAGAAGAAGAAATAATTTTAAAATTACAAATTTTTGTCAATATGATTTCTTATTACCTTCCCCACGTTTTAAGATTATTTTGTCATAGACAGAAACGTTTTTTATGAAACTAAACTTTTTGTGGATTTGTTTTATATTATACATGAAAAACTTACGACTCGCAGGCCGCATGCGGCCCGTCAATAAATAGATTGTGATTGGCCAAGACTTTTAAAAAATTTTTGGAAAAATATATTAGCTATAGTTATTCTAGAGTAAGTTTTATTTAATAATTTTTGGAACTCTGAAAACAGCCGCCCCTATCTTAATAGAAACAAATTATATAGCCCCTAATATTATATGGGTCTGACATGCATGCCTATTTTATGTTTTTGTGGCGGATTTATTTATTGAAACGTCCTTGTCAGGTACACGCCAAAGTTATTTTTATAAAATGGGACCACTTCAGTCCTAGTCTCAGGGTATAGAGACTCAGTGTGCTAAGCCAATGTCCTATGAACTTGCACTAACCAAAACTAACCAAGACTAACCCAAAAAAAAAACAAAAATTTAAATATTATACTTTGCGGTGGCAAGTATACCACCGTTTTTAAGAGGACAATAATGTATAAAAACTCTACTGAAAATAATATTTAAAAAGAAAATTGTTAAAATTTTGATAAAAATTAGGGAAATTCTAAGATCATTATTTTTTAGAATTTTTACGTAATGTAATATATGACCTTATGAACGTAATTCATGTATTTTGTTAACCTTAACTATGTGACATTTATTTCTAAAAAATAATATATATATATATATATATATATATATATATATATATATATATATATATATATATATATATATATATATATATATATATATATATATATATATATATATATATATATTATATATATATATATATATATATATATATATATATATATATATATATATATATATATATATATATATATATATATATATATATATATATATTGTCACGCTTCTATTTAAAATAGAGGGTGAGTGAGTACCTACTGTAATTCGGCAAAAGCGACTTCGTATTGAACGATTGCTGGGTAGATTAACGAAACAAAAAAAAACTAAATTCAATAAGTATTTATTTAAGATTCTATTATAAAACAAATAATTTACGTATTCAGTATCGGAGGCGTTAATCAGGAGGAAAACAACCTAGCTCACTCTGCAAAAGGTCCAGCTAGCTCTACCGGAGAGGGGTCGTGGTAAAAAAAAACGAAAAGAAAGAGAGTTTAAAATAAAATGCGCCACCTACTTTTTAGAATGCTTGTTTTGAGTGAGCTGAGTGGTAGAAGAAAAGTAGGAAAATATGAGTAGTTAACTCCTGGTTAGCGCCCTGATCCTGACTGGAAGGAAAAAAAAGAGAATAGATTGTGATACACTAATTTAAAGTCAGCTTGATACGGGTCCTTGATTCAGCCTTCTTTCCGCTTTAAAAAAAGAATACAGCCTTACCAAAAAAGGAAAATAGAAATAATTAACATTTATCTTAAATCTGCACCAGAAAGTAAATTAACTAAAATAGGCAAGGGCGCAGGGGAACTAGGTATACCTAATCTTCTGGCCGTTACACTTGCGATCTATAAGTCTAATCCATCTACTAAACTAGCTGTTCAAGTTCAACCACTTAAAGCTTTAAATAGGTGTGTACCTAGTATGATATTAATAAATATAAAGTAGGTTATAATTTATCCTAGAATTTCAGTTAAGTTTAATTTTAAACTTTAAAGACGTTAATATGTGCGTACCTAGTAAAATATTATTAATATAAGGTAGTTTATAATATATACCAAAATTTTTAATTGAAATAATGAGAACAAAGTCCAAAAATGCCGAAATGTTACTTGTTAAATTCCTGGGTTAATCCTGGTCTCCGAGACGGGGCTTCGCCAGGAAGAAGCGACGAACCATGGGATCCTGAATCATGAGCAGGAAGGAACCGCACGATTGACAAGACTTGCAGACTATTCAGCCATCGGGGGTCCTGCCAAGGCTTCCAGAAAAGGAGGTTTTGCTGGTACTAGTTAGGGGAACCCACTTCGGGAGTGGCCTGGTGCGTGAACGAATGGTCCAACAAAAGAGGCCTGCAACCAAGGCACCAGTCAATACGCTGTGACCTACATAAAGCTCAATGCGTTCAGAGACACACTTTCAGATTACTATCGATTGGGGTAGCAATTATTTTCTAAATAAATGTGAAACCTTAAACCTCACCTTGATCTTGGGTGGCCTCAAGGTTTCAAAATGGACGGCGACAGGAATTCTCACTGCTCCATTATTCCCTTTTCCCTTGAAATCCACGATGTAGACACAAAACTATCGCAACTCTAATTTTTTTTTGCTGCCGAATAGAGATTTAGGGCTGGAGAGTGAAGTCACTGGCTATCGTACAAAAAAAAAAGAACTACTAGATCTTAGGATGGCGGCCGTCCGTCCCAAAAAGAAAGCCAGTCTCCTACCCATTCCACTGATCGACTCCAAGCTCAGTCGCGTGACTCACACGTTAAACCAAAACCCCCTAGGAAATTTTAAAAATTGGCGCGGTACCGGTCTTTTCCAAAAGTTGTAGTACGCCCACAGGCATAACTATGTGTTAGACTCCCGCACCGTAAGTACCATGCTAACTCCCTGTAGCTTCAAGTACCGAGACTCGTGACGTATGAACTGATCGATAATATGGAGATGCAGTGCCTACCAAATAACGAAAATCCCCAGCACTCCGGTTGTCAGATTTACCCTTCCAAGTTTGACAGTTACATCAAACAAACCCAAAACAAATAATTGTTTTATTTTATTAACCGAAAACGGGATTTTATCCGTGAGTGAACAGTGATATGGTGACAATATTCCAGCGAGAATTCCTTGCCCACCATAAACCGGAAAGTTATTTTGTGGTCGCCGAGATGGTTGGTTTTCCTTCGGTTAAACAAGGTACCACAATCAATTATTTTCCCTTTCTTACATAAACACACGTAAATAAATCTATAGGGTAAGGCGTGGCCGTAAAAAAAATTGAATATATACTAAGAGATGATTAATCTACTATATGTTAACCTATTTCTTGATAAAATGGTGACGGAACCTATTTATCCGACCTTCGAGATTAATGTCAAAATACAACTGTAACAATCACCCCTTTCCCTGGAGAAAGTTTCAAAGAAACTTTTTTTTTTTTTGTGTCCCAGAAAAAATTCGTCCCCTCCTCCGTAAGGTAGCGTACACGGAAACTCTAGACACGGAACCCAAGTCAACAACTACAGAGACTTACCAGAACTACACAAAGAACCCAAACGACCACACTTAAAACTTACATCTAGCAACAGAGTGGTCGATTATCAGCCTCCGGCGGGTGTGCTTTAAGATCCTTGATATGCCATATGCCGATGTTACGACCCGAAAGCTCTGACAGTTCATATGACCAAGGAGAATGAACCTTAGTGATAATAAAGGGGCCCGAAAATTTAGGAGCAAACTTTTGCCGTAAAGTCACGAGAAGCGTCGGAGATAGAAATTTTTTCTTCCAGACCCTCTGCCCTTTCTGAATTGCAAGGCCTGCGGCGTAGGTTATAGTTGTTTCGAGCCTTCTCGGTAGCGGTAATTAATCTTTTATGAACATCCGTGAATACTTCCTTTAGAGCTTGCGATCTGGCTACTGGGTTAAATTGGATGTCATCATTACTGCCCGCCGGGCAATTTCCAGGAGGGGAGCCATCATAAGGTATTTCCCTACCAAACACAACGAAATTAGGAGTAAGGCCCGTTACCTCATGCTTCGCCGATCGTATCGCTGCCGCGACCTTACCCAAGTACTGATCCCACTGCTTGTGATTGGAATGGATATATGAAGTCAGGGTTTTGAACACGGTGAGACCTCTCCACCGGGTTTGCCTGAGGGTGGTAATTGGCTGTGTACTTCAGTGTTACCTTATACTTCTCATTAGTTCCTGGAAAGCCTTACTGCGAAATTGGGCACCATTGTCCGCAATTAACTTATTCGGAGCACCAAACACGAGGAAAACAAAATCCTCCAAAACCGAATAATAGCCTTGGCGGTGGGTTGCCGCAAGGGGAAGAACTGAGTGAACTTACTGAAGAGGTCATGGACCGACAAGACGTAGGAGTACCCCGAGGTCGAGCGGGGCAGAGGGCCAACTAAGTCGACGCTAAGGATTTGCCAAGGGCGAGTAACACGTCGGTTGTTGGCTGAGCATAGCCCTTTGGGTGCACTTTGGTCGGGTTTTGTCTGGAGACAAATCACGCAATTGTTGACGTAGTTAGCGACATCCTTTCGCATCTTTGGCCAATAGTAGCGTTGGGCGATACGAGAGAAGGTCTTAAAATTCCCGCGACCACATGTGGCGGGTCGTGGTTGGCCCGAATGACTTCTTCTCGCCTTTCACGAGGAAGGACCTGAACCCATTCCGACGAAGGCATATTCAATGTAGGGTATGGACACTTTATTCTTTTATACAATTGGCCGTCCTCAAGCCAAAACAAGGGATACTTAGAGGGATGTTCCGTAACCTTTTGACATAAACCGGTGTACCAACTATCAGCTGTCGAACTGAAATGGGTCTATTACAGGGACTGCCCGGGACAGAGCATCTGGTACGACATTCAGACTACCTTTGCGGTGAACAACATCGAAATCGTATTGTTGGAGCCTTATTGCCCATCTGGCAATTCTCCCAATAGGATCTTTAATAGAGTTTAGCCATTTTAGCGACCAGTGGTCGGTCTGAACTATGAATTTGGTGCCCTCAATGTAAGGACGCAACTTCTCCACCGCAAAAAGGACGCCAAACCCCTCCTTTTCCGTCGCACTATATTTTCTTTCGGCCTTAGATAACGATCTGCTTAGGTAGCAGATAACTCGCTCCTCTCCATCCTGGACTTGCGTTAACACTGCACCAATGCCATAATCGCTGGCGTCACACTGTATGGTGAAAGGAACGTCAAAATCTGGACAAGCCAGCACGGGTGCCTTAACAAGGTGTTCCTTGACAGATCGGAGGGCATTTTCACACGCCTCATCCCAAACAAAACGTACGTTCTTCTTGGTAAGGTTCGTCAAGGGGGAAACCAGCTTGAAAAATTCGGCACGAATTTCCTGTACCACGAAGCCATCCCCACTAGTCGTCGCACTTCCTTGATATTTCTCGGTGGTGGGATCTTAATAATAGCCTCGATCTTGTCGGGATCGACCAACAGACCAGACGAATTTACGACATACCCTAGATATTTTAATTCTGGCTTACAAAATTGGCACTTCTCCTGGTTGAGAGTCAATCCAGCACGTTGAAGTCGGTCAAAAACTTTCTCCAGAATTTCCATGTGTAGCTCGAAAGTAGGGGTGCAGACTATCACATCGTCCAGATAGATGAATACGTGATCCTCCAGATCCACTCCCATGACCCTATCGATAAGCCGTTGCCAGACAGCTGGCGCGTTGGTTAGTCCAAATGGCATTCGGGTGAACTGAAATAGACCACGTCCGGGAACGGTAAATGCCGTAAGAGGCCTGGACCCTTTGCAATGGGAATCTGCCAGTAAGCCGACTTGATATCGAGGGTGGTCAAATATCTAGCGTTTGCAGCTTGTCCAAGGTGGCGTTGACCTGAGGCAGTGGGTACGAGTCCGAAATCGTAGCCTGGTTGAGTGCACGGAAATCTATGCAAAATCGCCATTCCCCACTCTTCTTTTTGACCATAACGATTGGTGACGACCAGGGAGAGTCGGAGGGTTCCACAATTCCTTTCTTCCAACATCTGTTGTAACTCTGCATAGACGTGTTTCCTAAGAGCCGGTGACAGTGGGTAATACCGTTGTTTAATTGGTTCACCTGTCGTCTTAATTTCCAATTCCACTAGGGAGGTACAACCTAACTTTGCTCCCATTGACGCAAAAGCCTTATTCACCAGTTGACCCAAAACCTTACGCTGTTCGGGAAGAATGGAGTCCAAAGGTTGAATAGCGGCAGTCGAAACGTGGTCGAGCGAATCTGAACCGATCTAAACTCCCATTCTCCTGCATGTAAGTCAGGAATCAAACCCATGCGCGACCAAAATCGATTCCCAGGATAAGCGTATTGTGAAGACTTGGAACCACTAAGACATCTAAAATGACAACACGATCCCGCAGTTTAAAGGGCAATGAGATCGTCCCAATACTAGTGCAACTCTGGCCGTTTGCCACAGTACACTCCGTCCTCGTGGAACCATCCACTTGACAAATACTCTGAAACAAATTCCAACCTTCACGTTCCAAAATCGTTCTAGAAGAACCACTATCCAGTAGACCAAGAATATTCCTACCGTAAATCGATACCTCCAAATAGGGGCGTTGGTCACCTTTGGCATGAGCAAGTACATAATCTAAAATAACATGGTTGGCCGGGGCTAAAGATGACGTAGGGACGGCCAGCTGGCCTACTGTCGTCCCGTGTTCGAGTTTTTTGTACAGTTCGGGCAAGATCTGGTAATCACCCCATCGCGACCGCAAGTGTAACAAAGACCTGTTTCGGTTGTCTACAATTGCGGAAACGGTGGCCGCTCTGTTTGCAATTCCAACACACCGACTGTTGGGGGCGACTAGAAGTATTCGGCGCGATGGCGCTGACGCGTGGTGCTTCGTCCTCACATTTGAAACGGGCGTTCCCGAAGTCGCGTTATCCGACACATCACGAATTGGAGCAACTGGGTTCATAACCGGCTTATGATACGCCAGTTCTGGCTCCACCAGATAACGGTGTTCGTGGAGGAGGTGTAAACCGTGGAGCGAATCTCGGTCTCCTCGATGGCCCTACTTAAACGGACTAATTCTTGCAACGAGTTGATTTCGAGGGTAGCGAGTTTGCTTTGGATATATGGCAGAAGGTTTCGCCTGATAATCTGTAACTTGGCCCCTCCGAAGGAGGGTCCGTTAATTTTCGAAATAGATTTTCCATCGCCACCACAAAGGTCAATACTGTTCTTGGGCACCTTGCGTCCTACGCCTAATTTCATCCCATAACGAGTAATTGTAGTCGTACGGCTGAAATGCTTCCTTGAGTTGTGCGACCAGTCATCCCAGTCAGCGAACTTACAGGTCCGATACCATAATAGAGCGTCTTTACTAAATATCTCCGGAGCCGACTTCAGTAACTGTTCCTTCGTCACCCCTCTTGACACACGGATTTCCTCAACTCGTTCCAGGAAATCGTTGACGCTTGTTTGGCCGTTATACTTCAAATTCCAGCTACTAATGTCCCTGAGTGACCTTGATGAAAACGTCGTGTTATCCGAGTCACGACCTCGCAGAGGTGAGAACTGAAAATTCTCCAAGATGCTGGCCAAGTTCAAAAGTGCATTCGAGTGAGCTAAGTCACCGACTCCCGGATTAGTATTAGCATTGGCTATCCGTGATAAATCTTCACCCGTTTCGAAAACTTCACCTGAGACTGACGCCTCATCGGAGAAGATGCGGGTACGCCTTGATTGGAGGCGGTTTGCCTGGTACAAGAGCCGTTATTCGCGTTCGAGGTAAGCCTGTATAAGTCTGCATCGCTATCCGTCGGAATGTTATTCGTAGGCAACCGTTCGGGTCGAAAAGTTTGATTGGTCCTCTGCGACATTATTAGGTCCGCTAAAGCATTGTTGGTGGGACCTGGATTGTTGTCCTCCCCATCTTAACCTCCGTTGGAATTCGCCTGTGGCAACGTTCCAGTGAAGTTGTCCTGACCTGAAGTTGCACCGATAATTGGCTGCTCCGGGTTGGGGACACTTGACCGGTAAGTTGGGAGTTGTATAACCCGACGATTGTCATGATCCCGCTGTTGATCTTGACAGATATTAAGATTGGTATGAGAAGATTGGTTTGCTGTTGTCGCTGGTTTTACTAGGACATTCGACAGAATATTTACTTGCGAGGACTATCTGTGGGGGTACGTCCTCGGCTGGACTGAGTAACTCGTACGACACCGCAGATGCTTGGGTTCGTCGGACGGTTTCTGGCTTCAACAGAGCCGCATGGTCGTTAGGGACTGCCTGGTCCAGAATTTGTTGGCTTGACCCAGCCCGACGCTAGGCTTCGCGCGGGCTTCCGACAATAGGGAGGTCGATTCAGCCAAGTTTTCATTAATTAGATGTAGGTCGCCGATAAGTCGCGAGCAGTTATCTAGAAGGTCGCTTAAAAGCTGACGATCCTTTACGTCTTGGGCGTTAATACGATTTAGCCGACCGCGTACCTGCAAGAGCCGGGAGTAAATTGTGGAATTCATTGACTTTATTCCCGTGATTAAACCCTGAGATCTCGTTGGTCAAATTGACTAGTTTACCTCTGCAGGTACACAGTTCCGACACGGGGTCGAGAGTAGTGGTGGTAGGGGCCCTAGCCAAACCTTCGCGCTCTAGCCGTAATGCATTCCGAAACACGACACGCTTTTCCTCTACTGTCTGTGGAATATGCAAGCCACGAATGTACAACTCGTACTCTAAATCGTCACCTTGTAATCGATTAACCTCCATTGTTAATAACCTAAATAGTAGTCTTATAATACAGATCTAAACTAAAACGTTACTATTCCTAAGATATAACCTAATAGCAATCGTGTCACGAACACGATCCACTCCCCCCCCCAAAATAAGGGAAAATCTACGACAAGCAGGCTAACAGCCGAGACACTAGCAAGGTCGAGCACAAAAAAATCAATAACCAACTTGTCAGCACACACTAAAACTAAACTCTAACCAAGACGCGAAATCTGTACAGAACCAAACTCTACAAACTAAAGCTCCAAAAAAAAACCCCCCCGTTACGGGTAATTAAACTGTCCACCAATTTGTTTTGGTAGGAAAAAAAAAATCAGAATAACATATAGTATACGACTCTATCGGCTAACTAGGCCTCGCTAGGCTAACAACTAAACTAGTTACCGCAACTACCGCTCTGTACGAGCAAAGCAAAAACTATTAATACGTTAATCAGACCCATTCATATTTATCCGGCGATTGGAAAAGATTCCCTTGTATCACCCTAATTTTCTGACGCTAGAGTCAATCTTCAGAAATTGCAGGAGAGAGAAAAAAAAACTTATGTTCCGTGCGTAAGACCTAGAAACTTCGGCGGCCAGAAAATCGTCAATGCAAGGTCGCGATTTATGTATGGCGTCAAGCACTGCACCCACTGCGCTCTAGATCACCCGTTTTGGTGACAGTACCCTCTATTTACGCAAGACGTTACTTTGACTTCACGAATTATATTGCGACGCGCTTATATTAAATACCACGAATATGACCTGTCAACGCTAATCTCGTCGAAACGTAGCACCACGACTTACGCACAGTTTACACTGCTAGCTACTAGTCTATAAGTACTAAGTACAACGCGTTCACGAAGCAGCAGGGCACGACCAGTGCGGCAAAGCCTTACTTAAATTGAAATAACTAAGATACGGAACACAATTAAAAAAATGAAATTTAACTAAGGATAAACAACTAAAAAGCGAAAAACACAATAGGAATAACGGTCCGCTTGTCGGCTTCCGGCTTATGCGCTAGGCGCTCGCTAACGCACCTACTTGGTTCAGTACTCGCGATTATCGCGTTATCCTCCCGGCGGAAAATAAAAGATGAAAATCAACTTAGGACAAACAACTCAAAAGTGAAAAATAAATAAAGATAACGGTCCGCTTTTCGGCTTCCGGCTTATGCGCTAAGCGCTCGCTAAACGCACCTACTTGGTTCAGTACTCGCGATTATCGCGTTATCCTCCCGGCGGAAAATAAAAGATGAAAATTAACTTAGGAAAACAACCCAAAAGTAAAAATTTAAAATCAAATAAAGCCAAGAATTTGTAGCACTCCCCGCACTAACGCCGCACTCTACCGGTCTCTGTATGGACTAAGTACCTTCCTGTAAGACTGTATGTAAAATGGGTAGAGGGAGAAGAAAAAAAAATTAAGAGTATTCTTACTATTTTTGAAATGATATTACTATAGAACCCAATTTATATTATATAAAGGACAAAATTTATTGAGCACACCCCCAAATTACTTGAAGTCAGGTTCTGACAGATTTCCAGTCCAGTCGCGAGCGTAAAGTGTGTTGGCGAATATGACAACGAAAAGCACGGCCGAATTAAAAATAAAGAAGCGTAGTGCAACTATGAGTTAGTTACAAGCGTAATAAAAAAACATCAAAATTTTCGGCAAAAACGTCAAGCGAATCAAAAAAAAGTAATTATACTTAAATGTCACTTAAGGCAAGCAGGGCTGAAATAAAAACTTTAAAAAAAAATATCGAAATTCAATCATGTGTTAAGTATATAAGCGCAAAACCCAAGCCAGAAAATATCCAGAAGTCCTTACTGACGGTGTAAACCTGGTCAATTATTCTAAACAATGGACAAATAAATTCATAAAAAAAATCAAGATATGCACAAGTTGATTACTTTTACGTAAATCTTATAAAATGTTATGATTAGTAAGGCTGTATTTAAATAAGAGAAAAAAAAAAATCCAATTTCGATTCAAATAAAACACAATAATTTTAGTTCAAGGTCTGTGAAACGACAAAGTTCACGTGCATCCGCTTTTCCTTAATAATTAGGCGGAGCACTATCCCAACAGAAGTAGTGCGGCAGAAGGCCAGCACTACCACGGCACTCTGGGGGCTTCTACCCCAACCAGAACTTCCCTGTGTAGTGCAATTCTAAACCAGTGTTTCCGTGACTTCTTCGTTTCGCGCCGAAGAACGGCACGAAAGCACTAGTGCCCGCAGCTACAGGGCCTACCAAACATTAATAAAATGTTTCACCCAGACTAAAACCAATAATAACGCTAACAGCTGAATCAAGGTCGTCGACCTACCGCAACATAAAATCAATAAAATAAAATGCAAAAAAAAGTAAACAAATAGCCACCTAAAACGTTGGGCGCCAATGTCACGCTTCTATTTAAAATAGAGGGTGAGTGAGTACCTACTGTAATTCGGCAAAAGCGACTTCGTATTGAACGATTGCTGGGTGATTAACGAAACAAAAAAACTAAATTCAATAAGTATTTATTTAAGATTCTATTATAAAACAAATAATTTACGTATTCAGTATCGGAGGCGTTAATCAGGAGGAAAACAACCTAGCTCACTCTGCAAAAGGTCCAGCTAGCTCTACCGGAGAGGGGTCGTGGTAAAAAAAAAACGAAAAGAAAGAGAGTTTAAAATAAAATGCGCCACCTACTTTTTAGAATGCTTGTTTTGAGTGAGCTGAGTGGTAGAAGAAAAGTAGGAAAATATGAGTAGTTAACTCCTGGTTAGCGCCCTGATCCTGACTGGAAGGAAAAAAAAAGAGAATAGATTGTGATACACTAATTTAAAGTCAGCTTGATACGGGTCCTTGATTCAGCCTTCTTTCCGCTTTAAAAAAAAGAATACAGCCTTACCAAAAAAGGAAAATAGAAATAATTAACATTTATCTTAAATCTGCACCAGAAAGTAAATTAACTAAAATAGGCAAGGGCGCAGGGGAACTAGGTATACCTAATCTTCTGGCCGTTACACTTGCGATCTATAAGTCTAATCCATCTACTAAACTAGCTGTTCAAGTTCAACCACTTAAAGCTTTAAATAGGTGTGTACCTAGTATGATATTAATAAATATAAAGTAGGTTATAATTTATCCTAGAATTTCAGTTAAGTTTAATTTTAAACTTTAAAGACGTTAATATGTGCGTACCTAGTAAAATATTATTAATATAAGGTAGTTTATAATATATACCAAAATTTTTAATTGAAATAATGAGAACAAAGTCCAAAATGCCGAAATGTTACTTGTTAAATTCCTGGGTTAATCCTGGTCTCCGAGACGGGGCTTCGCCAGGAAGAAGCGACGAACCATGGGATCCTGAATCATGAGCAGGAAGGAACCGCACGATTGACAAGACTTGCAGACTATTCAGCCATCGGGGGTCCTGCCAAGGCTTCCAGAAAAGGAGGTTTTGCTGGTACTAGTTAGGGGAACCCACTTCGGGAGTGGCCTCGTGTGAACGAATGGTCCAACAAAAGAGGCCTGCAACCAAGGCACCAGTCAATACGCTGTGACCTACATAAAGCTCAATGCGTTCAGAGACACACTTTCAGATTACTATCGATTGGGGTAGCAATTATTTTCTAAATAAATGTGAAACCTTAAACCTCACCTGTGATCTTGGGTGGCCTCAAGGTTTCAAAATGGACGGCGACAGGAATTCTCACTGCTCCATTATTCCCTTTTTCTCCTTGAAATCCACGATGTGGGGCACACAAAACTATCGCAACTCTAATTTTTTTTTGCTGCCGAATAGAGATTTAGGGCTGGAGAGTGAAGTCACTGGCTATCGTACAAAAAAAGAACTACTAGATCTTAGGATGGCGGCCGTCCGTCCCAAAAAGAAAGCCAGTCTCCTACCCATTCCACTGATCGACTCCAAGCTCAGTCGCGTGACTCACACGTTAAACCAAAACCCCTAGGAAATTTTAAAAATTGGCGCGGTACCGGTCTTTTCCAAAAGTTGTAGTACGCCCACAGGCATAACTATGTGTTAGACTCCCGCACCGTAAGTACCTATGCTAACTCCCCCTAGCTTCAAGTACCGAGACTCGTGACGTATGAACTGATCGATAATATGGAGATGCAGTGCCTACCAAATAACGAAAATCCCCAGCACTCCGGTTGTCAGATTTACCCTTCCAAGTTTGACAGTTACATCAAACAAACCCAAAACAAATAATTGTTTTATTTTATTAACCGAAAACGGGATTTTATCCGTGAGTGAAACAGTGATATGGTGACAATATTCCAGCGAGAATTCCTTGCCCACCATAAACCGGAAAGTTATTTTGTGGTCGCCGAGATGGTTGGTTTTCCTTCGGTTAAACAAGGTACCACAATCAATTATTTTCCCCTTTCTTACATAAACTACACGTAAAAAATCTATAGGGCAAGGCGTGGCCGTAAAAAAAAATTGAATAATACTAAGAGAGATTAATCTACTATATGTTAACCTATTTCTTGATAAAATGGTGACGGAACCTATTTATCCGACCTTCGAGATTAATGTCAAAATACAACTGTAACAATATATATATATATATATATATATATATATATTTCATAATAACTTTTATTTTTATTCAAATTATTTGTGTTTTAAACAATAAATATTACAAACAAATACATGGAACCCCAAGGGATCCTTATCTCACCCATTCTGTGCAACTATGTTCTTGACGATTTGGTGAGGGATTCTCTGGAGAATATGCCTTTCTCAATTACCTTCGTAAAACGCTATGTGGATGATCTTATTTTATGTATTCCACATAATAGAGTAGATGTAGCTCTAGAAATATTTAACTCTTATAACCAAGATCTTCAATTTACAGTGGAGCATGAGGTTAACAACAGCCTACCTTTTTTAGATATGCTTGTTGTACGTGACCCTCAAGGTACTCTTAAAACAACCTTAAAAAACCTTACTGTTCTAACAGGTTCATAAGCTACCATTCTTATCATCCAACAAACATGAAGATCAATCTTATCTTAGCGATGAAAAGACGAGCTGTTTTCTTGTCACATCCCGATTACAGAGAAAAGGCACTAAAACAATTGGAAAATATTCTCGCAGAGAATTCCACCCAAAACATATTTATAAATAAATTTTTATATAGCACACAATACAAATTGCCAGAAAATTTACCCATAAGATTAAGTCAACCACTTTCCTTGCATACGCAAGACAGAGATCTAACACAAAATTCAATTATGGTGAATTTTCCAAGAACCAGAATGCCCTTTTTGTTCTATTCCCTATATAGAGGATTTAACACCTAAACTTATAAAACCTTTATAATAATGACATTAAAATAAAAAAAATGCCTCAAAACTTTCCATTTTATTTACTAAAACTAAAATCCAATAGATAACAAAGAATCTTATAACGTAGTGTATCAAATTCCATGCCGTGAATGTGATCTAGTCTACATAGGACATACATGCAGAAATCTAATTGGTCGTATCACTTTCATAAAAAATGACGCCAGAAGAGGTGTTCTTTCTTGTGCACTCTCCCCAACATGTAAACACTGCTGGACACGCTATGGACTGGCAGAATGCAATAATTTTAGATAGAGCTGACAATTGGTACAAAAGAACTTTCCTAGAAATGATACATATTTACTTACAACCAAAATCTATGAATAAAAGGAATATCCAAAATCTGCTCCATTTATAATTATATTCTCTCGTACCAAAAAAACAATAACAATCTTTCGTTAGATTCAAAAAAAGCATCTGAACTTTGCATTTTGTAGGTACATATATATTACATTCTATTAATTTTAAACCTTTGTAAATGGTATTCATTTTTAAAATACAATAATGTATCTGCAAACTCTTAATTGTGAGCAGTGTATAAATAATTACCTAGGCATCACGACAGATGGCTCTGTCAGTTATGCAAGATGCGGCCTGTGATGTCCAAATCTTAAAAATGGAAAATCCAAAGTTTTTTAAAATCATTATATCAAATTTCTTACTTCTTGTTCAACTGACAGCGCTCATTGGTCGTTAAGTTTTTAAAAACCCTACCTGTTTTTTGTAAGTTTTTTAACTATAAATTCTTTTGCTTTTTTTTTATATTTCTTTCACTCCGTAAAAGTCTTGTTAGTAAACACGGTGGCAACGATCCACGTGCTAAAAACAAGTTAAAGTCAATGTAGTTTAAAGAGGAATGTAATGAAGTTTTGTTCTTCATTGCTATTAAACCCGTTTCATGTTTTCAACTCACATAAGGTAAGAACTTTAAAAGAGAGAATTATTTTTGTTGGTTTCAATAACAAGAATAATTTTCTTTTATTTTTAGGGTTGTCCTTAGTTTGGAAAAAGTTTTTCCGAAAGCTCGACTTTTTCAATAAAGAGTTAATTATTAAAGTGGCCTTTCAATTGACTGCATTTCCACTACTCTGGTTTCAGATTTTTTTATATATATATATATATATATATATATATATATATATATATATATATATATATATATATATATATATATATATATATATATATATATATATATATATATATATATATTTATCAACCTGGCATAAAATTTAAAAAAAAGACCGTCTTTTTTATAACTGTTTTAAATATTAAGTGTTTGTTTGTGACCTTAAGTTTTTAAATGTCCATTACACAACATCACAAATGAGTGTTTTTCGTGAGAAACCCCCCTTGTCTTAAGATTGATTTTTTTTTTTTTAAAAAAAATACAAATACGTAAC